>OX104125.1:12632955-13002036 GCA_944474755.1 Limnoperna fortunei | reverse complement strand
CAACATTAGTGTATATAAGCAACATATCTTGTATCCTGACAATCAAATGTTATATAAATACTGCTTTTGAAGTAATTGTTTTCACTACTGGTGCAGATGCAGTGGACAGGTCAGCTTAAGACGGTGAAATTCTAACTACTGCAGTCGAATGTGTAGTAGAGATCAATAGTGGGGCACTTTTATCGATCATCATCAAACACAAGACCTTGACAAAACTTTGTCTTTGCAGTTGATAAATGTTACTTGCATTACCCTGTCCTAGTTGTTTATAAGAAGGCTACTGACATCTGTCAGCAATGTCTGTTTATTGGTAGAAGCTCTTAAGTATAAAAAGCCATAACCTGGGCGCAATATCGTTCAAAATGATGTGTATTAATATATTTTGTAACAATTTTATAGCTATATGCTCTTTGGTATTGTATATCGCCCGTAAAGCAGACACTGTTATGATTCTAGCTTTAAATTCTATTTTCCCTGAGTCATGGGTAGTAGTGCTTCCTATTCCTGGTTTTGACTTTTCCTTAGATATGACAAGGAGAAACGCGACGGTTGTCTAATGAGAGGCAGGTACTGCTTACTCGTCCGGAGCACCTGAGTGCACCCATGATTTTTATTGGGTTCGAGTTCATCTGCTTTTGTGTTTTGGGGTTTTGCGTTGCGCTGTTTGTTTGTCTATACCCGAATTTGTAATTGTCCATCGACTTGCTACTATTGTTGATCGGGCGATTTTCCATGCCATTTTTCATTTTATTTACGAAGAGAAGTAACTGTTCAATACTGGAATACACTTTGTTCATGTATTTTAGGAAACTATGAGAAGAAAAGTGTTGTTGCAGTATATATCAGTCTTCTCTTGTCCTGGTCAAAATAAAATAAAAAAAATTGGCTTAGACAAATTAATACATGTATAATAAGATTGACGATAAAATACTAGTTACAATTTATAAAGTTGTTGTTGTCCTTACTATATAGCTGATATATTACTTCAATCATACTCAAATGTAAGATTGTTTCTTCACCGCACTTTACTAAGAAATGGTTTTATAAAAAGAATTTTTTTATTCCGTAAATTTTGATTATAGAGTTGCATTTCCATTTGGAAATTTGTAGACAAGAAATAAAACAACATGCATGTAGTTATCTGTACACACAAATCCTGATTATTAATATCACAACAAACACTAGGATCTGAATATACAGAACACAATTTTAACTTTTGTTATACATATTATGAAAATATATATGAAGATATTCTTTGAAGTGGCGAATATCAATAAAAAGGTACATAAATAAAACTTCTCCACATATTGTTCATTAGGCCAGCAAAATGTACGATCCTTCCAAAGCAAAGTGGTATCCCAAATACGATTAAGTTAACTGTATTGGCTTCACCTGAAATGAGAACATTGGAAAGAATTATATTAGGGCCTTGAAAGATATAGGTTGTATATCACACATTGTTGAATATCTTTGAAATTCGATTGGCAGTTTCACTTCCGTCAACATGGATATAAACCATATCTGTTTTTTAAAAACAATGTATTAAAATGTCACTATGTTTAAAGAATAATGTAAAAGGCATGTTAGTAAATATAGATTCGGATATCCGACATATGAAGAGCAGACTACTAAGGCTTATAATCGACTGTAATTTTTTTTAAAATTTTACGTCTATAAATTTAAAAGGTATGAATATAAGGGTTATATTGAAAATAGTCATTAAAAACTCATCAGCTATGCATTATTGATAACATTCTTTATGAGACAACATTTTAAAAAAATCAACAGTTATCACAATATCAGTTGCAGTTTCATATGTAATGACTTTAAATTCGATCAGTACGCTGTATATCAACCAGTCATTAATAAAAAATAATGGAATGCAAGTCATATTGCAATTCATTAATTGAAATTCCTCTAGTACAACAGAGAATAAATCCAAATAAAATATACAATAAAGTTGCGCAAACGACCAACTAACCCATAGGTGTCTAATCCTTTGGGCTAAAATATCAGCAATAATCTATTTTATAGGTTCTAAATAATAAAACTTTTGCTAAACGTACCAGATGAGCAAAAGGCAGCCGTTAGAGAAGATATACCACCTATATAATTACACAGTCTTGTCATATCACCTGTAAATATCCAATATTTAAAATTTAAATTTGAATGAACATTTGAAACTAATCAACGAATAATGTTTAAAACTCCTAAAACCAAGCTTAATTACTGCGGTCATTTGTTTTCGTATTTAATACTACGTACAAACCATGACAATACATAACATACATTGTATATTATCCAAGAACTAATAAATTGTACACGTTGTATGCAATCCGCAAAAAAAATGCAGATCAGACAACACATGTCATGAAATTTAAAAGTTAAAAACGCAAATAAACAACTTCAGCTTGATTGAACTGTTGAGACATTGCAACACCTATCTTTACCAAACGACCAATTCCGCTAATGAACAAAGCTTGATCAAGAAATAGACATTGTACAGTGTGACGATGGAATTAACGTTACCAATACGTATTAATTAGTTTGGGAGAAATCAAAAAACAGTATTTTGGTATTTTCTATAGGATGGCAAATCAAGTAATTTGTCAAACAGTAATATATTATATGTATCCAGCGGGTATATATGACACATGCATTAAAAGTGCTCGGCATGGCCACAGTCTACTCATTTTATAACATTATCAGTTTATACCTACTTCATTTTACTTTAAATAACACTGACCAACTGTATATTCAAACTGCGAATGTCTTATTATACCTGTAGAATCTCCGGAACCACCTGTGCCAGAATTAGTTCCATTTATTCCACTACTAACGCCATTTACTGTTCCAGTATTTGTGCCATTGAAACCACTACCAGTGCGATTTTCTGTGCCAGTAAGTGTGCCATTTACTATGCTACCAGTGCCAATTGCTGTGCCATTTGCTGTGGAATTTAAAACGCCACCATAGCCATTTACTGCACTAGTGAATACAACACCAGTGCCATTGTTTGTGCCATTTAATCCACCATCCATACGATTTACTGCGGTACTATTTGTGCTACTGAATCCATTATTAGTTCCATTGACTGTTCCAAAATTCGTACTATTTGTTCCACTGAATGTGCCATTTATTGTCCCTGTATTTGTGCTGTTTGTTCCACCGATTGTGCCATTTACTGTGCTAGTTTTTGTGCTATTCGATCCTCCGACAGTGCTGTTTACAGTGCTAGTATTTGTGCCATTGAATCCATTACTAGTGCTATTTGCTATTCCAGAATTTGTGATATTTGTTCCTCCAACAGTGGTGTTTACTGTGGTAGTAACTGTGATATTTGATACACTTACTGTGCCATTTGTTGCGGCGGTATTTGTGCTGTTTGTGCCATTTACTGTGCCAGTTTTGGTGCTATTTGATAAACTGACAGTGCCATTTACAGTGACAGTATTTGTGATATTTGATCCAGTTACTGTGCCATTTGTTGCAGCAGTATTTGTGCTGTTTGTTCCACCGAGTGTGCCGTTTTCTGTGCCTGATTTTGTGCTATTTACTGTGCCAGTAGTTGTGCTAATTGATGCACTAGTGGTTGTTCTAGTTGTTGTGCCAGTAGTTGTGCTAGTTGACACACTAGTGGTTGTTCTAGTTGTTGTGCTAGTAGTTGTGCTAGTAGTTGTGCCTAAATTGTGCAAGTTAAAATTAATTGATATACAATAGTTGTACATGGAGACATGGTAGGTACTCGAATAGTTTGATATGCAATTTCAGGGAAATTTTAATCATTAAGTAAGTTTAATTATCGGTCAGGTTAAGCTTGGCTTGTTTGCGGTGATTTATTTATTTGTCACTATTATGGACGGAATTTACCTCGTTCTCGAGCTTAATATTGTCCTTTGACAATTACTTAAATACCCTATGTATACCACATAACCATTAAAACCTTCTTAAACTTAAGGAATAAATACATTTACCCTCTCCCTTATTAGTGGGTTTGTGTACATTATCTGTGTTTGTTCTTCACAATTGTCAAATTTGACTCGAAGTTTTGGGGTATTTTTCTTTAGTATGAGGTATAGTATTGATTAGATGAAACGCGCGACTGGCGTAGTAAATTCTATAACTCGTGGTATCTTTGATGACATTTTATTTCTGTCTTCAATACTGATTGATAATTGTATATCACGTCTTGGTATTAACTGCTTTACTTCGTGGACAATATGTAGTTCACTACACAAATCTGAAAAGATTCTCTAAAAAGGACAATGTTTTATTCATTTTGCTGACATGTGCTTATTTAAAATAAATCTTTATCTGAATATGACAAATATTTTTTTTTAATTTTAGTTTTTGTAAATTATTGTCACATGCTCTCTGCTTTTCATATTATGTATTAATAAAAGACTTTAAGCTAAGACATTGCTATTAGTGTTAAATAATTGTAAATAAACCAAAATTCGACGAAAGATTAAAAATCCAGATTAAAAAAAAACACCCCTCCAAAAAAAAAATTGACTACCCCAAACCCAGTTAACACCACTGGTGTACTTGCAGTGTCTGCTTTTAACTAGAAACCCGTCGAGTTACTCATTGTTATGTCTCGGAACATGTCAATCCATCTACAGACTATTTGCTTAGATAGCTTAGTAGTCAACAGAAGTGACCGGCCCACAAAATCAGAGCACCGATCACAAGATATAACATAACGTATCAATTGTGCATTGTACACAACATACTTTTGATCTGCTGGAATGTTGCTATCGATGAACGGAAAGTTGACAATTGGAAAGTTGAAATCATGTTTGTCGTAGTGTCTATTTTGGAGTTTTCCCAAGTCTACTTCTAGAAGAAGATTATAAAATAGGCCAACTTGCATAATTCAAAGCTCGTTAGAGTGTATTGAATGTGCATGCAAAGTGTCACTAAATTTAGCATTGTTCAAGACATAAACAATTTGGCGGATTGTAGTTGAAATGGTCATGTAGAGTGTCAATAAATTACAGGTTTGTATGTTACATCGGGAAAGAGATTCAAACCTCAATAGGTCTACCAATTCTTTTAAAAATCCTCATTTTCTTTATCTATTTATCACCAGTTATAGCAAGTGTCACTGTATTTTTCACGATGGTAATCGCGCTCATGCACCACTAAATGTGATGAAAAGAAAGTCGTGAGAGCAAGAGAGGGATAAAAAGTGTAGTTTCGACACGACGAGGTAATGAATTTCGCAATATTCATGATGTTATTATCTTGACAAAAAAGCTATGCGATTATGTGATCAATACATAATAGTGTATTTCCATTAGCTTTATTATGAAACATTTTTCCATATTTTTTAAAACAAATTGTGTCACGGACTTGCGAAGGAAATAAGGCCAGATTTAACAAATTCTCGTTCTTTTCAGTATTTAAAAGGAAACCGACGGTATAAGTAGATGTTGCTTTGTAAATTGCTACTTACACAGGTATTTAAATATTGGGTAATAGAAATTTCAGAGGAAACTTACAAACCATGAAACGTTGTTTGTATGTTTTCAGTAGTTTTAGTATTTTAGTATCCAATACAATGATGGGAGTCCATAATCGTTGGCTTTGGTATGAAAAACAATGGACGCTTAAATCGAATTCGGATTTTCAATTACCCCTCGTTTCTTTTGGAAGTATTCTAAATGTGTAAATAAGATGCCTTATTGATTTTTTTAACACTCTTGTTTCATGCTGATAATAAGTTTTTTTTCTGGGCCTTATCTGGTGGCACAACATATTTGTCATGAATACAGTTTTAGCCGCATCAAAACTTCTGGAGATTCTTATTTGAATCAATGACTTTAAGCCTATTACATACTATGATTAGGTATCAAACTTCTGATGATTTAAAATAAGAATAGTCGATAAAAGTATTAACTAGTAAACTGCGTTGGTATGCCAACACAAATGTTTCCCAAAATAAAGCCTTATTTTAGATCAGTCGTTTTGTTAAGTAAAGTCAGCCCCAATATACTCACAAAAGTTTCATCTATAAGAAACCATGCGGATAAGATTGATGGAAATGAAAAAACGAAAAAAAACAACAAGAAATAAATAAAGAAAGACAATAAAAAGAAGTTAAATAATAATAAGAAGAATAAGACAATTACAATGTCTTGTTTGTAGACATATACTTAAAGTAGTTCACAATAAAATAGCAATGTAAATGTAGACTTACATATGCCTCCTTCATCGTCACCATTGGGACAATCAGGATAACCATTGCATTTCCAGTTGATATATATACACTTACCACTTAAACATGTGAAGCCAGTACAAAAGGTACCTGTAATTATTAAATGCAACAAATACTATTCATTGTGGAATAATTGGAAAATGTAAAGACATGTAAATCAATATGGATATAAAAAAATATGGACAACTACTAAATTGAAACTGAGTCAATTTAGCTTCTAATTGGTTAAGTTAAGAAAGCCAGGTAATGCATATTTTGTAGGATACTTTGGTAATGTGATAAATACATTATATTTCTTGACTATTAGACACTTACAAAAAGTACGGTGTAATATAAACAACCTCGTACGGTGCAATATAAACATTTTATCTCACAAATCCGTCTAGAAGTGTCATTACACAAAAGATAAAAAGGAAAGGGAAAATTTAAGTTTCATAGTTAGCAGTGACCTCAAAAGCATTTAAATTATTCATTTCTAATTAATTATGTACAAACGATTACAAGTTTATAACAATATCCCTGAAGGAATTTGTTTTTACCAATAAAATATGTTAACATATAAACAGTTTTAATATACATATAAAGAAACCCGAGCTGAGCAAAAGGGTTAATGACATTCGGGTATCTTTAAAAACAAGGTAAAAAGTTAGGACGTTAAAAAAATAAACAAACTTAACTGTTACTAGTATTCCTGAATTTGATAATAACACCATTGTTAAAAAGTTAATTACTTCTTTGTCATAAAATATAAATTCACAATGTATTTCGTTTGTTTTCAGGGTACCATTTTCAAAAAGACTCTTCGTGATCTTAGTACATGTTTAGGTTTAAATTTGGTATGGTTAAACGAGAACAACACTGAGATAACTGTAAAACCTTCTTTACGACAGATAAAATCCTGTTTAAAATGGCAAAAAGTTAAATAAGAAGATATACAAAACGTTGACCTAAAGTTGGAAAGCCCTAAATATAAGAAGAAGAAAAAAATATATGAAATAAGGTAAAGATTGTAGTAAAATGTTAAAAGAAAGCGTATACAAGAGTCCTACATCATTACTTCTGGAACATTGTATTTCCAAAATGGTGAATGCATTAACTGTCTGAGCATTGGCAGCCTTTACAAAATTAAGTTACAACAACAAGGTATTAAAGAGGTGGCAAAAAGCATAAAATAAAAAAGAATTATTCAAACTGGAAAAATTTAAAAGCAACTGAGGGTACACAATAAAAATCTGGATATACAGTGGAAATACATTAACCATGTATAAGATACTTGTTTCGTTCTATCTATATTGTAGAGGTGGTATTACAACATTGCATTATCGATAAAGTAATAAACTGTAAAATTGTAGCTTGCCACGATTTAATGTCAGTGAATTTCTGACCGTATAGAAGATTTTCTGCTAACTTTTACAATTTGAAATAAAAAATAATATATTATTAAAACATTGCACAGTAATATAGCATGTATATATTTAGACTTACAATGGCTTCCTTCATCGTCGCCATTAGGACAATCATTATATCCATCGCATTCCCAGCTAGAAATAATGCATTGGCCAGTATTACATTTGAAGCCATTGCAACTAGAACCTGAAATTAAACAAATGTTACAAATGACAAATAACAGATTAATTAGAAAATGAAAAGTCAAGGACAGACAAAACACAGTAAAAAAATGATGGGACAACAAACAAAAAAAAACCACAGAACACCACACATACCCTCCCAAAAATGAGTAAAAAAAACTCCACAAAACCGGAGGTGAGTTCAGGTGCTTCGGAAAAGTAAGTCCACTAAGGTTAAAATCAGGTCATTCCCCGGAGAAGGAAACATTACTAAGAAAAATATTCGGTTCACTACGGCTTTTAAATACTTACCAACAAATGTCGGAATAAGACTAGATATATTTAATAAATTGTAGATACATTTAATAAATTATAACCGTTGTCTTTAAAGATTTACATATAAAAAGAAAGCAGGAAATAACAATGACCAGACTCGAAGAGATTACAACAATGCCAACAAACCCTAGGCCACTCCAACAGAAACAAAGTTCAAACGATTCATGATTGTGACTTGCGATGTGAAGTCGTCAATCTAACTCTTATGAATTATTCATCAGGCGTTTTCTTGCAGCAAATATAATTTATACCCAGACAATGCTAATATCATGCACAAGCCCTGAAATGTCGTATTTAATTAGATTAAAAAAACCTCTATAATTATGCAAGTGTTGTAAGAACGTTGACACAAATGAATAGCCGTCGCGCATGTCCAACTATTTGGTTTCAACCGGTTTTGATCATCTATGTGTATTTAACATCCTTGATATCCAGAAGTTAGGAAAGATTATCTGAGAAAAGCACGTGACCTAATTATTTATTAGAACGTCATCTTAGTAGCAGAATCTGAAATAAAAAACAAAGCTAACCTGTTCTCTGTTCTCTGCAATAATCCTAGTATAAGTTCAGCCGATCAGTCGGTCAAAGTGGAATACAATTAGTACTATTTAAAACGCCAACCATTTGTTTAAAAACAGACCGTAAAACAAATGTATTAAAATTCCTGCATTTAGGAGAAACAGCTTTAAAGTACTGCAGTATAAAGACTAAGAAAGTCAGAAGGTTTTTATACTGTTGCAAAAGACTTGATTCAATTCTTTAGAATGTTGCACGATACATATCTGATTCACGTTACTTCTTAAACAGCCAGTGTCCAATTTCTTCTCAAAACTATACCTGCCAATACAGTACAAATGTTAAAAAAATAATGCACAATATTTGTACGCATTCTGATAAATTATTGTGTAAGGTAGTACAGAATGAAGCATGTGCATAGGAAGACTTACTACACCCGGCTTCATCATCGCCACTGGGACAATCAGGATAACCGTCACATTTCCAACCACTATAAATGCAAGGTCCATTCAAACATTTGTAACCGCTACAAAAAGTACCTAAAATTAAATAACGTTACGTTATTAACGTTATCATTAATAATAGGAATGAAAGGATAGAAAGACTGCCGGCTAGATAGGAAAAAAACGAGATAGCAGTCAACACAATGGCATTACAATGCCCATTTTAGCTTGGGTGTTAGAGCATAGAACAGTTCCGGTTATCTTAAACATAAATTACAAATACACAACTATCCTTCAAGTCAAAATTGTAAATAATGTACGTTTAATTTAACAACGTTCGTTACCATTAAGCATGTTACACATTCGAGCCCGATGATTTTACTCATTCTGAAATGAAAAACCTTTTGGTTTGTGCTAATTCAATAGAACGATATGTGCACATACACTTCATAAATTAAAGAATAGAAGAAACAGGTAACACAACAACACATTCTCTGTCAAGGAAATAATTTTGTGAATCAGAGTCGAGAATATTTTATACTGTGTGGTAGTAATATAATTTATAACCGGGATCTGCAGGTATACTACTTTACCTAAATTGTCTTAATGTAAAGGTCAACCAACGTTTTTATTTGATTTCATTATGTGGATCTAAATACAAAGCAGACTTCAAAATGCTCTTTTATAATTTCAATCTCAGAGTGATGTAGCGAACTAAAATGTCAACAGATCATGAATTGTTCAATAAAAGGACATCATATACATATTGACTTTGAAATTAAACTATTGCGCTAGTTTTTTATCTTGTTGAAACCGATCTTAATCTTTCTGGATAAAAAGTAAATGTTAGCTATTAGGGCATGTACTTGTTATCGTCAATTACAAATCCAGCATTTTGATGTTTTCTTTAGTAGTGTACATGTTGTAAGTGTCGCTAAGGAATTATCTAAGTTAGACAACTGCTATGTACGTTTTTCACTATATAATTGAGTTTAAGTTGAATATGAGAAATAACAACGTATAAAGTAGATTAACCTAACGTCCAAAGGTGCAGATTGATGTGGCATGTGCATAGTAAGACTTACAATGACTTCCTTCATCGTCTCCACTGGGACAGTCAGGATAACCGTCACATTCCCAACTACTAACAATGCACAATCCACTCGAACATTTGAAACCGCTACATGCTGTGCATAAAGAATGTTAAATACAAGACTTTAGAAGCATTTATTGACATGACATTTATTTAGGAACGTTTTATCTCTATGATGAATTGGACATTCGGTAGCCATTCAATTTGAACTTAATTTAATTGAAAATACAGTTAACAATGAAATATAAAAAAATAAACAAGCAAGTGGTCTTAATAATTTAACCGCCTGTTTTTCAATGTCAGTTGATTGATTTACGGACTTTTGCTTAACAGCCAGCAAGGAATTATTCAGTTATATTAAGGAGTATGATAACAAGTCAGCAAGCAATAAAACAACGGAAAAATGGGGTGGGACATCACAACAAAATTTTGATTGAGACTGGAAAAGTTTGGAAAAATGGGTAGCGACAGAGCATGTAGCCGCCGATACGAGCTTACTATTTTTTAGAATTAAACAAAGCGTCTTTATAGTGCTCGAACGGAAATTTTGTGATCCCTAGCTGGAGAAAGTAAAAGAAGTTTACAAAACCAAGAACGCTAGAGATATGGACTAACGAACGTAATGAAATATGCGATGTTATATTTTCGATGGTCATAATTTATTTTTGTTCACTTTCAAGAAGGGACAACCATTCTTGGATGAAATCATACCGAAGCAAATATAGATCCGTATGATTCCATCTAATTGCTGTTATATCTTTTGAGAAAGCAGCTTTAAGTTCATTTGATAAGTTATGTTAAATTAATCGCCTTACCTAGATCCACTATGGGAAGTATAAGTATCAGCAGAAATATCGTTGTTAACATCTTCTACATAATAATTTCTAGCTGAATAGAAAGAAATACCTTACAGCTAGCTATATAAATGAAATGATTTAAACACCTGTAATAAACATGAAAGAAGAGTTATTTATTATTTTTTTCCATTATTAAGAATATTTTTTAAATAAGAACAAACAGTAGCTTCGAGTATATATACTCACTCAAAAAAGAAACGCAACATCGGATAGTTTATTCAAATCGTTTTTGTTTGTGGACAAATAAATATTCCAATATATACACATCATAATTATACCTTAATTAAAGATTTCCAGGTGAAATCATTTAAGTTCATCCACCCGTGAACGGCTGTGGTCGAAATATGGAGCTCACTATGAGTTACACATTGCTACAAACAGGGTCGACTTTCACGTGCAAATCATGGGTATTTTTTTTAACTCAGACAATCGCTATTTCTTTTCTTGACTGCATTATTAAAATAAAATTCTGATGAGATAACGCTATGCCAAGGTTAGATGCTGCTACCAGGAATACCGCTGTTGGTCGAATCGAGGCCGGGTAATCACAGAATGCTGTTTCCAGAACGTACAATGTACGTCGTAGCACAATTTCATGCCTTTGGAGACGCTACCAGCAGCTTGGTACTATGACTGACCGACTACGTTCCGGGCGTTTGCGCATTACAACTCACAGGATTGTTACATTAGATTCTTAAATCTAAGGAACAGGACTATTGCTGCAACAGAAACAGCTGTAAACGTCCCTGGGTTTCGCCGTATATCACCACAGACAGTACGCAATCGGTTACGCTGTCATGGATTGCTGGCAAAAAGGCCTTACGTCGGATCAACACTGAGACGCCAACACCGCTGAGCAAGGGATAGATGGTGTACTACCGTTTGTGTATGGAATTTACAGGACTGGAGAAAAGTGTGGTTTAGCGATGAGTCACGTTTTCAGCTTAAAAAGCGAGATGGTCGCATACGAGTGTACAGGCGTTAAAATGAACGTTTTACGCAAAACTGTGTTGTAGAAAGAGACAATTTTTGCGGAGGCAGTGTTATGATGTGGGCCACTATCTCTTACGCCAGGAACACACAGCTGATACAAATCAAAGGCAATTTAAACGCTGTCAGGTATAGAGACGAAATTATACGGCCGCATTTATTGCCCTTAATTGACATTCAAAGACAAATGTCAAAACGACAATGCCCGACCACATACAGCACGTGTGACAGTAGATTTATTTAGCAACAGAATGGCAAAATCTATAACAATTAGAGCAGGCACTTCAGTATGAGTGGAAAAGGATACCTCGTGTTCGTACTCAACGTTTAATTGAATCCATGCCAAGAAGAGTAAGGGCTTATTACAAGCAATTGGAGGGCATAACAGATACTGACATTTTTGAGTGATTTATTGCCAATATGCAACAAAATTTTATATTCCATGGTAAAAGAACTCATGAACACAAAGTGTGCCAATTTTGACATTTCGGTATCAATAATTTATATGATAAATTGTTAAAATAATGTATGAAGTAAAATATTCCAATGTTTTGTATTTTGCGTTTCTTTTTTGAATGAGTATAATAGCAACATACAACACAAATATCAACGCATTTGAGTTATTATTGTTTCAAATATTGGTGTCTATTACCTTAAACATTTGGATGACTTCATGGAATTACATTGTGGGAATAAAGTACTAAAATATAGCAAATAATGTTTGACTACCTTTTAAATTTTAAAGATTTATATTAAATTCAATTAAAATTGAAAATTATATCAAGTGTTTTACAATAAAAAACAAGTATTGTTAGCAGTGACTTTATGTATATTGTTTATTGACACATATTGTATATGTACATTAAAGATGCAATCCAATTATCATAAACATGGTAAATAAATAATAATGTAGTAAAAAGACACCAAACTCTTAAAAAATGTTGTGGGTTTTAAATTTGTTTTCGCCGCCAAAATTTCTTGATCTGCCTGAAAAATGTCACTACAAATTATATACCGGATCTGATACAAACATAAAAGTAAATAAATACTATGAAAGAAACGCTATACAATTTTTTAAAAGTTATATTTATGAAAGAATAAAATAAATGGACACAAATAAAACAAAAAACAGTTATGCACCGGTAATTGTCTGTTTACCCTAATCAATAAATGAACTGCAGTAAATTTTTGAAGCCATGCAAACTAAGGTATAATAACAAGAAAAGAAGATATTTACCGTGTGTGCTGGTCAAATGCTCTGTGCTTAACAATTGGTAACTGCATATTATATACTATATAATACAGAGAATTTTTACACGTTTTTATAGTTAATGTGCGCATACATAGGTGCTATATTCCCATGGTAAAAAGAAGATAATTTAGATGGAATAATTGTATACGAATTAAGTACGTGTACAATAAATGTCATTTAAAATTTAAAAAATGGCATGGAATTTGTAATACATGCAGATTGCAGTACAATATTACAATTCGGTAATTACAGCAATATTTTTAAATATAAAAGTCAAGAAAAGGTGTGCAGGGATAATCTATGTATAATAAACAGCAGTTTTAGGTAGCTCGTCCTATCAGTGACTTTATCTCCAGTATCAAACATCTATGAAGATATATAGTTTTAAACCTAACGTCTATTACGTGTTTTGGGTATTTAGACAACACGATTCAACAAGGTCACAATCAAACGTTGATGATGAACGGAACAAAACGTCATCATCGTTTCCGGTATAGTGAAATAGTCATTGTTAATCCTGTTGAATAACAGTCCTCCAAACATAAAAGATATGCTGTAAATCATAAAAACTAATTTGACAGGTTTGATCATCGGTATATGTATTATATTTGTAATCCGTCAGTTCGTTCTAACTTGTCCGACTTACTCATTTCTTACACTAGCAATACTGTAAATCGTTTCAAGAACTATGTCATGTTTGCACGAATAAAAGTGCATTAAGTTCTATCCAATGTTACTCTTAATATCGCCTGATGATGATCCATTAATCGCTTTACAAAAAATATATCAGATTATTTTTTAACCTTTCATTAATTTCAAGGTGGTTTCTTCGAATTTCGTGATCACTGCATTCTTATAAATTAAAATGCATGTATCCAGTAATTTCTACAAAATATATATTTTCAAATCTCAATTTTAAACTCATGAAAACATGTTAGATTTAATAAATCGGTAAAAGTTTTTTTCAAACAACTTAATCTTGCAGATTATCCCGTTAAAACAACATAATGAACTAGTAAAACTATACGCAATGCTCACAAATTTATAATCCCTTTCCATTATGTCAAATATGAAATATCGAGATCACATTCGCACTTTGTGACTACGATTCTTATGCTTTATTGCTTGAATGTACAAGCCTTATATCAATGAAACAAACTATAATAATTTGTTTCTTTTAGTTTTGCATTAAATTCAAAATTAAAATCATCAACTGACAAAAGAGTAGTAAATAAGAGATATTGGATAAATATTAAAGAGATTCGAATGTAATCGAGCTTAAAAGAACCAAAAGACTATTTTAGTAAAAGTGAGTAACTCGAACGCAATAAACATATGAGTGCACTCAGGTGTTGCTGACGAGAAAGCCACGCTTGCTTCTAGTTAGACACTGGCCGAGTTACGCATTGTTTTTTAAGGAAACACTCCACTCTATAAGTAGGAAATACTACCTATGACACGGCGAAAATGTCCAATCGTTTTTCAAAGATGGATTAAAAATAACTAAGTCTGGGGGATGACCAGTGAACTGGATTACAAACCTTTATTTGAGTAGCTTAGTAGTCAGAGAACGGTTTAGAAAATCGAAATTCCTATTGTAAGATTCCAACAGTCTGTTGAATAATATGTACTCCAAACATAAACATGCTGTCAATCATAAAACCTAATTTGACAGATTTGATCATCAGTACATTTATTATATGAGTAAGAAGCTTTGATTACGAAGTAAGTCCTGTGTAATTACTAGGCATTTTCATCTTCTCATTGCCTTTTTCTAGTGAAAATTGCATTTAATAAGATACATAAGCATGGTTTCAGCTGCATATGTTAGAAGGTGGAGTACAGATTTAAAAAATTGTTAAATATGGAAAAAGAACTTGACCTTAGGATGTTTATCAGGTCTTTTGAATGTGTTTATATCTACATTTCATTTACCACTATTATAGAATAACAAGCATCACTGAATTGTACAGCTTCGCTTTTATTGCTGTTTAAATAGTTCAGCAGTTTCGATAGATGTTTATGGTTCACTGACGATCCTGCTATGAAAGGCTGGATTTACCTGAAGTTTTGAAATCAAATTCACGAAGAGGAGGTCACAGTCTTTGACCGAAACAGATTGGGGATTTTAAAGAATCTCCTTTTTTAAAAACGTTGAATTGTCAACTTAACTCTCCATGCTTAATTCATCTATTTAACATTCAATATAATATAGGGGCCTTATCTGCTGGCTGAACGACATATCTGTAATGATTTCGGAAGACTTGTGATACATTTTTACTACTGATTTCTTATTCTAATCAGTGACCTCAAGGTATTTAACCACGAATAAAAGGTATCTATCTCCTGGTCTTCTTCTTTCACATTTTCAAATCCATCAATAATTTAAAGTTGTAATTTCACTTGATGGATTGAGATCACGATATTTCTGTCCTTTGGACACAATATTACGGATGCTTTCCTTACCAACAATGTTCAGATATACAGTTATCACGTGACCTTACAGATAACAAATGAATGAAAAATTGCTAAAAGAGCAGTCAGGAGCATTGGACAAGATTTAAAGTCTGCATTTAAGCTGCAAATGAGAGATGGATACATTGTGGAAAAATCAATATTTTAACGCTTTTACATAAGGAAAGAGGATCAGCCTATACTAAATGTTGACGTATTTTGGTTAATGTTTTTGCGTGGCAAATGAAAACTACTTACCGCGTATGGTCCAGCTTACGCTCATTTTGTAGATCAATTGATGTATAAATTGAATTCATCCCTTTATTTTCCACAGTTATTTAGCGTTTTGAAATGCGGCGTATTTTTCAATGTGATAGAGAAATGTTCTATAGTAAAGTTTGACCTAAATTACAACGGAAGTATTGTCGTCTGTTCGAAATCCTTCGGGTAATATCGTCTGCAGAAAAAGCGGGAAAATCCTCTCTGTTTGTCCGAATACCACTGAACGTTACGAAAGCAGACGATCTTTTTCAAAACAACGCGAGGTCCCTGTAGAAACTCAAATGGCTGACTTCCTATGTAAAATTCCCGTAGCAAATGTCAATGACGATTTGGAACTTGTTTACAACAAAGAAAGGCATAATATAAAATATGGACGTGTTATCGTGTAGAAATGTTTTTAAGTGGATTTTAACACTACAAAGGTACAATATGGAATAATAAAAAAAATGCAAGCAAAACACCTAGCGCAGTGGGGTGTAACATTTAGTATAGGTCATTTGAAGGTATTAGCATATTGATTTGATTCCCGGGAAAACATATATGAAGTGTTATTTTTGATAATATTCAAATCTGCGGCTGTAAAGCCGTATAATATTGTAAAAAGCAGTTAGGGGACTATACGTAAAAATCGTCGATCAAAAGGTCCTAAAAGAGACGTGTTCAGTTTAAGACATAGGTGCAATGACTATAGTTTAACTATGCATAGTAGTCTTTATTTGGTGGTGACGAAATAGTGGAATTTGGAGATATGATCTAAGATAATTCTAGCAATGAAAGCATCTAAGCCTTTTAAGTGTGAATTGAAAAGAAAGGAATTAACGGATTCCCTCTACATCTTTGTATGTATCTAATGATTTTACAGTCTGTATTTACAACATGGATATTTTGTGTGGTACAAAGTATAGAATACAGTTAAGTGTGAATTAGATGTAGACATAAAGGTTTCTGGAGACCGTTTCAGGGTACATCATGAAAGGAAAATTATGTATTATGATGATTAACATTTTCCGTATTTGAAAATTTTCCAATATTTATATAACTGAAAATAGGACTGAAACGTTTCCTATACTGTCAACGTCGTCACCGCAACCATATGGTATTGCAGTAAGATGCTTTCATCAGTTTCTCTTCTTTCTGTCTATGGTGTGCACAAGCTAGGAGGGGCATTGGTTTCCGAGAGGTTAAGATAGTTCGTCTACTATAAATCGCAAGGTTAGTCAATACTGAGCTTGATAGTGTGTACTCGACTCCAATCTAAATTGATAAGGATTGCCAGTTTCCTAACAAAGGTTGGGGGTTTTCGCTGGGTACAGCGGTTCTTCCCCAATGAAAACTGGAAGCCATGATATAGCTTAAAAATTGACTGATCGACATATTGAAATTGCAGGAATTGCAGTTATACTGCAAGGAATTTGTCTACCCCTGAACGATACCCACATATTCGTTTAGTTTAGTTTCTGCGATATGAACTCGTTCAGATTGGAGGAAGCTGCAAGTAACGTTTTAAACACATATGCAGACATAAGATAGGGACAATAAAAAGTTCAAGTAGAAACTTTTTTAGCAATTGTTATTGATTACATCATTACATTTAAAAAGTGAAGAATTATTCATTCTTCTGTAAATTAAACTTTTGGTAACTGAATATCCCAATTGTCAGGTCACAATCCCTTATCTTAGTTTTTAATAGATAACTAATAAAATGTATGAGTGACATGCAATCATCAATTATGTGGTGCTTCAGTGCGCAATTTTTGTACTACTGATTGAATATAAATACTGTTACAATTTTTTAATTTTTGGTTTGTATAAGTTTTTGTTCTAAATATATATGATATTTTGCATCAGCCAATCAATCAATCAATCAATCAATTAATCACTCAATTAATCAACCAATCAATCAAATCTAAGATTGCTGCTAGCAAAATCGTCCTGTGAAAAGATACATTTCGTTGCAAGAAATTTTTTTCCATTTCCATTGGAAATTTGTTTTGTAGACTATAAATAAACGACATAATTCTCTTTTCACACACAAACAAAATCGCGATTACTTATATAAAACACACATGAAGTATCTATATATAAATAAAACAAACTGTCAACAAGGATAGCTTCAAATTACTACACCACTTGTTAGTATGAAAAAATTTAATTACTATATTGTAGCTTTAATTTATAACACGACAAAATTCTCTTCGCACACAGTAACAAATCGTTGTTACTTTTATAAAAACACCTTGAAGTATCTATACATATATAAAAGCTATTTTTAGCAAGGACACCTTCAAATTACTACACTACTTTCTGTTAACATCAAGAAACATAATTGTCAGCATAAAATATTTAAATTACTACATTATAGTTAGTTGTAACTAACGTCATAACACGGCATAATTATCTTTTAACACAGAAACATATATTGATTATGTAAATGAAAACACACCAGAAGGATTTAAATACATACTATTTTATGGTTAGTTTTAAACGACAATAACGTCGGTTAACATACCGAAGACAAATTGTCAATAAAAACAGCTATTTATTACTACACGATAGTTTAAACGTTTATTTCTTTTATAAATATTATTATACATTTATATACCCGTTGAAAAGGTTATTAACATATATAAAATTGATAAAACACATTCTGTTAACCATTGCATTAATAAGGTGGTTATACACTCCGCTAATATTGTGATAACGTAATAGTTAATTTAACTGTAATTACAAGTAATTAATAACTTCTTATTTCAAACAGTCCTATAATTCCATATAAATATTGGCGCTAAGGACACTAAGACCCTTGTTGTATCTGAGACAATAAAAATTGTTAAATCCACCCTCTGTTTACAATAACTACTGAAAACACCCTGGAATGTTTTTAAACACATTTCATCATTAATCGATTTTGCTTATTTTGTTTTCAATAAAAATGTTCATGCAAAATGAAATTGTAAGGTGTTGCTGTGTGTTTCATTTTGAACAGCGAAAATGAAACAAACTGCTTAATCCACTCTGTTTAATAAAGTTCAGGTAGGATGAAATTTTATGATGCCGTTTGTTTCATTTTGAACATACTTTCCATTACATTAATTTTTATTAAGTTAACATTAACATTAGACATTTGTTTTGTAGACATTTCATAAATGACATAAATCGTAATTAGTTAAATGTCAGTTTATTTGGTAAAATAAACTGTTTTATGCATTAGCGATCAATAGTTTTTCCTTATGGGTACCTCATTTGAGTAATGTCCTTGAATGCATGTAGGTAAACCCCATTTAGAATTTAAGTCCTTAAACGCATTTTTGTAAACCCCATTATAACAGGACAATTAGATCGAATAACACGTTTTGTTTTGTTAAGGATATTAACGCTTCTTAATTAAACGCCCTCACCTTTGCATTGCTTGTAAATATTAGATGAAGATAAGTAGCTAATAAACTTCGGCCACAATTGGTGGTCAATTTTCTTCCAAATACGTGTTTTTTATTTATTTGCAAACAAGCTTGCTGCACGCACGGAGAAAATATAAATGAATGGGTTGAAAATAAAGTCAGATATTTTTTATTTCTTGGAATGAGCTCAAATTGCATAAATAAACACACAACTAAAGGATCTTAATATACATAAAACAAATGGTAAACAAGGACAGCTTCAAAATAGTAGATAACTTGAAATATTTCTGTAACTATCTAGTAAAAAGTTGTCAGTAAGAAAAGATCTAAATTTCTATATTATAGTTAGTTTTAACTAACGTCATAACACGACATAATTTTCTTTGCACATGGAAACACATATTGATTACTTTTATCAAAAAACAACATAAGGATTTTAATATACATAGGACAAAAGGTCAACAAGGATGGTTTTTAAATTACTATCTTATACATAGTATTAAATGTTAATATACAGGAGATAAATTGTCAGTAAGGACAGCTGTTATAGGATTGGACAGCTGTTATAGGATTGAACACTGTTTTCAATGGATTTATCGGTATATCAACAATACCGAAGGACTTTTATGATGTTTGTGAGTGATTTGGTCTTGTTGATATACCGATAAATCCATTGAAAACGGTGTTCAATCCTTATAATTCTTTTAAATTGCATTAAGAAATTAATTTTACTATTAAGGTATTCTCAATTCCATGTTTCTTGTGTATTTTGGTAGCAGCGATCGTCGACCTAAGGTATTGATAATTTGCTGATGTTTACTTACCAAATGTTATTCATTTCGTTTATAAACCATCCTTAGATTTTAATAAATACAACTTAAATATATAACTTTATTTTCTTTATCGAACACAAAAATAGTTTTAAATTTGACAAATAATTAACGTCAATTTATCATACAAATCATTTGTAATTAAAGTCGATATTGAATGCCACCATCTTTGTTTACATTGGTTACGCTAAAAATAGTTCGGTAAACGTCATTTATCCAAAACTAAATTGAGTCAACTTCATTTATCAAAAATAAATTTCGTTAAAAACATCAACCGAAAGTAATATCGACCAATCAAATAAACGTACTTCTAAATATGCAAATCATATTAGAATTATATGTTTCTACACTACAAGTTTTAAACGCTTTTTAACTTCTATAAATCTATATACCCGTTAAAAAGTTTATTAACATACAAAAAATTATTACAACTAATTCTTCAGTTCCTTGCGTTAATAAGGTGGTTATACAAATTGGCTTTTATTGTGATACTGTTATAGTGAATTATACTGTAATACTTCCTGCTTTAAACAGTCCCTATATTTCCACTAATATGAATGTAGGCTCACGTGGATCACGTGACTTTTTTACACACATGCATGTAACCGTATGGCTCGCATCTGCGATGCTCTCTATAAGTATTGCCGCTAGTGACTCTAAGATTCTTGTTCTCGCTGAGAAATCACAAATTGTCTAAGCCACCACTACTTTTCACAAACTACTGAAAATACGCTGGAATGTTGTTCTAAAATAACAAACCATGTTTAATTGCTATTGCTGAACTTTGTTTCCAATAAAAATGTTCATTCAAGATAAAATTGTATGGTGTAGTTTGTTACAATTTGAACAGAAAAACCTGATTACGTAAATGTATAAAAATCGCAATAAAAAAATCCTGGAAAACTTTGTGATAACGTTAAATTTAGAGAGATGGCACCAATAAAACCATTTAAAACCACCAACAAAAACATTGATCATTATGCCAACCAAAGTATCATCCTTGCAAAAAAAAGTGGTATCCATGGTCCAACAAAATAGACTGTATTGTGCCCAGCTGAAATAAAAATATTACTAAAAATTAAAAAGTTTTAAAATTTGATTAGTAAGTTCTCAAAAGTAAAAAAAATGAAACATGTACACTGTTTTTGTCTTTGTGCGTACAATAATTCAAAACAATGTTGCTAATTTAACATATAAGCCAAAGATAAGGAATTGCTTTTGCGAAAAAACATAACTGCGTTCTTCTTTCTTCAGCTTGTTTAAAGCAGAATTAACGAAGCATGATGTGGAATTAATATTTAATGTAAACAATCTGATTTAATGAATAAATAAGTTTGTTTTCGGCTATATGATAAGAGGTAGTAAAATGTTAGGTTGGGTTCCACCAGTCTTCCTTAATTTAGCTTTTTCAAAATAATTTTAGCATATTTGATATGGTTAGAAAGAGGAGAACATAAAACTAAATTGTTTATTTGTTTTAATATTTAAGTTTGTTTTGACATCCATCAAAACGTGTACGCATACCTTTTATTACAATACAATTATAACCATTATTTTTGTATACAAATACCGGTAGAACTATCCTAACATATATATTAGACATGATTCGAACCTCTAGTTTTTTCAACCTTTTTTACTATTTGGATTGCAAGTGTGTTTCAAAGTTAGTTATAATAGAACCATCCACAGACACACGACGTACATTGTGTATCACTTTGTTGAGATCACCTTAAGTTTTTAGCAGTGATTTTTACATGTTTAAATTATTATTAGTTATTGATGTAAATTTGGTAATTAAAACGATTAAAAAAATATATAAATGTCTTTCTTGTTCTAAAGATAATATAGACAATAATCTACATTTATTAAAGCATTGTTTCATTTGGTGTGTCTAATACAATATTTTTGCTTTGTTTGCGTGTTCGTTTGAATTCGTGTTTAAGGCCACTTTCAGCAATTTGGTAGATATATCCTTGTAAATTTTCATTAGAGTCGAGCGCTCTATGCTCGTTACTCGAACCCGCAATCTCAGTGTTTACAGACTATGTGACGAATAGTAGATGAACTACCTTAACCAATCGGCCACCAAGACCCCTTGTTTTTTTAAAATAAAACTTCCATTACATAAAGGGTCATAAATAATCAGAAATAAATGTAGGACACAATGTGTTATCTGTCATTTATTTATATTACATCGGTATATAATAAAAAACTTACCATATGAACAAAAGGCAGCTGACAGAAACGATTTACCATCAAGATCATCACAGATTATATTAATATTACCTGTAAAATTATTCACAATTTATTGATAATATTTACACCAGCTTAAATGACAATAACAATTAACCGTTAACTATTCAATACAATTTAAATCGGAAATTTTACTATTGTATAATGTAAGTATATTTTAAAGCAACACCAAACGTATAAACGACAACCTATGCATGCATGCAACACTGCACGCTTATCAGTAGTAAATACATTATATTATAACATGCCGCTCCCAACAAATGCACAACACGTAACACACAAACATTTGCCCGAATTTAGACTCGATCTCAATCCTTACTGACAAGATTGCCGGTTTTTCTGCCCAAGACAAAACCAAAATATTAGACTAATGTTGTAAAAAATCACAAAAACACAAACCAGTAAGAATGACTTAAAAACTTGATGTTCAACAGTGCAGAACGAGAAAAAGAAATTTCCAGTAATGACAATTGTTTATCTAAATAGGGAAGATATTGGCCTCTTAAAGTGGCATACAGTAATTGTAACACTATTACTCTTACCACTTTCATTTTCTGTGCCTAAATTGATGCCATATGATTCGTCACCATTTTCTGTTCCTGTATTTGTGTCATTGGATCCCGAATCATTGTTATTTCCGGTACCAGTATTGACGCCATTGGATCCATCATCAACGCCACTTTTTGTACTACTTAAATCGCTACCACTGCCATTCTGTGGGAAAGGTTCTGTACCGTTTGACTCGTTTGTTTTTGTGCTTGGGAAAGTTAATTCCTCGTCGTTATCATCAACTGTACCAATGTTTGTGCCATTGAATCCATTACTAGTGCCATTTATTGTTCCAGTATTTGTGCTATTTGATCCATTTACTGTGCCATTTACTTTGCCAGTATTTGTGGTGTTTAACCCACCGGATGTGCCATTTAAAGCACCAGTATTTGTAGTGTTTAATCCACTGGTAGTGCCATTTAATGCGCCAATAATATTTAATTCACTGACTGTGGGATTTGTGTTACTGAGATCAATGACTGTGCCATTTGATGCGCCTGTATTGTTGATTAAGAAAACATTTAAAATCAACTTATATATGATCAAATTAGTAATACAATGTAAATGGGATATGCGTTGTGCATTGTTTTAGTTTAATCTGTACTGTAAAACAAATGTAAATAGAGTAAGAAGTATCGATCATTAAAGATTGTTTGTGTGTTACCTTAATTTCGTCAGTAAGGCCATGATAAGATCTTATGGTATTTCTGTATTTGCAGCGGAAAGACTTTTAGTTATTGTTTTTATTATCAAGGTCTTTGCCATGCAAATGGAGGAGCTTCTTGCTGTTGCTTGAACTTATTATTAATGTCTTTAACATTACACGTGAGAGCATTGTTGTTTATTTTTTTCTTTTCGTCACTTTTTAAAACTTGGAACTGGAAAGAGTACCGGGAATATCAATTTGGTGTTTTATGACACGTATTGGGCACCGAAAGCCTATTTCGAATTAACTGTGCGAAACATTTTTTTTATTTCAGAATTATCTTCCTAAACAATAGAAAATAATATACAGTCGAACCTCGTTGTCTCGAACTTGGTTGACTCGATACCTCGGTTATGTCGATATAATTTTTAAGTCCCGGCATTTTTCCCATATCAACAATGCATTTCTTCCTCGGATGTGTCGATCTCGGTTGTTTCGATATTTCGCTTAACTCGATGGATTTTTGCAGTCCGAACAATATTAATTAGTGTAATTTTAACCTCGCTGTCTTGAAGTTAATTTTGCTCTCGATATCGATGTCAAAACTAACAATTTCATTTGTATTTGGTATTGTTAGTTAATACGCGTCTGTTTATTTTAAACACCTGTCATACAGCAAACACGATTTTTGATTGGCAATTACAATTTGAATAGGCAATTTAATAAAACGAACTGGTAATTTAAGCGCAGGACATGCATTATTAAGGTTAATTGATGATCCGCTAATTACTGTTTGAATTATTTTGTCATGTTTAATTAAAAATGATAGTTATTGAAAATTGCTTTTGATCTGATCAATGATGTATGTGGTCGAGTTTCGTTTCAATAAAGACATCCTGTTATTTTTGTTGACTTGTGTGTTGTCAATTACGTAAAAACAATTTGTATTGTTTCATTAGTTCTATCGAACTGTAAGTTGATAAGTGTTTTCTTGGTATGTATTTCCATAATTTCGTAATAAAGTTTATAAAATATGATTACACTATTTATTAATTATTGTCGATTTATGTGAATGGCTAAAATACTTCAGATATCGCACGCTACAAATACCGTGACAAAACAAGCGATGCCGAAGTTCGAAACCAATGTACATGAAATAACTATCGTCAGATTTTTTAAACATCACATAATGAAAATGACGTCACATCCTAAACTCGGTTGACTCGAACTTCGGATAACTCGATATATTTTTTACGGTCCCGCAAACTTCGACTTATCGAGGTTTGACTGTATTTCTATCGCGGAATTTATAAACCATGTTAAGGAAAAACATGTAAAGGAATGATGAAACCATTATGTTTTATTTTGGTTTATTTTAGTATTCATCAGTAGTCATCCTATAACATGACAGGCAAAATAGTCTGAATGTCAAACATTGAACCTGTTACTTTAAAACAGTATAAGAGACATAAAGTAACATCATGAACATATTTTTTCACGCAAATACGCGGTAAATGGATCTAATGATTTCTTGAGGGTCATAACTCTCATTGACAGATATGACAAAGCCGTTATGAACCAAAATATTTAAGCATAAGTCGTAATGAATTCGTTTCCACCATTTCATTGAAGAAGGCTACGCTAAGAATAGTGTCAAAAAGTAATTGCATTTACCTTGCAAACAGTAAAGGTCAACCATATTTTTTCCACTTGTGAGAACACTTGGTTAGTGCCAATATACATAAAGTTTAAACTATTGTCAAGACTTAATGAGTTATGCTTGAAAAAATATAAAATAAAAGGTAACACAAGTCTATAAGGTTCATCAATAGGTAATTATCTTTGACCCTAAAAAGGTAAAAATTCAGTGTTACGTTCTACATTTGTATTGTTATTGCTACTCTTTTAAAACTGTAAACTAAAAGACAAATAAAATGCAGTCGTGTACAAATGCAACTTTGTAATATTTGGAGGCAGGAATAGATCATCGTATAGGAGTTATCCCTGATTATGACAATTGCTTATTTATTGTTGTGTATTGATGATTAAATATTGATAATAGAGGATGAGGTCTGTACAAAAGACTATTATGACTATAGAAATCTGAAACTGGACAAACAACACAAGGTCAATATTTTGAATGACATTTTATCGAAGGTACACCCTATGAATCGTTATCTCTAGCAGAAAATACAAATTATTAATAATTATTAAAAATATCCATAGCTTTTTAAATTTGTTTAATTTACACTCGAAGGCTTACTGCATTGTCAAATTTTTCTTTTTTGTATATATATAAGAATTAGTGATCTTTCTCATATAGTATCAAGCTGTAAAGGAATGTTTGAAACATACACCATGATAACAAAACCTTTTTCATTACAAATATATGGACCCGAACACCGAAAAGTTTTACATGGATAACTCTGAAACCGTGATAGAAACAGAAAAACATAAAGGTCGGAAACTTAAGTGCCTAATTTGACAATTTTGATATATAATAACCAACTAGAAAAAGTCGTGAAACGTTAAGGGTGTTCAGATATGGCCTGTACGGTCCGTGTTTATTGGTAACGTTGGCCTTTCATTTTGACGATTTCTGTCAAAAATGGCTTAAGGATGGTACGCGATTACAAGCTGAAATATTTGCACGTAAGGAATAAACGTTGACATATCCGACCAAACAAATGTGGGACTACTTAAGTGTATAACTCCCATCGACAGATATGGTGAAGTCTAAATATACAGTTTTCACTTGCGCTTTGACAGAATGACCTTGCCACTATTTTTAATTCTCAAAAATGACCACTCCAATTAAGAAAAATAGCAAAGAAAACCGACCGAGTCAAAAGTCAAGGGACAGTTACAAATCCGGATATAGACAAACACAACACAAAAAAAGAAAGAGAGTAGCCCGAACCCAATGAAAATCATAAGTGCACTCAGATGCTCCGGACGAGTAAGCAGTGCCTGACTCAAATTTGACACCCGTCGAGTAACTCGTTGTCATGTCTTGGGAAAAGTCAAATCCAGGAAAAGGAATCACTACCTATGACTCAGCGAAAATGTCAGATCGCATTCCCATAACGATCAAATAAGTCATGGTGACGACCATAGAACTTCTGGAGAGATAACATCAGCGTAGGTGCAACAAACCCTTGCTTGAGTATTTTAGCAGTCAACAGCAGTGATCGGTCTAGAAAATCGGAATACCCATCGCAGGATCTAGAATAACGTATAAGTTGTGAAATGTACACACCATACGCTGGAGCTGGTGGAATGTTGCTGTCGATGAACGGGAAGTTGACAATTGGAAAGTTGAAGTCATCACGTTTGTAAAAGAGTCTAGTTTGTAGTTTCTTGAGTCAATTTATAGAAGTAAGCCTAAGTAAGACGCTCACCTTAGTGTATTGATGGTGTCATTAATTTCAATCTCGCTAGGGTAAATTGAATGCAAATATTAACCAAATTTAGCTTTGTTGAGGGATTTAATACGACTTATTTATATAATGTCTTGATCCATAACGACTTCATAACTGTCCATGGGAGTTATATCCTTTAAAAGTTTCAAATTTCCTTGGACAATTATCGCATTCCCATTGCAATACATTGATTCATTATTCAACATTACCAAACATAACTTAAGTAGGGTACAGTGACCGTCATTTTGATTGAAATACTTATACTAGCTCTGGGACCATACTTGGGATACATAATATATAACGCCTGGCCTCTGACCTTAGTGGTGGTGAACTTGTTTGGAGAGTACCGTGCCTCTCGTCTTATTTTGAATATTTTGAAAAAGTAGGACAATCTTGCTGCTACCAAAAAGCCTTCTCCATTTTTACTCAACCAAGAAAAAACGACTCGTCCGCGCCTTTAATAAGTATTACTATAGATACGACTTTCTTGCTGAAAAATATCTCGTTTGAAGATATGGGTACAGATAGTTTTCCCATTTTTTGAATTCAGTGTAGAGTGAAAGAATGCGACGATTGTTAGATACACCTATTAGTGACTCGTGATATATGATACCTATCCCTTTTGATCAACTAACCAACTCAAATACTACCGTACTAGAAGCAGGAGTTTTGGCATGCCATACAAGCTGGTTTAACCCACCATTTCTTTTTAAATGCCTGTGCCAAGTAAGGACCATTGCTGTAGTTACTTTATTTTGGCTGTTGGTTTTAGAGTTGCAGGTTTCTTGGACTGATTTGTGGATCTGTTTTGACAGTGTCATGGTATTTCGTATTTTGTTATTACCTTCACCTTCAACTATGTTTTTCTATGGAAATGAAAATTTCGTTCTTGTTGGTCTATCTCTTATCCGGTTAATTAATTATTTGTAAATTAGGTCTCGTCCTGAGGTTGAGTTCCGATGTTTTCTCGCAGGACACACAAACATTCAATCAATAATTACAAATACACTGATTTTCTTATACTTCATCGTAGCAACCAGACAATGCATTTACCTTTTTTTCTATTGAAATACGTGTAACATTTAATTTTCATTGGCTTACATCATCATCATAATCGGGACACTTATCGCATTCCCATTGGAAAATAATACATGGACCGTTTTAACATTTGCAGTCATTACACGGAGGACCAGAAATTAAATAAAGTAACAAATTAAATTTACTGTCGGAAGAAGTTTAACATGACACATTTCTAAATTGGATATTTTAATTGGATAGGAATTTATCCTTAAGAAATGATTAAGTTAAGTAAAAACTAATTTTAAAATTTAAATTGTATGAACAATGAATTCATGATTAAATCTCATACATATCTTTAAATGGCTGTTACATACAGAAAAACATAAAACACGCGATAATTATATGACCTGCTTTTTGATTGAAATTTTTAAACTTTCACAATAAACACAATCGCATTTACATTATGAAATAATACATTAAAAATTTGTAGCAATTATCTTACTTGTTTTTGTTCTGAATATTGTTGAAATTGTGCTCGATACATGTTCAGTAAACATATACACCAATCAATTAAACTTACATGACCTTCCTACATTGGCATCTCCTTTGACACTATAAGAAATAGTTAAATGTATGTAGCAATTACTGGAATAATTGTCACAACATTCATAAAACATATATATTAGAGTGATCTTCATTGAGATCGTTACACTTATACTATTTAGACTTACAATGTCTTCCCTCATCTTCTCTATTGACACAATGTGAATAACCATCGCATATCCAATCCGCATCAATACATAGACCATCAGAACACAAAAAGCCATTACAAGATGTACCTGAAAATAAATAAAAAATAATGTTCACTGTGATTCCGTCATTACCTTGGTCCAATCGGTAAGATACAGAATCCGTCATATAAATGCACGCATAAATCGGTCAGTGAATTGACGGATACGTATAACTTAATAATTTGATTATGAAACGAGTACTGCGTCATTTGTAAATAATATATGCATTGATGATGAAATAAACGCAAGTATTCAAAAGAATAGTTACAAATGTATGGTTTCATAAACATCAAATATTTAATAATATTTTAAAAATCCAACTATTTTCTTTATATTACATAATCAAGCAAATGTCTTTAAGGCAGGACATCTCTGTGGGTCGTTCCCTGTAAACCTTGAAAAATAAACGCCGTTCGATGTAAAGCACATCAGTAGTGACGAGGTAAATATTTTTTTTCGTAATCCATTTTTGATCCTTTTTTATTTCCGCGACTCATTCTATTTTCTTTGACCTGTAACATGTATATTTTTTGTCGTAAATATTAAGCCGACCCGTCTCTACACTCAGTAACAATTATTTCACATTTAGCAAAGGACGTGGTCTCTATTGGACAGACATCATTTTGACATGCAGATAGAAATAAACAAGTTACTTAAATGTATGCCTGCATGTTTTTGCTTACTTTACAATATTTTTAAATTCAAATATAATACTGTTATATTAAAACATTTGTTGAACTATTAAACAAGGAATAAGTCTTGTTAATCAAGACACATTGTTTACTAAATATCAAATTGCAAATTTGTGTTATTTTATGGATTTCTTTTTTTTTGTTTTTGTTTTTTTTTCGGGGGGGGGGGTGGGGGTGTTGGACGAATATGGGCACAGGTTAAGATAGACAATCCTTGTCAATTTATTTGGAGTCGGGAACGCCTACCTGCAGTAATTCGAAAATCCGCTACCTCGAAAACTCGAAATTGTGACGGCAAAATGCGAAAAGCAGAACAGATTTTCATCTTACGTTTACATGTTCGCATCTTTAACGCAAAAGTATCTATATTCAAGCATGTTAAGTAGTTTATACTTTACTTGATATTTAATTTGTGTGTATTAGACTAGTTAAGGTTGATTGATTGATTAATGGTGTTTAACGCCCGAGCAGCAATATTTCAGCTATATTCAGGTGATGAACATGAAATGGATGATAAAATGAACATGAAATGATGATGAATGAAAATGGGATGGGACACAAGGAAAAATAGGGTAACGGATTTTAGATTGCCACTGGCAAATGGGAGGATGGATAGGGTCGGCAATTTAGCCTCCTGTAGCGGGATCGAAATCCCTACTCATAGCGAATACTACAGCAGCGTTCTTTAACGTGCGAGGAACGTGGCATTTTTCCCAACACGGTGCACTAATATGGTTTGCGGTCAGGTTTTCCGTATTATGGCCTGACAACCCCAGCTTGCCAGGGGTACCCCATTCAACCACCTTGGGCACACATCCCAGTCGGTCTTTAGGCAAACCGACCTGACACGCCGGTCAGGGTACTGGGCGCTATTTAGTCGCCTTTTACGACAAGCTAGCGCGACTGCGGTCTATTCTTTTAGCCACCCGGATCCCGCACGGGGCTAGACTAGTTAAAGCCATATGTCAGTAAAAACTGCCAAAAAGGAGAAAAAACATTTTATACTTTTAATATTCACTCATTTCCACATTTCCGTCGGATTGGGAACGATTTGACTGATCTGACGGATTGATTTGGACTTGTCGCGTTTAACTTACGTTCCGTTAGCTGACGGATTGCTAAACGTGTTGCGTTTTTAATCTCAAGTACTGTAATTGTTCAAGAACGTATAGCCCTATCTTCGCAATATATCGCGTTCTGATTGATATTTTGGGACTATGACTGAAAACACCCTGTTATTAATTTGCATTATCTCTCATTTTTCTACAAAGTTAATTGTTTCTACCCATACACAATAGCGAAAAGAAACCTTTACCAACAAGTGTCGTATATCCTTGTGATTCTTTGGGACACATTAATTGGAATCAAACGAACTGGTATTATCGTCAATTAAAGAAAAACTATAAATGACATATAACTTAATCTCATTGTTTCCGTCTGTCTATCCTTGTAGTTGTTGCTTGTTTTTTTGTTGTTGTTAGTTTTCAAGTTGCTGGTTTATGGACTTACATTTGTGGATTGTTTTAAACATGTTCCTTCATGTTCGGTATGTGGTTGTTAACTTCATTTAACAGTTTATGTAACTGCTTTCTGTCATGAATACAGCTAATATAATGTTCCCCGAAGATAAAGCAAATATTTAATTCATCAATCAAACAAACAATGAATTCTTTAATTTCTACACTGGAACACTCACACTAGAATATGTTTGTTTGTTTTGTTTGTTTGAATGGTGTTTTAACGCCACTTTCAGCAATTTTTCAGCTATTTCATGGAGTCCAGTTTTAATTGGGGGAGGAAGCCAGAGTACCCGGAGAGAACCCCCGACCTGCGGTAGGAAAACTGGTAATCCTTGTCAATTAAGATTGGAGTCGAGTACACCCTGCCTGCAGTGAGAATCGAAACCGCAATCTCAGTGTTGACAGACCACGTGATCAATAGTAGACGAACTACCTTGACCACTCGGCCACCGAGGCCCCCACTAGAATATGAGATTAAAAAATAGCAATTACAAGAACTATTCTTTTAAAGGCTGTTAGATACAACCATATTAAGCATGAAACAATTAAATACAGTAACCTTAATCGACAGTTATACTATTTAGACTTACAGTGGCTACCTTCATCCTCCCCACTGGCACAATCAGGAAACCCATTGCATTCCCATGGGGGAATAATACATTCAGCATTTAAACATCGGAAGCCATCGCATGGATCGCCTGAAATTTAATGATGTAGCAAATAACAATAACTGTTTAAACATCTTTCTATGAGAATTCGCAGTTTTCGAAACACTGACCTTCCTAGCCCAACCTCAGATGGTGGATAGATGATGAACTCTTTTTGGATAGGGTTGTCAAATCATTCTATGTAACGTCTAGCCGCGAACATATTGAGTGAGTAGTCTGATGCCACGCTTTTTGCATTATAAAGACCCCTTTGTAGATTTTGTACACAAGTTTGCTCACCGTAGCTGCTACACAAAGCTAAATTCTCTGTCATCACTCAATGTTTTATACTTTCCAGAAGCAATTACAATTTTGCTCTAGTTGGTCTATCCCTTCACAAGTAGATTATTTGTTTGTAACACAAGTTTTCGTCCTGAATATAGCTGAGAAATTGATTGAAAGACGATAAGCAAACATTCAATAAATCAATAAAACGTACTTTGACTTATTTTATCTTCTTCATTAGCACAATCAGAATAGCAATTGTGTTTTCAATTTCCATTGACAAAACAATTTAAACATATGTAGCATTCACAAAAACTATTACTTAAAAAGCTGTTACATGCAACCCGTTAAACAATGAACAGAAAGAAATACAGTGACCATCATTGCGAGTGTATTACTCATTCTATTTAGACTTACATTGGTTGCCTTCATCTTCTCCACTGGGACAATCAGCAAAACCATCGCATTCATATTGGGCATTAATACATTGTTTTCATTGTAATAGCTGCAATATTTAAACTTATATTGACTTCCTTCATTTTCTCAAAGGATTAATAGCAAACACATTTCCATTTAAAAATAATACATTGACATTTTGAACTTGAGTAGTTATTAAAAGAATATTCTCAAAATGGCTATTAGATTAACACCATAATTAGAAAATGACCGTTGTTTAGATTGTAATATTTAATATAAAATTTAAACTTATGTTAGATACGGGACGAAACTAAAGCAAGAAATAATACATTGATCAATTAAACATGAATAGCCATTGCAAGAATTATTTTTATCAATAACTGTAAGATAAAACATTTAACACGGTGACCGTCGTATCGAAAATAATATTTGTACCATTGAAAATTATATTAACTCTTAGATCATACTTAGATGTTTAGTAGTGCTCCACCAAGAGAGCTTCACAGCGCGTCCTCCAAGTGGTAGGTAGAAGTAGTAATCATGTTAGAGTATTTCTTTAAGGTTATAATACGTAAAACCTGGCTGTGGTCAGTGGATATAGTGACCTTTATGTCGATTGTAATACCTATCCTACTTTGTTTCTATGCCTCTTACATTTTTTTATAAAAGAACTTTAACTAAGACTTTAAACGGTAGTGTTAAAAGATGGAAATAGAGAAAAGCATACATTTTGCTACGGTTCAATAAAAAAACAAAACAAAAAAACTACAAAGAAAATAGGTGCTACACGAACTTAGATACTTAGAAAAGGTCAACAGTTCTTGTTTCAAATGTCGAACTCTTTGCTTCAAGCTATTGTAAATGTGCAAGGAATTCACGAGTGCTTTGTGAAAAACCCTCCCCAAAGACCAACCGATTTCCGATAAACAGGCATTGAAATATCATATTGAATATCATATTTAAATCGTGCTGCTGTAATTTTGGAATGTTCAATTGGAGTCATTTCACTTGTCTTACAATTGGAAATTTCAATTGATTGATTGATTGATTGATTGATTGATGTTTAACGTCCAGCAAGCAATATTTCAGCTATATTCAGGACGTGAAAACCATAATTTTTAAATTAGTAGAACGTCATGTCTCCTTATACTAAAACGTGATCTTATACAATAATATGAGAATATACACAGATAAAAATGGTAGTCAAAACGATAAAAAATATGAAGTATCACAATTAATAGTGAAATTAAATTTTATTAAATAAATTAATTTCCTTTAAGAACTTTAAAATTGTGTCGCCTGCGACAGTTTTAAATAAATTAAAATACGTATCTGCACTATAGAAACGTTCCCGAATGTGGGCCACGTCCACACAGTCCATCAAGACATGCTTAATGGTGTATGAACTGTTGCATGGCACACATTCGGGTCGTGGCTCATTGTTTAAAATATAACTATGTGTCGTCCTGGTATGACCAAGACGACATCTTGTTAAAACAACTTGGTCTCTTCGACCTCTAAAACATGTAAAATTATTTGTGTGCAGTAGTGGCTGGATCTCATGAAGTTTATTATGAACTTGGAGATCCCAACCACTCTGCCACAAATTAGAAATATATTTAAAAATTAACGGTTTAAAATCGGTAAAAGGAATACTACAGTTAATGATGGTATCCTTTAGTGCATTTTTAGCCTCCTGATCCACGACTGTGTTTCCACGGATTCCGACATGACTGGGAATCCAGAAGAAGATGATTTCTTTTCCCAAAGCAACAAGTGATTTGTAGATTTGAATAATTTTTAAAATGTAAGGATTTTTAATTTTGAAATTTTCAATAGCCAGTAGACAAGACAGGGAATCGGAGCAGACAATAAATTTGCATTCGTCTGACGAAGCAACTATTTTCATCGCAAGAAGAATAGCTCTACAGATGAGGTAGACGGAAGGCGGCGAGTTTCAACACGCTCTCCGAAGACAGCGGCCGAGGCGACTTTATCACCGTCTTTTGACCCGTCTGTGTAAATAGTACTATAGTCAGTGTAACAAGATTTAATTTCTGCATAATGTTGTTGTATTAATAAATGGTTTGTGTCGATTTTTTTTATGTTTTCTTAAATCATAAATAAATATCGGTTTGGGGTTTAACCACGGGGGATTATGCGGAATTTCGATTGCAGTAATTTCATCTAAATTCATACCGGAATTTTCCAAATGAGATTTAATTCGGAAGCCAAAAGGTTGAATTTTGTTTGGATGTTTTTCGAAAATGTTTTGATAAAGAGGTTTGAAAACACAGTCGTGGGCGGGGTTGCCAGGATATGCCTTTAATTTGGTTGCATATTGCAAAGCAAGCTTTATTCTTCTTTGATACAAAGAAGGCTCACCTGCTTCTACATATAAACTCTCAACAGGTGTAGTTCTGAAAGCTCCAAGGCACAGTCGCAATCCTTGATGGTGTATAGTATCAAGGATTTTGACATATGACTTGCGAGCAGAACCATAAATAAAACAACCATAATCCAATTTCGAGCGAACCAGCGATCTATATAGATTGAGTAAAACATCGCATTCAGCACCCCAGTCGGTGCTGGATACGACTTTTAAAATATCTAATGCTTTAAGGCATTTATTTTTAACATTTTGATATGGGGGAGAAAGGTTAGCCTTGAATCAAATATGAGACCAAGAAAAGTAGTTTCTTTTACAATTTTGATACGATTATTATATAATTTGAATTCGGGATCAGGATGCATCTTACGTTTATTACAAAAATGCATCCCAACAGTTTTTGCAGTGGAGAATTTAAAACCATTCTCCATTGCCCATTTCTCTATTCTATTTAAACACAACTGCAGCTGACGTTCGATATTATTCATATTTTTCCCTCCGTAACATATGAGGAAGTCGTCAACATATAGAGAACCATCAATATTATCTTTTAAAACTTGAGCAAGGCTATTAATTTTAATACTAAATAAAGTGACAGAAAGGATGCTGCCCTGGGGAACACCCATTTCCTGTACAAAAGGGTCAGATAACGTAGAATTGACCCTAACTTTAAATTCTCTGTCAGATAAAAAGTTTGAGATAAAGGTAGGAAGTCTACCTTTCAACCCCATATCAAAAAGATCTTTTAAAATACCATATTTCCATGTTGTGTCATATGCTTTTTCTAAATCGAAAAAGATAGACACAACATGTTCGTTTTTGGCAAATGCGTTTCGAATATATGTTTCGAAACGCACCAGATGATCAATAGTACTACGACCTTGTCTGAATCCACACTGGATATTCGAGATTAGGTTGTTCGATTCTAAAAACCAGACAAGGCGATCGTTGATCATCCTTTCCATGGTTTTACAAAGACAGCTTGTGAGGGCTATAGGCCGATAGTTGGACGGTTCCGAGTGATCTTTGTCTGGTTTTGGAATAGGCACAACAGTGGCCATTTTCCAAATAGATGGTAAGTCACCCGTTTCCCAAATGTTGTTGAGAAGATTCAGAAGACATTGGAGAGAAGATTGTGGCAGATGTTTGAGAAGTTGATAATGGATGTCATCTGGACCACATGCAGTATCGTGAGATTTCTTCAATGAAGTTTTTAGCTCTTCCAAAGAAAAGGGTTTATTATAATCTTCAAAATTGTTTGACTGGAAATTAAATTTTGATTTTTCTTTTTGAATTTTGATCCGCTGAAAATTGGGATGATAATTTTCAGCAGAGGAGTGTGTTGCAAATGTTTCGGCTAATTTATTTGATATATCTACCTCTGATGTTAACAAGTCTTGTCCATCCTTTAAATGATGGACATTTGCTTTACTGTTTTTACCTTTAATTTTACGAATCGTGTTCCAAATTTTATTCATGGGGGTATGGTTATTTAGTTTAGAAACAAAGTTACGCCAAGAGGCGTGTCGTCCTTGTTTCGTTACCCTACGAGCTTTCGCTCGAAAAATTCGGAACTGGTTAAGATTATTTTGAGTTGGGTGTTTATTAAAGCGTCGTTCGGCTTTTTTCCGGTCTTTAATAGCGTCCTCACAGCTGTCACCGAACCATGGTTTACTAGGATGTTTTGGATTTGTCGAGGTCTTAGGAATTGTTTCATCAGAAATTGAAATAAGTGTTTCATTGAATTTTAAAATAGGATCAGAAACAGCTTCAAAAGCATCCGAGTTAAGTCGCTCTATACAGAGTTGTTCAAATAGAGGCCAATTGGCCTTGCCAAATTTATACCGAGCGACTCGTTCTGTGTTTGAAGAGTGTAAAGATTCCAAGATAATGGGAAACTGATCACTGCCATAGAGATCGTCATGGACTTTCCATGAGAAATCGGGCAACAGAGAAGGGTCTGCTATTGCAAGATCAATAGCCGAATATGATCCATTCCCAGGATGTAAATATGTATTGGTTCTATCATTAAGAATACACAGATCTTCCTGATCCATCAAGCCTTCAATAGTTTTACCTTTATCGTTTATTGTGTTGCTGCCCCATAAATGGTTGTGTCCGTTGAAGTCCCCAAGTAATATATAAGGGGCCGGAAGCTGATCAGTAAGATGTTTCAATTGATTTAAATTTAATGAAGAATTCGGAGGGATATACACAGAGCATAAGGTAATCGTTTTGTCTAAAGATATTCTAACAGCAACCGCTTGAAGATCAGTGTTGATATCTACAGGGCTATGTAGAACTTGATCTTTTACAAGAATGGTAGAGCCGCCAGCAGCTCTATCATTCTCTTCTACATATGTGCTGTATAAAGAGTAGTTTTTTAAAGATATGTTATCACTTCGTTTTAGATGGGATTCTTGAAGGCAAAATGCAACAGGAAGAAAGGCTTGAACTAATAATGTAATTTCTAGAAAGTTAATCTTGAGACCTCGACAATTCCATTGTATTATTGTACCCATTATGGTCTGCGAATAGGGGAATAGTTGACAGTTTTTTTGGGGCTATTCCGCCGGCTTCTGCTGGGGGATCTACTTTTAGATCCAGTATCTGGGGGTTATGTATCCATGGGATCGCCCCAGATAGTAGTGTCTAGATGATCTAGACTTCCAAACCTGTTGTGGACCTTAATGGGATCCCGCAGCAGTTTTGGAGTACGATCTCCTTTTTGATTTGAGTTTTTATTTGAATTTGAATTGGAGTTAGAAGATTTTGTATTTGGATTGGTCTTAATATTTGAATTTTTTTTGGGCTGCTTGAAGAATTAGTTGAGGATTGAGAAGGTGTTGAAGACGTAGTAGATGCCGATGGCGTAGAAGTTTGAGATGCCGAAGATTTTCGAGATGATGTAATTATTTTATCAGTGGTTTGAGCCGGTAGTCTTGTTGGGTCTTTCTGATCTATAGGCCAGGTGATCATGGTTTGCGTTTCAGAAGTAACGCAAACGCGTTTCGTCACACTGACATATGACATTACAGAAGACGATGCATTACTCACTGAACTAAAGAGACGACGAGCCTCAGGGTAAGTGATGTTCCTTTCTGTTTTCAATTTTTGTATGTCCTTTTCTTTTTTAAAATGATGACAATCTTTTGAGGACGCCATGTGGGCTTCACCACAATTGGCACACTTTGGGTTGTTTGTGCAGGTAAAGCCCTCATGCCCCACCTCTGCACAGTTGAAGCATACCAAGGAGCCTCTACATTGTCCCTTGCCATGACCAAATTTTTGGCATTTAAAGCAGCGCACAGGATTTGGGATAAATGCGCTGACTTTAACGCTGTATAGTCCAATTTTGATAGACTGAGGGACAGATGGAGAATTAAAGTTGAGCAGAAAGGTATTCAGTTTTACCTGAATACCTTGTCTCTTGGCAATGAATCTTTTTACCTTTGTTACACCCTGAGGTTTGAGTTCTTCACAAATTTCCTCGTCCGTTAGTTCAGAGAGATCATCGTCTCTGTAATGAATGATCCCTTGACAAGAATTTAATGTTCTGTGAGGAGTGGAAGATATTTCTAAATCGAGAATTTTATTGAGCTGCAGTAAATTTAAAGATTGTTGTTGTTTTTAAACTTCAATAAGAATTGATCCGGATTTCATTTTTGTTACGTTTTTAACATCTCCTGCACAGCCTTTAACTGTTTTTCCGATGACGAAAGGAGAAATTTTTGATAATGGTTTGTTAGAATCTTTACTAGTCAAAACAATAAAACGTGAAAAGTGATCATCATCAACTATTTCTTCAAGCGAAATGTCATTTTTTCTTTTTTTAGAACCTGTTTGCGTAAATGTTTTGGAAGCCATCTTAAAAGAATGCGGTTCACCACCCTTGTCACCCACCCGCCACGGAGTGCCAACAGGGGCAATGCTTGGTGTCTGCGGATCGCCAGCAGAAAGCATCAGGTGTTCCAAGGGTGGTATACCCAAATAGATGAATTTCTTCACGAACGCAAGCTTCGTGCCAGAATTAACTGGCGAAACAACCGTTCGAAACTCTATCTACTCGATTGACCCATGAGCCACCGCCTTCTTAAAAGCTTGTAACTGAACAACTTTGCAACTGAAATTCACAAGATATAATCAAGTGACAGGAGAAATGACGACAAACTTGTTAAGGGCTCGGCGTAACCAGCCGATTGACCGAACCGGGTCCATCCGGTCTCCCGTCTAGTTGAAGTCAGGGCCAAAGTGGTGTATTGAAAATCAAACCCGCCGACCCGCACTAATGGATGCAGCAGAGAGTGATCTCGCAACCACCAGGATCCCTTCCTCCACCATCACGGGTTGCAACACACGGCAAACATGTCGCCTCTATAAAGCTGAGGAAGCTTTGCCCTTCAGCCACCGCCTTCTTTGCAAATCCTGCGAGGAAGCCGTCTATTAAATGGTACATACATTTCATGGAACAGTTTGAAGGAAAAATGTAATAGAGTAGCTTAAATGATAAGGATTCACAAAGGGCAAGACGTGACATGCCGATTCATCGAAGTCAGGGCTAACTCGATTTCCCGTCTAGAAAAAGTAAGGGTTCAGTAAGTTATCGGGACCGTTTACCCGGCCTACTGAAATCCCGTCCTGTAATCGACACGGGTCGCAACACACGGCAAGTGTTGCCTCTGTTAGCAGACCCTTACTGCAGGCTGAGGAAGCCGTGGGCCTATTCTCCTGTGCCCCGGGGCCCACACGGGGGGAAATTTCAATTGAAGATAACGTATAAAAAAAATTCTAAACGATAGAGCTAGCTTTTCTGTTCCTATAGAAACAATTAATACCTATTAAAATGTAAACTTTTTGTTAAAAAAATAGACCCCAACATAATAATCCAAATCTATAGACTTTTTAAAGCATCGTTTTCTACGTGGCATGAAGTGCATATTTAGACTTACATTGACTTCCATCAACTTCCCCAATCATTATAACCATTGCATACAAAAAAAAAAAGAGTAAATGCACTGCCCATCTAAACATGTGAAACCACTACATGAAGGGCCTGAAATCAAATTATATTACCAATAAGATCGATAATAGGACTAAAACAAAAAAAACCACGCAACTCTTCAGAGGTTGTGTCTATAAGTCTCTGTAAAAGCGGGGTGTTATTCAATCACAGTTAGGAGATTGGGACCTTAAATCGCTAATACTTATTTTCCGCTAAAAGCATTTATAGTATGAACCATAGTAAAAAAACATCGAAAATAATTATCTGTACTATATATCAGAAGGTCAAATATAATGAATTAGTGTATAATTAAGAATCGTGTGGATATTCAGACACGATTGTATTAAAATTACAAACTACAGAGCACAGATGCAAAAGAAAAAAAATTGATTAGATTTGAAATGAATTTAAAATATTCTTGATGTATATTCTTACTATAACAATAACTCTATAACAATGGAAAAAGGATTATTTGTTTCTAAAGATCTACAATATACATGCTTATTGGTTCAACTAGAAAACAATCGTGCTTTGAAGTTACAATACATTCTATATTTTGGCATTTTCTCAAGAAAGATTGTAACATAAATACAAAACTATGTCAAGGCATGTAAGTGGTAGAATGTAGTATACAAATATTGAATATCTGCAAAATGAAATTGGCCAGAAGGTAATATAAACAAACACCTTTTCAATTCTGATATGATTATAATTACTTAAACCCTTATTTTCATTTTAAGATGATATTCCAATGCAAACGTTTATGCTTTACAATAAAAAAGAAAATTAAACTTAACAAACCGCACAAATTCAAGCAACGTAGTGAACAGGCAAATGTTTGAAATCAATAGTTGTCAATTAAAATTATGTGCATTCTAAAAGTTTAGCTAAGGGATAAATAGACATTATACATAGTACACATTGATTTAACAATAATAGTGTACATTGGAACTTACATTGATTTCCTTCATCTTCCCCCAGGGAACAATCGATATACCCGTCGCATTCCCAATTGGCAAGTATGCACTCTCCATTTAAACACTGGAAACCGCTACAGGAAGTTACTGTGTAGTATAAATATTAAATGGCAATAGATGTGGACTTGGTAGTAGCATCTTCCAATTGTAGATACAATTTACAACACGTTATATACATAACACATTCCTTCTGGAGCACATTGGCAAAGTTGTCAAGGTAGTTAGTCATCTTATATTGATCACATTATCTGTCAACACTGATGTTGTTGGTTCGATTCTCGCTGCTTCAGGGTGTACTCGACTCCAATCCCTATAGCGCATGTTCGGTTGTAAAATTAATAATTAAGTAATGTCTCAATTTTTATATGTTATTGGGTTTTTAAATGACTTTTCATAACTTGTAATGTCATTTTTTATCTTATCTTATAATTAAAAGATAAACAGAGTCATTCCGTATAAGTAACTGTTAGACAAGAAATATAATAAAAAATGTTTTATGGAAAAAAATGAACAAGTTTGGACATTTTTTAATTAATGATTTAAAAAGTGATTCATCCCCAATGAAGTTTTTTTTTACTATAAATGTTTTTGTCCAACCCAATTACACTATTTCATCAAACAACTGGCTATTTTTGCTAGATGCATCCAGTATAAACCGGAGCAAGCGTTAAGTTTAAAAGTTATGTGTCCGCATAGTCGTTATAAATGTTTTAGCTAAGTAAATAAGTTATGTTAAATAGACCGTCTTACCTACGTCAACTTGAGATATTACAAGCAGCGACAGAAAAATCATCTTCTACTATGATAGTCAACACTACCTGAAAATATAAAAAGACAATATTTTGATTATGTTAATGTTACTTAAGGTAGCATTAAATTGATTGATTGATTGAAGGTTGTTTAACGTCCAGCAAGCAATATTTCAGCTATATTCAGGACGTGAAAGTAATAATAATTTGATTATATAACATTTTTCACAATTGTTCATCTCTCCCTTAGTTCTAAAACATTATCTCATACAATAATATGAGCATATATACAGATAAAAGGCAAGTAAAACAATAAAAATATAGATCACAAACTGCCGGAAAAATTAAATTTTACTGTACAAATTAATTTCCTTTAAAAATTTTAAAATTGTGTCGCCTGCGACTGTTGTAAACAAACTACTGTACGTATTTACAGTATAAAAATGTTCCCGAATGTGGGCCACGTCCACACAGTCCATCAAGACATGCTTGATGGTGTATGGACTGTTGCATGGCACACATTCGGGTCGTGGCTCATTGTTTAAAATATAACTATTTGTAGTCCTGGTATGCCCAAGACGGCATCTTGTTAAAACAACTTGGTCTCTGCGACCTCTAAAACTTTTAAAATTATGTGTGTGCAGTAGTGGCTGGATCTCATGAAGTTTATTATGAACTAGGAGATCCTAACCACTCTGCCACAAACTGGAAATATATTTAAAATCAGTAAAAGGAATATCACAGTTTATTACATTATTCTTCAGGGCATTCTTTGCCTCCTGATCCACGACTGTGTTGCCATGGATTCCCACGTGACTTGGGATCCAGAAAAACACAACCTCTTTTCCCACAGCTATTAGAGATTTGTTATTTCAATAATTTTTAAAATATAATGGTTTTTAATTTTGAAATTTTGAATAGCAAGTAGACACGAGAGGGAATCTGAGCAGATAATAAATTTGGACTCGACTGACGAAGCAACTATTTTCATGGCAAGAAGAATAACTTGCGCCTCGGCAGTAAATACGGATGAGGCAGACGGGAGACGACGAGTCTCAACACGCTCTCCGAAGACAGCGGCCGAGGTAACTTTATCGTCATCTTTTGACCCGTCTGTATAAATAGTACTGTAGTCAGGGTAACAAGATTTAATTTCTGCAAAATGTTGTTGTATTATTAACGGGTTTGTTTCTCACTTTTTATGTTTTTGTAAATCAAAAATAAATACCGGTTTGGGGTTTAGCCAAGGGGGATTTTGCGGAATTCCGATTGCAGCAATCTCATCTAAATTTATACCTGAATTTTGTAAATGAGATTTAATTCGAAGGCCAAACGGTTGAATTTTGTTTAGATGCTTTTCGAAAATGTTTTGGTAAAGAGGTTTGAAAACACAGTTGTGGGCGGTGTTGCCAGGATATGCCTTTAATTTGGTTGCATATTGCAAAGCGAGCTTTATTCTTCTTTGATACAAAGAAGGCTCGCCTGCTTCTACATATAAGCTGTCTATAGGTGAGGTTCGGAAGGCTCCAAGGCATAGTCGCAATCCTTGATGGTGAATAGTATCAAGGATTTTGACATATGACTTGCGAGCAGAACCATAAATGAAACAACCATAGTCCAATTTTGATCGAACCAGCGATCTATATAGGTTAAGTAAAACGTCGCACTCAGCAGCCCAGTCGGTACTGACTACGACTTTTAAAATATCTAATGCCTTTAGGCATTTATTTTTTAACATTTTGATATGGGGAAGAAAGGTGAGCTTCGAATCGAATATTAAACCAAGAAAAGTAGTTTCTTTCACAATTTTTATAGGATTATTATATAATGTAAGTTCGGGATCTAGATGCATTTTTCTTTTATTACAAAAATGCATGCCAACAGTTTTTGCAGTGGAGAATTTAAAACCATTCTCCATTGCCCATTTTTCTATTCTATTTAAACATAACTGTAGTTGACGTTCAATATTATTCATGTTTTTTCCTCGATAACAAATAAGAAAATCGTCAACATACAAAGAACCATCAATGTTATCTTTCAAAACTTGAGCAAGACTATTAATTTTAATACTGAATAAAGTAACAGAAAGGATGCTACCTTGAGGAACACCCATTTCTTGTTCAAAAGGGTCAGACAGAGTTGAATTTACACGAACTTTAAATTCTCTATCAGACAAAAAATTTGAAATGAAGGTAGGAAGTCTACCTTTCAACCCCATATCAAAAAGATCTTTTAAAATGCCATATTTCCATGTTGTGTCGTAAGCTTTTTCTAGATCGAAAAAGTTCGACACAACATGTTCATTTTTGGCAAATGCGTTTCTTATGTATGTTTCAAAACGCACATGATGGTCTAGGGTACTTCGCCCTTGTCTAAATCCACATTGGATATTAGACAGGAAGTTGTTTGATTCTAAAATCCAGACTAGGCGATCATTGATCATCCTTTCCATGGTTTTACAAAGACAGCTTGTGAGGGCTATAGGCCGGTAGTTGGACGCTTCCGAGTGATCTTTTCCTGGTTTCGGAATAGGCACAACAGTGGCCATTTCCAAAATAGATGGTAAGTCACCCGTTTCCCAAATGTTGTTAAGAAGATTCAGAAGACATTGGAGAGAAGATTGTGGCAGATGTTTGAGAAGTTGATAATGGATGTCATCTGGACCACATGCAGTATCGTGAGATTTCTTCAATGAAGTTTTTAGCTCTTCCAGAGAAAAAGGTTTATTATAATCTTCTAAATTTTTGGACTGAAAATTAAGTTTGGATTTTTCTTTTTTAATTTTGATCCGCTGAAAATTGGGATGATAATTTTCAGCAGAGGAGTGTGTTGCCAATTTATTTGATATGTCTGACTCTGATGTTAACAAGTCTTGTCCATCCTTCAAATGATGGACATTTGCTTTACTGTTTTTACCTTTAATTTTACGAATCATGTTCCAAATTGTATTCATAGGGGTATGGTTATTTAATTTAGAAACAAAGTTACGCCAAGACGTGCGTCGTCTTTGTTTCGTTACCCTGCGAGCTTTCGCTCGAAAAATTCGGAACTGGTTAAGATTATTTTGAGTTGGGTGTTTATTAAAGCGTCGTTCGGCCTTTTTCCGGTCCTTAATAGCGTCCTCACAGCTGTCAACAAACCATGGTTTACTAGTATGTTTTGGATTTATTATTTTTTTATTATTATTATTTACAATATTTATTAAGCGCCTATCTAATAAGCATATTACTCTAAGCGCTGTACAATTAATATACAATAAGGTGAGGTAAAACATTAAAATAGATAACATGTATAATCATGATAATACAATACATTCACTTAAAACATGAGTAGCAATGTATTGAACATAAAACAAAAGACAATATGAATTGACATTTAACATATTTCTGCAGGGTGAGATATATTATTTTTAGAAAATACATTAATTTAAAAATTAATAGAGTTTAAAAATATATATATATATATAAAATATTATATATATAAAATATTATATATATATATATATAAAATAAAATTATATAAAATTAATCAAATATTAGATGAAAAACTCTAAAATAACTTATCATTCTAGGAACAATATAACAAATCAATATAAAAGAGCAGGCGAAAAACGATGAAAATAAAAAAAAAAAAAAAAAAACTAATGCATGTATAAGAACGATCAAAATAAAATCTAAAAAATTTAACTTCAACGAAATCTATCAAGTCACATAACTACTATAAAAATAAAAGTTCAAAACCCTAGTTTGCGAAGTTAAAAGTATTAAAAACTATATTTTAACCGAGTTAATAATATTTATTTATAAAAGTTAAGTAATACGTATACAGATAGAGTAATATACACAGCAGATACCAAAACAACTGTCCAATATCGTAGCAAATAAACATATCAGTTTCAAACCCTATATGCCAATCGAAAAAAATGAGTCTTTAGAAGCTTCTTAAAAACGTTAATTGACTCAGCGCGTCGAATTTTCTCAGGTAGACTGTTCCAAAGTGTGGCAGAAGATTTGTCAAACCGGCGTTCGCCATATCCTTTAGTTCGAACACGTGGTGTCTTTAGTTGGTGTGAATCTTGTGACCTTAATGTCCGGGACGGGTGGTATTCACAGACTAGGTCTTTCAAGTAGACAGGCGCTTGGTTGTGTACGGCTTTAAACGTGTACAAAAGTATCTTGAAATGACATCTGTATTTCACTGGTAGCCAATTCAAAGAAACAAGTACAGGAGTAATGTGGTCATGTTTACATTTTCGAGTAATCAGTCGTGCAGCCGTGTTTTGCACTCGTTGTAGTCGCGCTAGGATGTTGTCATTTATGCCATACAGTAACGCATTACCGTAATCCAAACGTGAAGTCACAAGTGAATTAACTAGGGTTTTACACGCATCATCTGTGATATACGATCTTATTCGTCCTATTTTGCGAATCTGATTAAAACACGATTTAGAGACGGAACTCACTTGTTTCTCCATATTTAGAGCACTATCGAAATATACTCCTAAGTTCTTGACCACAGTAGCATCATTAACAATATAACCATCAAATTTGATACTACAATTGACAAAATCTTTTGAACGTTGTTTAGATGCAAAGATGATGAGTTCAGTCTTATCCTGGTTAAGTTTCAGCATGTTAGTTTCATCCATTCACTGATGTCGGTAAGGCAAGCTTCCATACGAGCTGATATGTTCAACCAGTTGTCGATAGGCTTAATAACTAAATACGCTTGTGTATCATCGGCGTAGCAGTGATAGTTCATATTATGCCGTTTGCAAATTTGACTGATTGGCTTAGAAAACATGCAGTATTTCTTAGGCCCTAGAACAGAACCTTGTGGAACACCAAACGACAGGATCTTTTCGGTTGATTCAGTTTCGCCAATGCTGACCGTTTGACGTCTATCACTGAGGTAAGATTGAATCCACGACAAGGCGTTATCTGCTATTCCATATGAGTATTCAAGTCGTTTCATAAGAATGGGATGGTCAATGACGTCGAAAGCAGCAGACAAGTCTAACATGACTAAAACTACACAAGAATTGTTATCAAGAGCTAATGTAATATCATGATGTACTCGTAGTAAGGCTGTTTCCGTGGAATGATACACACGATATGCTGACTGCAAATCATCGTGCAATCTATGTTTAACAAGATGATCCTCAATTTGGTTGGCAACTGCTTTTTCTAATACCTTTGATAGGAACGGTAAGTTGGACACGGGTCTATAGTTTTTTAAAACATCTGGATCCAGCCCGGGTTTCTTTAGTAATGGTCTTACCACCGCTTTTTTAAAAGCCGTCGGAACACGGGATTCTGTCAGTGACTTGTTGACTATTTCGGTTATAATTGGTAGGACAGATTCCAAGCAGTCTTTCAGTAAGAAAGTCGGTAAAGGGTCCAGCTCACAAGACTTTGGTGAAGATTTCGCAATTATTTTCCGAATTTCAGCAGTTGTTACTGGACGAAAACTTGTTAAGCGATTTCCACAGAATTCAACATCAGCGCTTAATTTGTCGAGGTCTTAGGAATAGTTTCATCAGCAATTGAAATAAGTGTTTCATTGAATTTTAAAATTGGATCAGAAATAGTTTCAAAAGTATCCGAGTTAAGTCGCTCTATACAGAGTTGTTCAAATAGAGGCCAATTGGCCTTGCCAAATTTATACCGAGCGACTCATTCTGTGTTTTAAGATTGCAAGATAATGGGAAAGTGATCACTGCCACAGAGATCGTCATGTACTTTCCATGAGAAATCGGGCAACAGAGAAGGATCTGCTATTATATATCAATAGCCGAGTATGATCCATTCCCAGAATGTAAATATGTATTAGTTCCATCATTAAAATGCACAGATCTTCCTGATTCATTAAGCTTTCAATAATTTTACCTTTATCGCTTATTGTGTTACTGCCCCATAAAGGGTTGTGTCCGTTGAAGTCCCCAAGTAATATATAAGGGGCCGGAAGCTGATCAGTAAGATGTTTCAACTGATTTAAATTTAATGAAGAATTTGGAGGGATATACACAGAACATAAAGTAATTGTTTTGTCTAATGATATTCTAACAGCAACCGCCTGAAGATCAGTGTTGAGATCTACAGGGCTACAGTACTTGCAACCGTAAACGCAACACTTTGACTGATTGATAACTGATTGGTGACGGATTTTGGAACGCTGACGGATCGCTGACTGATTGATGATGAATACATCCGTCCAAAATTATGAATCCGTCATTACCTTGGTAACCGTCAGCGATCAGTTCAATCAGTGCGATCCAGAATCCGTCATTTAATTATATGCATAAATCGGTCAGTTTATTGACGGATACGTACACATTAATAATTTAAAGATAAAACGAATTCTGCGTGATTTGTATATTATATATGCATTTATAATAAAATTCATAATAAAATAAACGCAAGTATTCAAAAGAATAGTTAATACAATGTCTCGTTCTTAAAAATAACATAAGTAAACATATTTAAAGAAAAAATATTTTCTTTATATTATATAATAAAGCAAATTTCTTTAAAACAGGACATATTTGCGGGTTGCGCCTGTAAACCTTAAAAAACTTCGATTTAAGGCATATCAGTAGCGAAGAGGTAAATGTTTTATTTTCGTAATCCTTAATTGATTCTGTTCTTTTATTTCCGCGACTCGTGATTTCGGCCTTTTTTATTTTCTGCGACCTGCTACATGTATATTTTTGTCGTATATTAAGCCGACCCGACTCCCCCAATCAGTAAAAGATTTATTTTCATTTTCGTTTTGACATCATTACTAGTTACTTGAATGTATGCCTACGTGTTTTTATTTAGTCTACAACATCTTTAGATACAATTATAAAACTGTTGTGTATAAACAATTGTTGAACTGTTGAACAAGCATTGTCAATCTAAAAAAAATGTTTACTAAACAAAAAGTTGTATTGTAAAATATACAGCGATTTTGGGCGCAAGTTTTATTTGACAGGCAATAAAAGAAGTTAAAATGTATAATTACAATTACGCTGGATTGTTACATTTATTTCATGGCGTCCATTTTTTATTGGGGGTGGGGTGGGAGGAAGCCGGAGTACACGGGTTAAAACGCACAAGTCAATACAGTTGGAGTCGGGCACACCCTATCTGCAGTCGTTCGAAAATCCGCAACCTGTTCATAGGCATGTAATAACTAGTAACTAATAACGCCGGGGAGACTTGTCTGTGAATACTGCAGTAAAGCGTAAAAATGTATTAAAGATAGACACGTGTTATAGTACGAAATTTTTTTAACAAAACGTCATTAATTCCCTAGGTCTATGAAGATCGGTTTGAACATTGTCATTACAGTCATATCGATAAAACAGAACCTTTTCAAAACGTACCCTTTAAAAGATTGTCATTCAATTTGAATAACTTATTTCATTGATTGATTGATTGGATGCTTGCTTTTCTTTCAGTGAAGGTGTTCAGCTTTATTCATGGCGAGAATAAGTTAAATATCAATTAGATTTGGTTGTTTGTTTGTTTGTTTAAATATTGTTTAACGCCACTTTCAGCAATTTTTGCAGCTATATCATGGCGTCCAGTTTTTATTGGAGGAGGAAGCCGGAGTACCCGGAAACAACCACGGTCCTTCGGTAGGAAAAGTGGCAATCCTTGTCAATTAAGTTGAGTGCACCCTGCCCACCATGAGACTCGAACCCGCAACCTCAGTGTTGACAGACAACGTGATCAATAGTAGACTACCATAACCACTCGGCCAACGAGGACCCCTCAATCAATTAGAGAAAGATGGAAAAAGGGGCAAACATTTTGAATTCAACTGGAAAAATAAGTGGTATGGGTATGGGCGGAAAATTTTAAGCCTTCTCCTTTTCGAAATCTACAAAAGAGATCCTTAGCGTGCAAGTACTCTCTAAACACGTCACTATGGTTCGCGGCAATTCTATTATGTCCTGAACCACCCCCCTCCCAAAAAAACGTGATACATAGTAACTAATTTCAAACACCATTTATACCTATATATCATTAAATATTGAATGACTATAACAGACATCGTAAAATAAACAAATTGTGACCGCTAAAATGCGAAAGCAGAATTGATTTTAAAATTATGCTTACATTTTGCGTCTTTAACACGTAAGCTTCTATATACAAACGCGTTTATTCTTTATTTGACATTTAATTCTGTGTAAATTCATGTGACACAATTAGATAGTGAATAAAATATATAAATAGATGTATTCGCTTTTGTCGTAAATCTTTCTCAGTATTATACACCGGAATTCTTAGGAATTGTGGCACAGAAAGAAAACTGATCAAACCACGACAAATGATCTTTTTACGCGTTTATAATAAAAAACCTCGACCGCGGTGGTTAAGGTAGCAGTAATCTAGTATTGATCACTGTGTTGTCTGTTCGACCCTTACAGCGAGATGGTGTGCTCGACTCATACCTAAATTTGCAAAGAGAACCAGTTTTCCTGTCGAAGGTCTGCTGTTTCGTTGGGAACTGCAGCTCTTCCTTATAAACACTCTACGCCATATTAAATAGACTAATATAATGTTTGAAAATAGTGTTAAACAAATTTCAATCATACATACAAATAATGCTAACGGGAAAGCGCGACGTGAAAAAAATGTTACTATTCTGCCTTCGTCTTTCTCGTTTTTGCCGCTTTAAAAAATTTCCAAGTCAAATACGAGATGTACGCCTTGACACGCGAGGTCAAATATTTTTTAATTCATTGTGTGAGTATTTTTTTTTCCATTTCTTTTTTTAATAAAATTGCACTATGTGATGTTTATATTCCGTCACAGATGCATTAGTTATAGATTGATTGAATTTCCATTTATGATTTATAACTTAATACTCGACTTTTTCCGCTTTAAAAAATTCGAAGACAAATACGAGACGTATGCCTTGGCACGCGAGGTCAATTTGTTTTAAGTCATTGTGTGTGTGTTTTTTTAAATTATTTTGTTAATAAAATGACACTATGTGATGTTTATATTTCGTCATAGATGCATATATAACTTGTAATAGATTGGGGGAATTTCCATTCGTATTATTTATAACTTTAGACCTGTTTTAGCCTTATTATAAGGTTAAACGAGCCATAAATGAGGACATAACAGTTGACATTTGTATACTTCTAATATTTGCGAGTGAAACGAATTTTCAAATTTCGAAATATTGATTTCACTAACCGGAAGTTGAATGGACGAATTGGAGCGATCAGTCTAAATCGATCCGTCAGATCAGTCAAATCGTTCCGAATCTGTCAATTGACGGATGGACGGATTGGGAACGATCTGACGGATTGGGAACGATTTGACTGATCTGACTGATTGATAACTGATCGCTGACGCATTTTGGAACGCTGACGGATCGCTGACGGATTGATAAAAATGTTGCGTTTTCAATCTCAAGTACTGTATGTAGAACTTGATCTTTTACAAGAATGGTAGAGCCGCCAGCAGCTCTATCATTCTCGTCTACATATGAGCTGTATATAGAGTAATTTTTTCAAGATATGTTATCACTTCGTTTTAGGTGCGACTCTTGGAGGCAAAATGCAACAGGAAGAAAGGCTTGAACTAATAATGTAATTTCAAGAAAATTAATCTTAAGACCTCGACAATTCCATTGTATTATTGTACCCATTATGGTCTTCGAATAGGGGAATAGTTGACAGTTCTTTTGGGGCTATTCCGCCGGTTTCTGCTGGGGGATCTACTTTTAGATCCAGTATCTGGGGGTAGTGTATCCATGGGATCGCCCCAGATAGTAGTGTCTAGATGATCTAGACTTCCAAACCTGTTGTGGACCTTAATGGGATCCCGCAGCAGTTTTGGAGTACGATCTCCTTTTTGATTTGAGTTTTTATTTGAGTTAGAATTTACATTGGAGTTGGTATTTTTTAAATTTTTGTTGGGGCTCCTTGAAGAATTGGTTGAGGATTGAGAGGGTGCTGAAGACGTAGCAGTTTGAGAGGGTGCTGAAGACGCAGCAGTTTGAGAAGATGAAGATTTTCTTGAAGATTTAATGATTTTGTCTGTTGTTGTAACTGATAGTCAATAGGCCAGGTGATGGTTGTCTGCGTTTCAACTGAAGTTAGAACGCGTTTGGCCACACTGGCATATGACGTTGATGCAGGAGACGAAGGATTATTCGTTGTATTATACAGACGACGAGCCTCAGGGTAAGAGATGTTTCTTTCAGTTTTTAACTTTTGTATATCTTTTTCCTTTTTAAAATGATGACAATCCTTGGATGAGGACATGTGGGCCTCACCACAATTGGCACACTTTGGAGTTTTGGTGCAGGTAAAGCCCTCATGTCCTTCTTCTGCACACTTGGAACAGGTCAAGTGACCTCTGCATTGTCCCTTCCCATTGCCGAACTTTTGACACTTAAAGCAGTGCACAGGGTTGGAGATGTATGCGCTTACTTTAACATTGTAGAGACCGATTTTTATTGATGAAGGGACAGATGGAGTATTAAAGTGCAGAAGGAAGGTATTCAGTTTAACCTGAACACCTTCTCTGTTGGCTACGAATCTTTTTACTTTTGTAATACCCTGAGGTTTAAGTTCTTCACAAATTTCGTCATCTGTAAGCTCAGAGAGATCTTGGTCTCTGTAACGAATAATACCTTGGCAGGAATTTAAAGTTCTATGGGGAGAAGAAGAGATGTTTAAATCGAGAATTTTGTTTAATTTTAACAAATTGAAGGATTGTTGTTTCTTTGAGCATTCAATTAACAATGAGCCTGATTTCAGTTTTGTTACATTTTTTACATCTCCTGCAAAACCCTTAATAATTTTTTCAATTACAAATGGAGAAATTTTAGATAAAGGTTTAGTTTGGTCAGTTCTTGTTAGAACAATAAATCTGTACCACTGCCCATCATCAACCATTTCTTCAAGAGGAAATTCATTTTTTCTTTTTTTTGAACCCATTATACTATTAGTTGTAGAAGCCATGTTGAAAGAATACGGTTCACCACCCTTGTCACCCACCCGCCACGGAGTGCCAACAGGGGCGATGCTTGTCTCTGCGGATCACCACCAGAAAGCATCAGGTGTTCCAAGGGTGGTATACTAGTACTCAAATAGATGACTTTCTTTACGAACGCAAGCTTCGTGCCAGAATTAACTGGCGAAACAACCGTTCGAAACTATATCTACTCGATTGACCCATGAGCCACCGCCTTCTTAACAGCTTGTAACTGAACAACTTTGGAAGTGAAATTCACAAGATATGATGAAGTGACAAGAAAAATAAGACAAGCTTGTTAAGGGTCGGCGTGACCAGCCGATTGACCGAACCGGGTCCATCCGGTCTCCCGTCTAGTTGAAGTCAGGGCCAAAGTGGTGTATTGAAAATCAAACCCGCTGACCAGCACTAATGAATGCAGCAGAGAGTGATCTCTCAACCACCAGGATCCCTTCCTCCACCATCACGGGTTGCAACACACGGCAAACATGTCGCCTCTATAAAGCTGAGGAAGCTTTGCCCTTCAGCCACCGCCTTCTTTGCAAATCCTGCAAGGAAGCTGTCTATGAATTGGTAAATGCATTTCATGGAATAGTTTGAAGGAAAGTGATGTAATAGAGTAGCTTAAATGATAAGGGCAAGACGTGACATACCGATTCATCGAAGTCAGGGCTAACTCGATTTCCCGTCTAGAAAAAGTAAGGGTCTCAGTAGGTTATCGGGACCGTTTACCCGGCCAACTGAAATCCCGTCCTGTAATCGACACGGGTCGCAACACACGGCAAGTGTTGCCTCTGTTAGCAGACTCTTACTGCAGGCTGAGGAAGCCGTGGGCCTATTCTCCTGTGCCCACACGGGGTAGGTAGCATTTAACTTTAAGTTCTTTGCACAAACATTCGTGCAAAGAATTCAGTTGATGTGGTAAAATTACAAGACTTTATCCGGAAGAAATCAGTACAACACGAAGATTTATAGAAGAAATAAAATAATATACACACAATAACAAATTTTATTTATGACAAAAATAATTTTGCACTAGAAATTTGTGTCACCCCATCATACTAAGCGAATGAACTGCAGTATGTTTCTGCAGCGCTGTAAATGACAAAAATATTAAACAAGATATATAGGATTTAACACCAGTGGGAGGGCAAGACGGGAAAATCTCAGACATCCAAGTGAAAAGATTTCTGGTCTCCAACGAGGCTCTGCCGAGTTGGAGGCCAAAAGAAATCTTTCACACGGGTGTCTGAGATTTTTCCGTCTTGCCCAACCACCGGTGTTTGGTTCTATTTTTCACTAAATAGAGTTATCTACCCTGAACGTAATCTCCAGTGTACACATGTTGCGTCCCCGTTTTTGTTTTGATGTTTATCGCTATCACATTGTGGCATAAATTGGGTCATAGAAGCTCAGATATGTTGTTTTCATGATTAATATTTAAAAAGGCATAGTAAACCAACACAACTGAAGTAAATATTTTATAATTTTTATTGCTGAACCGACAGTTGACGTCACAATACATTTTTACGGGAAAAGGAGCGTGAAATTCTTATCTCAACCACGGGTTGAGATAAGGATATCTCAACCGGCTAAAAATAGGTACCCCGCTGTCTTATCAGTGAGAAATAAAGAGGTTTACCTAATTAGTGTCCAGCTGCCTTTTGTCTAGCAGTTGAAAACTTTATGATTTATACTATATACAGTTTTTGTTTTGCCACATAAATGTGCCCATACATTTGTGTTATATTCTCACGGTAAAAGGAGATAATTTATTTTGTATATAAAAGGCCTAACAATTGTATACGATTTAAGTACGTATTGTGGTTTTCACTACACGTTATTTAAACTATAGAAACTTTATGCATTAGATTTTAATGTAAATTTCGTACATAATATTGTAATCAGAAATATTATTTGTAAATATTAAAAAGCACAATTAAATTAGGTGTCAGCAAGTAGGTGTCTTTAATTTAGCTAAGGTAACAGTAAAATGGAGCGCGACCTTCACATTACATGTATAGTGTTAATGTGTGATATACATTGAAATTTACATCTGAACTTAGGAAATTGAATATATTGCAAATAATGCATTACTTGATCTGCAAACACAGTTTGTGCTGATTAAGTATGTGCGCAGTCATTGAATGTTTTTCTGCGATTCTCCAAAACTGTTATATAGAATGCAAAGAAATTTTAGGGTGTTGGTCAGATATACTTAGGCTACAAATAGGCAAAATTTTGTACAATTTGATGGACAAATACAAGCTCTTTAGGTGTCAAGACACTAAAGGGGACCAATCAAATTTGGAACATATAAGAAAATAGTACTTAACAACAAAATAGTCCTGTTTATCTTAGTGTATATTAAAATCTACTAACTGGATTTTAATGAATGAAAGTTTTTCTGAAAGGTGAATATATTAGAAATATTTAGAGTCCTAACTTGCTCTGTTCTAATGGTGTTTAGTATGTTTTATGTCACATGCACTACATGACCTATAAACCAAGATTTTCTGAAAAGAAAGAGCTATTTTTAGAGTGGGGTTTACCCCGGAAGCTGGTTTTCTCTTGGAACGTTTTAAAGAGGTCATGAAATTTTGAGAGAACATAGGCCTGTCACATACGATTCAGGATATATATGATGTCGGTCAAGTTGCGCTTAAGGTAAAAGAGCTGCTCTAATTAAAAAAATAACAAATTTAGTAGAAAATCTTAAAGAATTGGATTAGTGTTTACACACCTTTAATACATAAACACCATTTTTTTTATATTCCCTCCCTTAATTTGCCTGAAAATGTTTGAGAATGAAAGATTATAACCCATTTACTCATTTTAAATACATATTTGGTTCTAAACCATACTAGTGTCAAATTTCAGCCTAAATATTATATTATGTAACATTTTAGATTTTGTTGGCAATAAAATCTGTATTCTCTGCCTAGAACAGTGTGTTTGGAGTTAAAAAATATATTGTTTCAGTGTTTCTCAGTAGCAGGCAAGTCAGACAATCTAAATATTAGGTCGCAAAGACATCTATGTTGCCACAAATAGTGAATATGGTGCCTTTTTTTGTATTTTTTAGATGCGGAATTTGTCAATTGTTACTATAGGACAGAGTCATACTAAAATTGTTCTTTTTGGAATTTTATTGTTTGTTGAGGTGCAATTCTATCTTGTTGAGCAACAAGAAATATGAAATGGTTTAGTAGGAATGTTACAGATATTTAAAGTTTATAAGAGATCTAATATGCCATCTAAAAAAAAAGGGGGGGCTGTTTTTATTAGTATTCAGTGTGTTATACTACATTGTAATTTCCTGATCATTGATATATTGAAGGTGTGCGGTTGGGAATGGTGGCGGTTACATTTAACAAAGAAAAGCTTAATAAAAATGGCGTCCTTCTTTACAACAGATTATCTGAACTGACTGACTGCAACCTAACCTCCTACTTGTAAACAACCAATAGATTCGCTCCCGCACCAAGTAATTTTTGACATGATTAAACAACGCCTATAATTAACATATAAGCAACCATTTATTCATGTCAAACACCCAGAGCCGTAACGTCCTGAATATAGCCGAAATATTGATTGTTGGACGTAAAACAACAATAAATCAATCAATCAATCCAGAGCCGTTGAAGAGAATTTATTGTACTAAATAGACATTAAAATTCGCATTAGGTGTTTAAATAATATCTGTAGTTGTCCTTTTAATAACTGAAAAAGTGTTCCATGGGTGTTAACAATAGCCAATCAACAAATTACCACGGTAAAGATAAAACGATAAAGCTCATATTGCACTGACAAGGGCGAGAAGGTAATAACTTATTTACATCTGTAGCAGTATGTGTATATAACCTGAACGACCATCAAATCTAATTAACTGATAAGAACCGAGAAGTGATAAAGTGTCTCGTTAGCAGCATGTTTGTGGGGAAATGGCATATCTGTTGACAAGAAGTTTGGTTAAACATTATTACAATATTTATTTAAGATTCAATACATTTTTGGCTCTTGGGAATCATCTCAGCTATTTATAAATTTAGCGGTCCCTGCCTAAAAGTTTATTAGCATTCAAGAGAAGCAAACTTCGAAGGCAGCGACACAAACGTCAATTCAAGGGAACCTAGCATGGTTCCGAGAGAGCACAGCATGGCTCTCTATCGCTGTAAACAGCGCAGCATGGCTGTTGAGCGAGTTGAACTGACGTTTGTCGTGCTACATCTGAATTCTTGGTGGAATAGATGAAATTTTGTTATAGATTTCATAAATGTCCAAAAACTCAGATGAGAATCAGGCGAGTACCCCCAAGGATTAAGGAAAAAGGGGGTTATCCTTCAATATATCAATGATAAAGACAATCAACATATACACTAAAGCAAATGGTATATAGATAAAACAAATCTGTAAAAATAGATGAACAATACATGAATGATGAGTATACCAGAACAATATATGATGAGTATAACAAATGTAAAACGTTCAAGATTTAGTTAAACTTTCCTGAGCATATTTGATTGAATTTGAAGAAATTCTGATATATCTACAATAACTATCCGATTTCCAACGACCTAACACTTTTATCATATGATCTTCTACATGTACTTTCCCTGCGCTAGTAGCAGCGCCTGATCAAAAGGAATGACCATTATAAAGGTTAGGGTCATAGTCACAAAGTTTAAGAATATTCTTTAAATTATCTAAAAAGAATTGTCTGCTTAAAGCTTCATTTTTTCCTGTTACGAAAAGGGGGTCAGATGGAAACCACATACCGAATTCCCATTTTCTTATATCTAAATATTTCTTTAAAGCAGAGAAAGGGCAAATGGAATTATCTGTTTTAAACAGTTGAATGTCTATTCCTTTCCGGAAAGGGTCGGTTTTAGACTCTTTTAGTGTCAAAATAGCACGATCAACCTTAAAAGTTACATCAGATACACAGAGGTTAGCCAGAGGGTCAAATTTATCAGCATTCACTACCGTAAATTCTCCGCATCTCAAAAAGCAAAAAATGCTACAACACAATCTGTCTCTATTAAACAATCAATATATCTACTGTACACACCTTTTCTTAGTTTAAGGCAAATTTGTTTCAAAATTGAAAACGTAATAGGGAGTCTAGTTCAATTTTGTGCACCTTGTATACGTTTAACTGATTTCAAAATCAATGTTAATCTTGGTAAAAATTCACCCTGTGACGTTTCCAAAGGATTAGGGTATCCTGACTTCAAGTAAGTATGCCTTATGCCACATAAATATAGTTTTATAGTCGTATGTTTGATTTTCAAAACCTGAAAGCAATGTGCTACAAAGTATACAAGTACATCCTCTGATAGAAGAGGTAGATCACGCGAATTATAGGGAAACCATTCAACAATAAAAATCTAGTAAAATGAGAAAAATCTATAGTATACAAAGATCTAGTTCTTTTAGCAACAGCGTGAGTCCATAGGTATTCCACTGTGCTGTTTAGCACCACATTACTTCGTAAACACTCGGACAGTTGTGATGAATCTTGTCTGCATGTGGCGCGAGGCTGCGGAATCTTTCTATCTGTAAACGAGATAATGCGTCGCTTATGTTATTTTTACAGCCTTCGACGTGTTTTGCAGTAAACTAAAACATTATATACACATGCACACCATGTAAACTGTCTCATAAGTTTCATAATTTCAATACATTTTGATCTTCCTTTCCTCGCAATTGCTACAGTGGCTTAATTGTCACAATGAAATAGAATTTGTTTGCATTTCCATTCTTTACCCCATAGCAGAGAAGCTACTACTATCGGATACAACTATAAGAATGCCATTGATAAACTTTTGTCATTTAAAGAAGGTAGTTCTTTCGGCCACGTTGCACAGAACCATTTACCTTGATAAAACCCTCCGAATCCTATTGTAGAAGAAGCGTCGGTGTACAATTGCATATCAAAGTTAGAAGTGTAATTTAAATCGTAAAACATGTTTATTCCGTTCCAGTTATGTAGAAATCGGAGCCAACATTCTAAATCAACTCGACATTCCTTGCGTAGGTTAACGTAAAAATGAAGTTATTTGACCTTAGTAGACAACATTATCAGATATGAAACAAAAGATCTTCCTGGAACAATAAGACGGGACGCAAAGTTCAAGTGGCCTAATAATTGAAGCAATTCTCTCTTTGTACATGTTGACTTATTAAGTATGGAATTGATAAAGTTGCAAATTCGATCTACTTTGTTATCTGGTAATCTAGCTTCTAATTTATCGGTGTCTAAGACAATGCCAAGATATTCAATGCAAGTTAGAGGCCCCATGGTCTTATTTTTTGCGAGCGGGATATTTAATCGGTTGAATAGCATAGTCATTATCGCCATTGTTCTTTCAGCATCATTTTCCGGAGGGTCGATAGTAAGGAAGTCGTCCAATAAATGTAAATATGTTTAACTTTGTAATTACTCTCTGCTATAAAACAAATCGCCCTGGAAATATTATCAAATATTGTTGGGCTACTACGGCACCCGAATGACAATCGAGCTCTTTATTAATTAGCTCCGACACTGTATCTGTCTGTGACCTTGCTCTTAAATTGTTTCGTTGTGATACTGTCATATTGAACCATAGTATCGAAGCCATTTCTTAGCCCATTACATAAATAATCTACGAAAAATTTGTCAGGATGATTAAATAATTCACTTTTTAAATGTTCGACGTTGATCGGGGTAGACGACTGCATATTAAAATTATGTAGTCACAATTTATAGGACGATTTTGGCGTTTCCTTGTCGGGCAGAAGAAGCGCTAGCTGTTTGATTGGATACCCTTGTTGCCGATTGACGTTTCGCACAAAGAAGCTGGGAGTGGCCTGATGAACGACATTTGGTGCAAATATGTAAGAAAGAACATGAGCGTTTCGTGCAGCCTCTATTGCTGTTGAAGTTATTAAATATCTCCCTACCTTGTTGATAAAATCTTTGACGGCCGTATTTATCGCTACGATCCTCGCTACGTAAACTATTGTTTTCTTGGGAATTTATTTTTTACTTCAGTTGTAACGAGCAAAATTTCGTTGAATGGTCGCACATGTGGCATAACTTACATACATTAATTTGAACTCATGCCGATACAAGGGTGAACAAGTCACGATCCCGTTTGCTCCAATCAACTTTCACTTTATATTCTCTGAGTAATGTTGCTGCTTTTGCCGAAAACATTTTGTGATAATCATAAAATTTTGCACCTTAAAAATTGCTAATTTCGACAATATCTTCTTCGTAACTATCTAGTTCGGCGCGTCTTTCAGGGTATGCTTTGGACATAATTCTTTTGTATTTGCCGAATGCTTTGATAAATTCCTGAATTGTTAAGGTGCGACTTAATCTGATATCTGGTTTCCCTGGAAGATTTACTTCTATCGTGTCTGCAATAACGGTATGCGATTGTGGACATTCATAACTAGGAATTAGTAAAGCGGCAAGATTAACATCCTTACCGTCGATAATCTGTCGCTGCAAGGAAGGTGATACCACGTCAATGTTTTGAAATAAATCCGATCTTACTCCTGAGTTGATCTCCGCAGGTAAGGAATTTTCTTGTGTAACAGAATGACTGATAGTTGAACACAACGTGTTAGTCTGGGCGTACCATTTCCCAAGTGTGCACCCTCCTTTGCCGCTATCTTGCAGTTTATCTGTGTGACTATTTTGCAATAACTGAGTAACAGTATTTTGTAATCCAGTTACACATTGTGACATCGACACAAAAACATTACATAAATTGTTTAACTGATTTTCCTCCGGGGTTGTGTTGACCAAAGGTTGTTGCTATGTTTGTGATTCCCGGGCTCTCGTTTTTGTTTCTGAATTCTTATCATTGTCAATAATGTTTACATCGGAGTCATTCCTTCTAGAATCAACGTTGCTTTTGAACAATTGTGAGAGAATAGATTCAGAAAGGTCAACCGGAACCTCAATGCCAATTTCTTTTAATTCTTCTTGTTCCACGTGGAAAAGTCATTAGAAAGTACAGGTGGGCGCTCGTATGGAAGTTTCCTATTTTCGGTCTTTTTAATTTCCTAGTAGCCATGAGGATCAAAAGTTGTACACTAAACAAAGAAAAGCTTAATGAAAATTGCGTCCTTCTTTACAACAGATTATCTGAACTGACTTGCTGCAACCTAACCTCCTACTTGTAAACAACCAACAGATTCGCTCCCGCACCACGTGATTTTTGACATGAATAAACAACGCCTATAATTAACATATAAGCTACCATTGTGTATATATACCCCCTGAGCAATCAACGTATTCTTCAAATGAAGCTTTCGATGAATTAGAAGAAGAGATAATTATAATGTCAAAGAATTCAAAATTTATTTCTTTAATTGGTGACTTTAATGCCAAAAGTTCAGTACTAGATGACTACATCGTACCAGACGATGATTTGTTAGAATTATTAGATTTTGATAACGATCCAGATTTTTTGAATGATTTGTTCGACTTTGAAAATTTAACTAAGTATGGAATGTCTCAAACGTTTTTCTGAGGATAAAAGTCGTCCAAATAAATATGGACACAAGCTTATGTCAAAAATGTTCAATGTACATAGCAAACTCACGACTTGGTTTGGATAAAAATGTTGATAGAAATACATGTAAAGATTGTACATTGATAGATTATCTTATTGTCACATCGAATCTTTTCCCAGTGATTTCAGAATTCGAAATTATGGATTTTAATCCACTTTTCTCCGATTTACACAATCAAATGCGTTTTACTATAGAGAATACGGTACAGTGTAAACACACTCTTAGTACCATTAACACGAGTTATGACCGTTGCCAAACGAACCCACCAATTATAAGCTGGAACTCGTCCAAGTGTGACGAATTCAAGCGTATACTACTTGTAGAGAACGAGGTCAAAATAAGTGACCTTGAACAGAAGTTGGAAAATTTTATAAACCAAAATGACGTAAACAACAATGAACTAAATAGCATTGTTGAAGATATTGCAAAATTGTTTGTAAATTGTGCAAGTTCTGCTTTTGGTCACAGAAAAGGCAAACCCCGTGATGAGGGCGGAAAGCCATGGTTTACAAAACAATGTGATTTAAAGAGACATTCTTTTAATAAAGCGAGAAAAAAATATAACAAAGTTAAAAACGATGAAAATAAGACCGAAGTAAACCGGACTTCAAAATCTTATCGTCAAGAAGTTGATATGTGTTACAAAAAATATAATAAAAAATGCGAAAAAGAAATGCATCAAATGTCAAAGACATATTCACAGTCTTTATTTAGGTTGTTAAATAAATATTCTGGACAAAGTATGCAAACTCCAGAAATTGACCTTAACAATTTCTATGAATATTTTAAAAATCTGAACTCAGGCGAAACTGAAGAGTTCTCGATAAACGAAAATATAAATGTAGACCCAATGTACGATGTAATACTAAATTCTGAAATTACAGAAAAAGAAGTTGATGATAATATTAAGTTGTTAAAAAATAACAAAGCTGCAGGATTTGATAAAATTGTAAATGAATACATTAAAGCTTCTACACCTAGACTCAGTAATCTATTTAATTTAGTATTGAATACAAGTATGATCCATGAAAGCTGGTCTATTGGTGTTATACAACCTATTTATAAAAACAAAGGAGATCCAAAAGACCCAGATAACTACAGAGCTATCACACTCGTCAGTTGCTTAGGAAAACTGTTCACTTCAATTATTAATAAAAGACTCAATATACTTGCAGATGAAAAAAAACCTTATTTCTGAATGTCAAACCGGCTTCAGAAAGGGGCTTTCTACTTTCGACAACATTTTTTCGTTACATTCTTTGATTTCTCCATATTTTTCTTTTGGCAAGAAACTTTTTTGCTCATTGATAGATTTTCGAAAAGCTTTTGATACGGTTTGGAGATACGGCTTATGGCAAAAATTACAAACTTATGGCATTAAAAGTAAATGTTTTAATGTTATTAATAACATGTATGAAAATATTAAATCTTGTGTAAGAGACAAGAGACAGCACTCAGATTTTTTTTCCATGTTTTTCAAGTGTTCGTCAGGGAGATAATTTATCTCCATTTCTTTTAGCTCTTTTTCTTAATGATTTAGAAGACTTTTTCAGGAGTCTAGATGGAATTTCGTTAGAAGATTTACAATCAAAACTACAAGAGCATACAATTTCACTGTATTTCGAATTATTTTTTTTATTGTATGCTGATGATACGGTATTATTTGCAGAAACAAGTGAGGATTTACAACATAACTTAGATATTTTTAGTATATATTGTGATATATGGAAATTGTCTATTAACTGTGCAAAGTCTAAGATTGTTATTTTTAGCAAGAGGAAATATAGAAACCTTCTCGAGTTTAAAATTCATAACGAAACAATTGATATAGTAGATTCTTATACATATTTAGGATTGGACTTTAAATAGTGGATCATTTGTAAAAGCAAAGCAAAAGTTCATTACCCAGGCTAGACGAGCTTTATTCTCTGTTTATAAAAGAATTAGAAATCAACCTATTCCTATAGACCTCCAGTTAAAATTTTTTGATAGTTTAGTCGAACCTATTCTGATTTATGGTTCTGAAATTTGGGGGTTTGAAAATATATCTGAACTGGAGAGGATACATTTACAATTTTTAAAAAAGATATTGAATGTAAGAATATCTACTCCAAGCTACATGGTTTATGGGGAACTCGGTTGTTTCCCTCTTTCAGTAAAAATTAAAACGAGCATGGTATCTTTCTGGAATAGGTTGATAAGTTGTGAAAACAAACTCAGTTCCATCTTATACAATCTGATGTTTAAATTACAGAGTGAAGGTTTTTGTAATTCCAAATGGGTTAGCTATGTGCAATCGATTTTTAATGAAGTAGGTTTGCCTTATGTATTTAATTCTCAACTTTCTTTTCATGGTACAAATTTAAAGGATATTATTAGACAAAAGTTGCAAGATTTGTTCATTCAAAAGTGGTTTTCTGATATTGAAAATTCTTCGAGAGATTTTTACAAAATTATCAAGAATGAGTTTAAGCTAGAAGAATATTTGTTAACCCAGACAATTTTGAAGCGTCGCTTTTATATCACAGCGTAACTTAAATGCCGCTTATTATCTGCATAGAATCCGCTGTTGTAAAAAGCAGTATTTAAGCGACATGCATAATTACCGCTTAATTTTAACCTACATAATTAGCAATGCTTTCACTCCACTTTTATCCAACTTAAACTGTACTGATTTTCTAAGTAGAAAAAAAGCGAGACTACAGGTAATTGATTATTCCTGCTTAAATCCAACTGATAAATATTAGTCATTTTTAATTTTATTACAAACCTACTTAATCCCTGCTGATTTATCTTAGTAAATTAAACTGAACGCTTTTTTCCAACTGAAAAAACTTAAAGGTGTTACATGAAATACTTTTTCCCTACTGATTTAACTCTGCTCTATTAAATATTAATTAAACTCCGCTTAAAAACAACTGAAAAAAACTCAATAAAATATTTATATTATTTGTTGTCTGTTTTCCAATTATTTAGTGACTATCAAATCAAAAAATAATTAGTTATATTATTTTTATTTCAACCAAATTGTATTTTAACTTCACATATGAACAATTTACTATTGAAGAGCAGAAATAATGCACAAATGTCTAAGTAAACAGTTTGAGTATTTTCTATAGAAAATGTTTGGAATTATTTATTACTACTTTAAATGAAGATTAAAGTTTTTAATCCAAATAGAGAACAAGGACACTGATATTACACATGACAAAATTTAGCATGACCATGGCCTAATAACACCATTATTCTCAAAACATAAATAAAAAGACATTAAATTTTCTTCTACGCTGTATGTTCTGCCAATTTATGGTACAATTGCAATGATGAATAAATATCAAATATTTTCATGCAATATCAATAAAAAACCAGAAATCATAAAAATACATTCACAATATAAAACAATGCTTGATACATTATACTACAAACTTATGTAGTAAACAGAAAACTGTTTACTAAGAAAAAGTATATAATCATAGGGGAGATAACTCTAAAGGGGAGCCAACTCTACAATCTTTTGTCCACATTCAAAAATACCACAATGGAAGCTTTACTTTCTAATAAATTTAATGTAACCATTTTTGTAATTATTAACAAGCAATAAAAACAGTTAAGAACTATCTTCATATGAACAATAGAATAAATGGAACTTTTTACAACAGCATGTTTTAGTTTGTGTAGAAGTGCTATATAACTAATATCACCATTTTCCTCTACAACTGTTAAAAAGCAACATTTATAAACCAAGGCATAATCAACACAATGAATATGATGATTATGAAGAAAGAACTATAAAATATATGTAAAAAGATATAACTTTACTGATAAATTCTCTACAATATTTAATTTGTCAGTGGACAGTTTGGCTTCAACTACTAAATAAAGTATAAAGTTTGCAAATTCCACACAAAAATAGAATGTTGACATAGCAAAAACCTTTTATTTTATTATTGGGAAATTTCTGTTACATGAGGTTTACAAAATGCATGTACAAATGAGCTACAATGCTTACTCGCTTACTCAAGCCACACTAGTGACCTGAGCAGAATCGTTAGAATTATGCACAACCTTAACTGCAGAGTATGTGTAATTAGGACATTATATTTTAACAATTTCTTTGAATTATGTCCATTTGAAGAAGTTGAACACACTTTTATTTAGTACACTTAACTGAATACCCTAAAAATTATCTCCCCTTTCATATGTTAACAGATTTTATAATTACACCCATGTTCCCCCTCTTTTTTCAATTGTGTGGCCATTCATTTTGTAGCCTGAATTCCCTTGACCTAATAATAGTTTGTGTCATATTAAATTGAAATAGGCCCAGTATTGGCTATTTACCTTACTATTTCAATTACTATTGGTCTTCATACAGCATTTCAAAATTACTGACACCACTTCCCATATTTGTTGCACAATCTACAATGGATACAAACATGTATAATAAAAAACGACACTGTTCTCTACATTGATAGTGTATTCTGCTAAATTATGCCAACAATTTTAATGTTTCAGAGAAAACAAAATTATATAAGAAATTTTGAAAAAATGTCAAATTACACGAAATGATTCTTGTGGAGACTTATATGAATGTGCATATTTCGGTACTTCTACGAATATTGTCTACGCAATGTGGACTATAGGTCACTAAGGTCAATAGTAAATATGTGTAAAAAGGAACTGCATCAACATTTGATATTTATCACAGATGAATAATATTTACATTGTGAACATATACGTAGGAAAATGATGAAACTTAAAATATATTTACCTCAAGTTGCAGGCGGCAACGTCGTGTAGTGCATTTCTTAGTGCCGAAATGGCGTGTGGTGACTATCTTTACTTCTTTTCGACTTTTGTAGTACTTTGTCTTCGAGACACATTGAAACCATCATTGTACGGGCCTTTTCTTGCTTTACTTTTAAACATATTTTGACCGTCGTTTGCCATTTTTGTTTTACTCCGGGCAGGAACCTATAAATCAACGGGACTGGAATCTAACGATATCGTCTACTTTTCATTGACGCGCCAATACTTAATTACCGAACAAGTGTCGACACGGATATGATCGTGTTTTCGGCTTTCGAAAGACGCCTCTCGGCAATAAGCTGTCTGTGTAAGACTCTGGTTACCGGCACTATGTTTATATATTTATAAATTTGCTTATTTAATGAAATATAATTAAAAAAGAAAAAAAAACGAAGAAAAAAAAACCTTACAGATTTTATGAATTATGAAATTATATGAACTGGTCCCCGTGAGTTAAAATCGAAACTGTTTTGTATTTTTTATCTTTGATGTTTACATGAACCTATAAATCAACTTATACCAGTTAAACTAGTGCCAGATGTTTATGGCTTTTACCAATTAAACAAATAATATGATGACATGGGTATTGGCTACATAGGGTTTTACACCTTATGACAACGTTGTTTATTGAACCATTTGTTCATCACACCTGTGATTACATAACGAGTGCAACAGGTAGGCACAACATTAAGAGAATGGGTTGTAATAAATATTAATTAAAATTTGAAAATTGCGTTTGTAGTATTAATTAATTACAACTTAATTAGGGTAATTACTAACTTAAATAAATTTGCTAAAATAGCCCCTTTTATTTAACGTGCTGGTTAAAATCAGCTAGTACCTTGTAAAACTACCTTGAGCCAAGCGAAGCTGGACCAACGAGATGAATACTAAGTGGATGGCAGCATTATTTGTTGGTGTATTATTCTTCTGAGGATTACCATGCTTTGAATGGACCATAAAATTAGAGTTTATCAGCAACCGAGTAAGCGTAAACGAATTTTCAGTAAATCAGATAGCGGTGTGTTTGACTTGTCCGCCATATTTAATATGTCAAAAACAACAACAACAAACTCGGGAGCAGTTAACGCTCCAGATATTAACTTTACTTTATCACAGAACTCCAATCCGTTTAGCATTGTATCGCAAGCTCCGTATCATCAACTTCAGCATTCCGCGCCTTCTAGAATGCCCATTCCTATGCCTATGACAATGCACCCCCCTCCTCCTCAAAGCCCGCACTGGTTATGCGAGATCATCAGTAAAATCGACGATCTTTCATTGAAAATGAAGTCCGTAGATGAAATTAAAGTTACTGTAAATAGTATAGACTCTAAATTATCAAAAATTGAAAAAGATGTCGACGGTTTAGCGAAAAGGGTCGAAGATGTTGAAAGTAGTCAGCAATTTAAATCTGAGACTTTTGAACAGAGTAAGTCAGATGTCGGTAAAGTTGTCAGTGAAATTCAAAAGCTCCGTACAAAAAACAAAGCTATTTCTGATCAGCTAGATGCTCTGCAATATGACAGTTTGAGAGACAATTTGATAGTGTTCGGGGTAAATGAGGAGGTGGGGGAGGACTGTGTCGAACTGGTTAAAAATATTTGTTCAACCTCTTTAGAAATTACTGAGCCCGTTAATATCGTTTCTGCGGTTCGTATGGGAAAGGCCGATCGCAGGTCGAGTATGAAGGAGAATAGTGCACAGTGTTCTACAAAACCACGCCCTATAATCGTAAAGTTTGCAGCGCGACAACAAAGAGACAACGTGCGTAAAAGATCTTCGAAGCTGAAGAACACCCCCATTTCTATATCCGACCATTATACGAAGTCAGTACATGAAAAACGTAAACTGTTGTTTCCGCATTACAAAAAGGCAAAAGATGAAGGTAAAAAGGCTTCCATGGTGCGGGACAAACTCTACGTTAATGGGAAGGAAGTTATTCTTAGTGACAGGGAAAATGACGCTTCGATGGCTGCTCATCCGGTTCCAGGGGTCTCCGGGACCCAAAAGATGAAAGACTGACGTACTCAAAGGTCACACATGCAACGTGACAATTTGAGTCCGTCTGATGGGTCACGGTTCGAACTTTTGGCAGATGTACAGAATATAGATTCCGAATAGGACACATCGAGAAATGATACTTGTATTAAATATTTGTATTGGAATATAAATGGTGGTTTACATGATAAGCTTTGTAATGAATCTTTTGTATCACATATAACACAATATGATGTAGTTATTCTTTCTGAATGTTGGATAGACAATTATTTTTCTCATGATGTTCAAGGTTATGTCTGTAAATCTGTACCATTGATGAAAACTAAGTATAAACAAGGAGGTGGAATGTTTATAATGATTAAACAGCATTTATCAAATTTTATTAAGATTGTTGAAATTGTAAATGATACTATAGTATTTTAAGGGTATCTCCAGATCTAAATGTAGATGGTCTTGAGTATTATGTTTTTTGTGCATATTTGCCACCCTCAAATTCCAGGTATTATAATATATATGATTGTGACTTATTTTTTGATTTACAATTTTTTATAGAAAAGTATTCTTCTGCTACATCTAAGGTATTTTTACTTGGTGATATGAATGCTAGAACTTCTATAGGTAATGATTTTATTAATAATGATACTGTTAATGGTGCTATTTTTGATAATTTCAACCATATTTTTGGCTATATGAGTGATATTTTATTGCCTGTAAGACGAAATCCCGATCGAATTATGAACGAATTTGGAACAAGATTGTTAAACATTTGCAAAAGCACCGGTTTACGTATAATGAATGGTCGTCACAAAGATGGTAATGCTTCAGACTTTACATTTTGTGGAGCACGAGGAAGAAGTGTAGTCGACTATCTAGTTGTACCTTTCGAACTATTTCATGTAGTATTAACTTTTAATGTCGGTGATTTCACTACATTTAGCGATCACGCTCCCTTACATGTTGAAATCAAATGTAAGAACAATAGGAAGCAGGAAAATTATAATATTGATGTTGAAGTAAATGGTGTAAATATCGGACGTTACCGATGGAACGACAATGTAAAGGATCAATTTTATGAACAGTTAACTTTACATAGCGGCGCGTTAAGTGAAACAGTATTCAATGAAATTGACCAAACTCAAGATAGTATTGACTCTTACGTTAACACATTTGTGGAGCACTTAGCTGATATTGTCTATCCGTATGTTCGTGTACCGGAATTTAGCGGGAAAAGTCCAAACGCTTCAAATATTAATAGCAAGAAACAATTACAAGATAAACCCTGTTTTAATGCCGAGTGCAAACGACTGCGAAATTTGTACCTCAGTGCCTTACACCACTTTAATGTAGACAAATCTATTGGCAATCACCAAAATCTTTCGTTAGCTAAAAGACAGTACAAAGTGTTAGAAAATAGACTTAAACGCGCATATGTACGCGAAGAGGGTGACATGTTAGATAATCTACGTAAATCAAATCCTAAGAAATTTTACAGTCTTTTTAAAGGAAAGCGTCAATATGGTGCGACCGCAAACCTATGCGAGTTTTATGAACATTTCAAAAACCTGATGTCTTGTAACGATTCATCAACAGATAGTACAAATGAAGTTACTGAAAATGTTGTTTATGATGAACTGGATATGTATATATCACAAGAAGAAATTATTAAAGCTGTTTGTAATCTCAAACGAGGCAAAAGTCATGGAATTGATGGTATTCTTAACGAAATTTTAATTGAGGGCAAAAATGTGTTAGTTCCGTTTTTGGAAGAAATTTTCAATAGGATTTTATCTAGTGGACATTTTCCGAAGTCGTGGTCGACAGCCATTATCGTTCCAGTTTTTAAGAAGGACGATCCCTTACAGCCGACAAATTACAGAGGAATCAGCCTAGTGAGTAATTTAGCGAAACTTTTTACGTCCATTCTTAATAATAGACTTACGATGGTCTGAAACTTATGACTCTATAACAGATGCACAATTTGGATTCCGTCCTGGTTACTCTACAATTGATGCAGTGTTCTGTTTGCAGTCTATTATTCAAAAGACTATATGTGCTCGGAAGCGACTGTACTGCTGTTTTGTGGACTATAAGCAGGCGTTTGATTCTGTTTCGAGAATTAATTTATGGTTGAAGTTGTCAAATTTAGGCATCAGAGGAAAATGTCTTTCTATTATAAAATCTATGTATTCTAATGTTAAATCATGTGTCAGAGTTGATGGGTTTTATTCTGAAGAATTTAAATGTTCTACAGGTCTTATGCAAGGAGAAGTACTATCACCTATACTATTTTCATTATATGTAAACGATTTTGAAATGGAATTTTTGAACAATGGTAATATTCCAGTTGAAGTTAAAGATTTGTCACTATTCTTATTGATGTATGCAGATGATATGATACTATTTTCTGAAAGTATAGAAGGTCTACAGAATATGTTAAATACTTTGTTTACTTATACACAAAAGTGGGATTTGACAGTGAATATCCAAAAAACAAAAATAATTTTATTTAGAAATGGAGGCAGAGTAAAGGATGATGAAGTATGGCATTTCAATGGTGAAATTGTTCAGTTAGTAGATGAATTTTGTTATTTAGGTGTATTATTGAATTATAATGGTAAATTTTCTAAGGCTGTTCAACATGTTAGTGAGCAAGGTAGAAAAGCTATGTTTGCATTGAAATCTAAGGTTAATTCATTGTATCTAAATATTACTACACATATTAAACTTTTTGATACTTATATATCTAGCATTTTATGTTATGGAGCTGAAATTTGGGGTCATCATAAAGCCCCTAAAATTAAAAAGGTGCATTTAGACTTTTGCAAAACCCTACTTGGTGTCAAGCAATGTATAACAAATGCTATGGTGTATTTTGAATTAGGAAGATTCCCACTCATTTATCAGAGGTTATACTGTATTGTGAAATTTTGGTTTAAAATTTTTTCATCCAAAAATTGTATTATTAAGAGTTGTTATTTATACCAGTTAGAAAACTTAGTTGATAATAAAAGTAGTTGGGTCTATCAGCTTAAACAATTATTATGTCATTTAGGTTTTCAAGATTTTTGGGTTAATCAAGATAATTTAGTAATAGAAAAAAATATCTTACTTTTTGTTAAGGAAAGGATACATGATCAGGCTAAGCAATTTTTGTTTGAAATGCTTAATAGTTCACCAAAATGTTTTTTGTATAAGCATGTTGTTGATAATATATGTCTTCAAAGATATCTTACAAAACCCCTTTTTTATAGAAAATTTCTTACTAAGCTTCGATTGTCATCTCATAATTTATATGTTGAAACTGGTCTTTATTATGGTATAGAAAGAGCTAGTAGAAAGTGTAATTTGTGTGTTTTAAATGTTATAGAAGATGAATATCATTTTGTTTTACAATGTCCATGCTATTCTGATTTAAGAAAACAGTATTTAAAGTCATATTATTATAAGAAACCATCTACATTTAAACTTGTTCAGTTACTGTCTACTGAAAATGTTAAAGATTTGCGTAATCTTTGTAAATTTATCTATCATGCATTTTATTTAAGGTCAGCTACAATTGTTTGAAACGTATTAATTTCTCAGATGTAACAAATATTCATATATTGACACTTTTTTAAATTGTACACTGCTTTATATTATATATTGTATACTGATGAGCCTTGCTGCTTAAAGTAATAAAGAATTGATTGATTGTAATCAGAGTTCCCAAGATCGAGAGAAATTAATTTATAAATAGGTGTATAAAAAAGGTAATTTGTAACTGCTGATATTAATCCCCCAATGTCTGTTTGTGTATACAAGTTTTTCCATTATGCTTATTACCAATCACAAGCATAACACAAAATGAATAGAGATGTTTTTTAAATAATGGACAATCATGAACTGCAATGAAATTTTTGTAAAACATAAAGTGATTTTTCATGTCCTCAAATATGACCTATCTGTTAACAATCTTAAAACATTTATCTTTCAGAATATGAAAGAAAAATGAATACTGCTTTCATAATACAGAAGTATATTGGTTGTATTCAAGGGGACCGTTTAAAAATCTGCGTCGACTTCCCAAAAACATGCAAATATTTCATGCTACCTAATCCGAAAATATACGGGGAATCACAACAAAAAAACTATATGCTGCAACACGACACAAAAAACCTAATTGGTTGGTCTATACCTTTTAAATGTGTAATATTGCATTATGATAATATATGGTCATAAAATATAAAGTTCGCCAAAATGACATACCAAAATGGCGACCGGTAAAAGTGGCTCACGATTTTCGCTGATTTTAACATTTTTTAATTGATAAAACATGGTCCTGGTAATACAATTAGGTAAATAAGACACACAAAATTCTAAAAAAATTCAACAACATATTTACTGTCACAGAAAATTGGCAACAAATTTAACTAAAATGTTGGTACCGCATTACATTCGTCTATGTCACTTCTGCGTTCTCGCTTATTCTCGTTCAGGTCTCGCCGCGACAAAGAAATCGTACTTCCTTAGCTGAAGACTTAGCGAGTGTCCAATCCCGTTAGTTATACTAGTCCCAGCTCCGGGTACTACACTTTGGATTGTACGGAAGTAAAAAAAGTAAATGTTTTAATGTTATTAATAACATGTATGAAAATATTAAATCTTGTGTAAGAGACAAGAGACAGCACTCAGATTTTTTTTCCATGTTTTTCAGGTGTTCGTCAGGGAGATAATTTATCTCCATTTCTTTTAGCTCTTTTTCTTAATGATTTAGAAGACTTTTTCAGGAGTCTAGATGGAATTTCGTTAGAAGATTTACAATCAAAATTACAAGAGCATACAATTTCACTGTATTTCGAATTATTTTTTTTATTGTATGCTGATGATACGGTATTATTTGCAGAAACAAGTGAGGATTTACAACATAACTTAGATATTTTTAGTATATATTGTGATATATGGAAATTGTCTATTAACTGTGCAAAGTCTAAGATTGTTAATTTTAGCAAGAGGAAATATAGAAACCTTCTCGAGTTTAAAATTCATAACGAAACAATTGATATAGTAGATTCTTATACATATTTCGGATTGGACTTTAAATAGTGGATCATTTGTAAAAGCAAAGCAAAAGTTCATTACCCAGGCTAGACGAGCTTTATTCTCTGTTTATAAAAGAATTAGAAATCAACCTATTCCTATAGACCTCCAGTTAAAATTTTTTGATAGTTTAGTCGAACCTATTCTGATTTATGGTTCTGAAATTTGGGGGTTTGAAAATATATCTGAACTGGAGAGGATACATTTACAATTTTTAAAAAAGATATTGAATGTAAGAATATCTACTCCAAGCTACATGGTTTATGGGGAACTAGGTTGTTTCCCTCTTTCAGTAAAAATTAAAACGAGCATGGTATCTTTCTGGAATAGGTTGATAAGTTGTGAAAACAAACTCAGTTCCATCTTATACAATCTGATGTTTAAATTACAGAGTGAATGTTTTTGTAATTCCAAATGGGTTAGCTATGTGCAATCGATTTTTAATGAAGTAGGTTTGCCTTATGTATTTAATTCTCAACTTTCTTTTCATGGTACAAATTTAAAGGATATTATTAGACAAAAGTTGCAAGATTTGTTCATTCAAAAGTGGTTTTCTGATATTGAAAATTCTTCGAGAGATTTTTACAAAATTATCAAGAATGAGTTTAAGCTAGAAGAATATTTGTTAACCCAGACAATTTTGAAGCGTCGCTTTTATATCACAGCGTAACTTAAATGCCGTTTATTATCTGCATAGAATCCGCTGTTGTAAAAAGCAGTATTTAAGCGACATGCATAATTACCGCTTAATTTTAACCTACATAATTAGCAATGCTTTCACTCCACTTTTATCCAACTTAAACTGTACTGATTTTCTAAGTAGAAAAAAAGCGAGACTACAGGTAATTGATTATTCCTGCTTAAATCCAACTGATAAATATTAGTCATTTTTAATTTTATTACAAACCTACTTAATCCCTGCTGATTTATCTTAGTAAATTAAACTGAACGCTTTTTTCCAACTGAAAAAACTTAAAGGTGTTACATGAAATACTTTTTCCCTACTGATTTAACTCTGCTCTATTAAATATTAATTAAACTCCGCTTAAAAACAACTGAAAAAAACTCAATAAAATATTTATATTATTTGTTGTCTGTTTTCCAATTATTTAGTGACTATCAAATCAAAAAATAATTAGTTATATTATTTTTATTTCAACCAAATTTTATTTTAACTTCACATATGAACAATTTACTATTGAAGAGCAGAAATAATGCACAAATGTCTAAGTAAACAGTTTGAGTATTTTCTATAGAAAATGTTTGGAATTATTTATTACTACTTTAAATGAAGATTAAAGTTTTTAATCCAAATAGAGAACAAGGACACTGATATTACACATGACAAAATTTAGCATGACCATGGCCTAATAACACCATTATTCTCAAAACATAAATAAAAAGACATTAAATTTTCTTCTATGCTGTATGTTCTGCCAATTTATGGTACAATTGCAATGATGAATAAATATCAAATATTTTCATGCAATATCAATAAAAAACCAGAAATCATAAAAATACATTCACAATATAAAACAATGCTTGATACATTATACTACAAACTTATGTAGTAAACAGAAAACTCTTTACTAAGAAAAAGTATATAATCATAGGGGAGATAACTCTAAAGGGGAGCCAACTCTACAATCTTTTGTCCACATTCAAAAATACCACAATGGAAGCTTTACTTTCTAATAAATTTAATGTAACCATTTTTGTAATTATTAACAAGCAATAAAAACAGTTAAGAACTATCTTCATATGAACAATAGAATAAATGGAACTTTTTACAACAGCATGTTTTAGTTTGTGTAGAAGTGCTATATAACTAATATCACCATTTTCCTCTACAACTGTTAAAAAGCAACATTTATAAACCAAGGCATAATCAACACAATGAATATGATGATTATGAAGAAAGAACTATAAAATATATGTAAAAAGATATAACTTTACTGATAAATTCTCTACAATATTTAATTTGTCAGTGGACAGTTTGGCTTCAACTACTAAATAAAGTATAAAGTTTGCAAATTCCACACAAAAATAGAATGTTGACATAGCAAAAACCTTTTATTTTATTATTGGGAAATTTCTGTTACATGAGGTTTACAAAATGCATGTACAAATGAGCTACAATGCTTAATCGCTTACTCAAGCCACACTAGTGACCTGAGCAGAATCGTTAGAATTATGCGCAACCTTAACTGCAGAGTATTTGTAATTAGGACATTATATTTTAACAATTTCTTTGAATTATGTCCATTTGAAGAAGTTGAACACACTTTTATTTAGTACACTTAACTGAATACCCTAAAAATTATCTCCCCTTTCATATGTTAACAGATTTTATAATTACACCCATGTTCCCCCTCTTTTTTCAGTTGTGTGGCCATTCATTTTGTAGCCTGAATTCCCTTGACCTAATAATAGTTTGTGTCATATTAAATTGAAATAGGCCCAGTATTGGCTATTTACCTTACTATTTCAATTACTATTGGTCTTCATACAGCATTTCAAAATTACTGACACCACTTCCCATATTTGTTGCACAATCTACAATGGATACAAACATGTATAATAAAAAACGACACTGTTCTCTACATTGATAGTGTATTCTGCTAAATTATGCCAACAATTTTAATGTTTCAGAGAAAACAAAATTATATAAGAAATTTTGAAAAAATGTCAAATTACACGAAATGATTCTTGTGGAGACTTATATGAATGTGCATATTTCGGTACTTCTACGAATATTGTCTACGCAATGTGGACTATAGGTCACTAAGGTCAATAGTAAATATGTGTAAAAAGGAACTGCATCAATATTTGATATTTATCACAGATGAATAATATTTACATTGTGAACATATACGTAGGAAAATGATGAAACTTAAAATATATTTACCTCAAGTTGCAGGCGGCAACGTCGTGTAGTGCATTTCTTAGTGCCGAAATGGCGTGTGGTGACTATCTTTACTTCTTTTCGACTTTTGTAGTACTTTGTCTTCGAGACACATTGAAACCATCATTGTACGGGCCTTTTCTTGCTTTATTTTTAAACATATTTTGACCGTCGTTTGCCATTTTTGTTTTACTCCGGGCAGGAACCTATAAATCAACGGGACTGGAATCTAACGATATCGTCTACTTTTCATTGTCGCGCCAATACTTAATTACCGAACAAGTGTCGACACGGATATGATCGTGTTTTCGGCTTTCGAAAGACGCCTCTCAGCAACCGAGTAAGCGTAAACGAATTTTCAGTAATTCTGATAGCGGTGTGTTTGACTTGTCCGCCATATTTAATATGTCAAAAACAACAACAACAAACTCGGGAGCAGTTAACGCTCCAGATATTAACTTTACTTTATCACAGAACTCTAATCCGTTTAGCATTGTATCGCAAGCTGCGTATCATCAACTTCAGCATTCCGCGCCTTCTAGAATGCCCATGCCTATGCCTATGACAATGCACCCCCCTCCTCCTCAAAGCCCGCACTGGTTATGCGAGATCATCAGTAAAATCGACGATCTTTCATTGAAAATGAAGTCCGTAGATGAAATTAAAGTTACTGTAAATAGTATAGACTCTAAATTATCAAAAATTGAAAAAGATGTCGACGGTTTAGCGAAAAGGGTCGAAGATGTTGAAAGTAGTCAGCAATTTAAATCTGAGACTTTTGAACAGAGTAAGTCAGATGTCGGTAAAGTTGTCAGTGAAATTCAAAAGCTCCGTACAAAAAACAAAGCTATTTCTGATCAGCTAGATGCTCTGCAATATGACAGTTTGAGAGACAATTTGATAGTGTTCGGGGTAAATGAGGAGGTGGGGGAGGACTGTGTCGAACTGGTTAAAAATATTTGTTCAACCTCTTTAGAAATTACTGAGCCCGTTAATATCGTTTCTGCGGTTCGTATGGGAAAGGCCGATCGCAGGTCGAGTATGAAGGAGAATAGTGCACAGTGTTCTACAAAACCACGCCCTATAATCGTAAAGTTTGCAGCGCGACAACAAAGAGACAACGTGCGTAAAAGATCTTCGAAGCTGAAGAACACCCCCATTTCTATATCCGACCATTATACGAAGTCAGTACATGAAAAACGTAAACTGTTGTTTCCGCATTACAAAAAGGCAAAAGATGAAGGTAAAAAGGCTTCCATGGTGCGGGACAAACTCTACGTTAATGGGAAGGAAGTTATTCTTAGTGACAGGGAAAATGACGCTTCGATGGCTGCTCATCCGGTTCCAGGGGTCTCCGGGACCCAAAAGATGAAAGACTGACGTACTCAAAGGTCACACATGCAACGTGACAATTTGAGTCCGTCTGATGGGTCACGGTTCGAACTTTTGGCAGATGTACAGAATATAGATTCCGAATAGGACACATCGAGAAATGATACTTGTATTAAATATTTGTATTGGAATATAAATGGTGGTTTACATGATAAGCTTTGTAATGAATCTTTTGTATCACATATAACACAATATGATGTAGTTATTCTTTCTGAATGTTGGATAGACAATTATTTTTCTCATGATGTTCAAGGTTATGTCTGTAAATCTGTACCATTGATGAAAACTAAGTATAAACAAGGAGGTGGAATGTTTATAATGATTAAACAGCATTTATCAACTTTTATTAAGATTGTTGAAATTGTAAATGATACTATAGTTATTTTAAGGGTATCTCCAGATCTAAATGTAGATGGTCTTGAGTATTATGTTTTTTGTGCATATTTGCCACCCTCAAATTCCAGGTATTATAATATATATGATTGTGACTTATTTTTTGATTTACAATTTTTTATAGAAAAGTATTCTTCTGCTACATCTAAGGTATTTTTACTTGGTGATATGAATGCTAGAACTTCTATAGGTAATGATTTTATTAATAATGATACTGTTAATGGTGCTATTTTTGATAATTTCAACCATATTTTTGGCTATATGAGTGATATTTTATTGCCTGTAAGACGAAATCCCGATCGAATTATGAACGAATTTGGAACAAGATTGTTAAACATTTGCAAAAGCACCGGTTTACGTATAATGAATGGTCGTCACAAAGATGGTAATGCTTCAGACTTTACATTTTGTGGAGCACGAGGAAGAAGTGTAGTCGACTATCTAGTTGTACCTTTCGAACTATTTCATGTAGTATTAACTTTTAATGTCGGTGATTTCACTACATTTAGCGATCACGCTCCCTTACATGTTGAAATCAAATGTAAGAACAATAGGAAGCAGGAAAATTATAATATTGATGTTGAAGTAAATGGTGTAAATATCGGACGTTACCGATGGAACGACAATGTAAAGGATCAATTTTATGAACAGTTAACTTTACATAGCGGCGCGTTAAGTGAAACAGTATTCAATGAAATTGACCAAACTCAAGATAGTATTGACTCTTACGTTAACACATTTGTGGAGCACTTAGCTGATATTGTCTATCCGTATGTTCGTGTACCGGAATTTAGCGGGAAAAGTCCAAACGCTTCAAATATTAATAGCAAGAAACAATTACAAGATAAACCCTGTTTTAATGCCGAGTGCAAACGACTGCGAAATTTGTACCTCAGTGCCTTACACCACTTTAATGTAGACAAATCTATTGGCAATCGCCAAAATCTTTCGTTAGCTAAAAGACAGTACAAAGTATTCGAAAATAGACTTAAACGCGCATATCTACGCGAAGAGGGTGACATGTTAGATAATTTACGTAAATCAAATCCTAAGAAATTTTACAGTCTTTTTAAAGGAAAGCGTCAATATGGTGCGACCGCAAACCTATGCGAGTTTTATGAACATTTCAAAAACCTGATGTCTTGTAACGATTCATCAACAGATAGTACAAATGAAGTTACTGAAAATGTTGTTTATGATGAACTGGATATGAAGAAATTATTAAAGCTGTTTGTAATCTCAAACGAGGCAAAAGTCATGGAATTGATGGTATTCTTAACGAAATTTTAATTGAGGGCAAAAATGTGTTAGTTCCGTTTTTGGAAGAAATTTTCAATAGGATTTTATCTAGTGGACATTTTCCGAAGTCGTGGTCGACAGCCATTATCGTTCCAGTTTTTAAGAAGGGCGATCCCTTACAGCCGACAAATTACAGAGGAATCAGCCTAGTGAGTAATTTAGCGAAACTTTTTACGTCCATTCTTAATAATAGACTTACGATGGTCTGAAACTTATGACTCTATAACAGATGCACAATTTGGATTCCGTCCTGGTTACTCTACAATTGATGCAGTGTTCTGTTTGCAGTCTATTATTCAAAAGACTATATGTGCTCGGAAGCGACTGTACTGCTGTTTTGTGGACTATAAGCAGGCGTTTGATTCTGTTTCGAGAATTAATTTATGGTTGAAGTTGTCAAATTTAGGCATCAGAGGAAAATGTCTTTCTATTATAAAATCTATGTATTCTAATGTTAAATCATGTGTCAGAGTTGATGGGTTTTATTCTGAAGAATTTAAATGTTCTACAGGTCTTATGCAAGGAGAAGTACTATCACCTATACTATTTTCATTATATGTAAACGATTTTGAAATGGAATTTTTGAACAATGGTAATATTCCAGTTGAAGTTAAAGATTTGTCACTATTCTTATTGATGTATGCAGATGATATGATACTATTTTCTGAAAGTATAGAAGGTCTACAGAATATGTTAAATACTTTGTTTACTTATACACAAAAGTGGGATTTGACAGTGAATATCCAAAAAACAAAAATAATTTTATTTAGAAATGGAGGTAGAGTAAAGGATGATGAAGTATGGCATTTCAATGGTGAAATTGTTCAGTTAGTAGATGAATTTTGTTATTTAGGTGTAGTATTGAATTATAATGGTAAATTTTCTAAGGCTGTTCAACATGTTAGTGAGCAAGGTAGAAAAGCTATGTTTGCATTGAAATCTAAGGTTAATTCATTGTATCTAAATATTACTACACATATTAAACTTTTTGATACTTATATATCTAGCATTTTATGTTATGGAGCTGAAATTTGGGGTCATCATAAAGCCCCTAAAATTGAAAAGGTGCATTTAGACTTTTGCAAAACCCTACTTGGTGTCAAGCAATGTACAACAAATGCTATGGTGTATTTTGAATTAGGAAGATTCCCACTCATTTATCAGAGGTTATACTGTATTGTGAAATTTTGGTTTAAAATTTTTTCATCCAAAAATTGTATTATTAAGAGTTGTTATTTATACCAGTTAGAAAACTTAGTTGATAATAAAAGTAGTTGGGTCTATCAGCTTAAACAATTATTATGTCATTTAGGTTTTCAAGATTTTTGGGTTAATCAAGATAATTTAGTAATAGAAAAAAATATCTTACTTTTTGTTAAGGAAAGGATACATGATCAGGCTAAGCACTTTTTGTTTGAAATGCTTAATAGTTCACCAAAATGTTTTTTGTATAAGCATGTTGTTGATAATATATGTCTTCAAAGATATCTTACAAAACCCCTTTTTTATAGAAAATTTCTTACTAAGCTTCGATTGTCATCTCATAATTTATATGTTGAAACTGGTCTTTATTATGGTATAGAAAGAGCTAGTAGAAAGTGTAATTTGTGTGTTTTAAATGTTATAGAAGATGAATATCATTTTGTTTTACAATGTCCATGCTATTCTGATTTAAGAAAACAGTATTTAAAGTCATATTATTATAAGAAACCATCTACATTTAAACTTGTTCAGTTACTGTCTACTGAAAATGTTAAAGATTTGCGTAATCTTTGTAAATTTATCTATCATGCATTTAATTTAAGGTCAGCTACAATTGTTTGAAACGTATTAATTTCTCAGATGTAACAAATATTCATATATTGACACTTTTTTTAATTGTACACTGCTTTATATTATATATTGTATACTGATGAGCCTTGCTGCTTAAAGTAATAAAGAATTGATTGATTGTAATCAGAGTTCCCAAGATCGAGAGAAATTAATTTATAAATAGGTGTATAAAAAAGGTAATTTGTAACTGCTGATATAAATCCCCCAATGTCTGTTTGTGTATACAAGTTTTTCCATTATGCTTATTACCAATCACAAGCATAACACAAAATGAATAGAGATGTTTTTTTAAATAATGGACAATCATGAACTGCAATGAAATTTTTGTAAAACATAAAGTGATTTTTCATGTCCTCAAATATGACCTATCTGTTAACAATCTTAAAACATTTATCTTTCAGAATATGAAAGAAAAATGAATACTGCTTTCATAATACAGAAGTATATTGGTTGTATTCAAGGGGACCGTTTAAAAATCTGCGTCGACTTCCCAAAAACATGCAAATATTTCATGCTACCTAATCCGAAAATATACGGGGAATCACAACAAAAAAACTTTATGCTGCAACACGACACAAAAAACCTAATTGGTTGGTCTATACCTTTTAAATGTGTAATATTGCATTATGATAATATATGGTCATAAAATATAAAGTTCGCCAAAATGACATACCAAAATGGCGACCGGTAAAAGTGGCTCACGATTTTCGCTGATTTTAACATTTTTTTAATTGATAAAACATGGTCCTGGTAATACAATTAGGTAAATAAGACACACAAAATTCTAAAAAAATTCAACAACATATTTACTGTCACAGAAAATTGGCAACAAATTTAACTAAAATGTTGGTACCGCATTACATTCGTCTATGTCACTTCTGCGTTCTCGCTTATTCTCGTTCAGGTCTCGCCGCGACAAAGAAATCGTACTTCCTTAGCTGAAGACTTAGCGAGTGTCCAATCCCGTTAGTTATACTAGTCCCAGCTCCGGGTACTACACTTTGGATTGTACGGAAGTAAAAAAAGTAAATGTTTTAATGTTATTAATAACATGTATGAAAATATTAAATCTTGTGTAAGAGACAAGAGACAGCACTCAGATTTTTTTTCCATGTTTTTCAGGTGTTCGTCAGGGAGATAATTTATCTCCATTTCTTTTAGCTCTTTTTCTTAATGATTTAGAAGACTTTTTCAGGAGTCTAGATGGAATTTCGTTAGAAGATTTACAATCAAAATTACAAGAGCATACAATTTCACTGTATTTCGAATTATTTTTTTTATTGTATGCTGGTGATACGGTATTATTTGCAGAAACAAGTGAGGATTTACAACATAACTTAGATATTTTTAGTATATATTGTGATATATGGAAATTGTCTATTAACTGTGCAAAGTCTAAGATTGTTATTTTTAGCAAGAGGAAATATAGAAACCTTCTCGAGTTTAAAATTCATAACGAAACAATTGATATAGTAGATTCTTATACATATTTAGGATTGGACTTTAAATAGTGGATCATTTGTAAAAGCAAAGCAAAAGTTCATTACCCAGGCTAGACGAGCTTTATTCTCTGTTTATAAAAGAATTAGAAATCAACCTATTCCTATAGACCTCCAGTTAAAATTTTTTGATAGTTTAGTCGAACCTATTCTGATTTATGGTTCTGAAATTTGGGGGTTTGAAAATATATCTGAACTGGAGAGGATACATTTACAATTTTAAAAAAAGATATTGAATGTAAGAATATCTACTCCAAGCTACATGGTTTATGGGGAACTCGGTTGTTTCCCTCTTTCAGTAAAAATTAAAACGAGCATGGTATCTTTCTGGAATAGGTTGATAAGTTGTGAAAACAAACTCAGTTCCATCTTATACAATCTGATGTTTAAATTACAGAGTGAATGTTTTTGTAATTCCAAATGGGTTAGCTATGTGCAATCGATTTTTAATGAAGTAGGTTTGCCTTATGTATTTAATTCTCAACTTTCTTTTCATGGTACAAATTTAAAGGATATTATTAGACAAAAGTTGCAAGATTTGTTCATTCAAAAGTGGTTTTCTGATATTGAAAATTCTTCGAGAGATTTTTACAAAATTATCAAGAATGAGTTTAAGCTAGAAGAATATTTGTTAACCCAGACAATTTTGAAGCGTCGCTTTTATATCACAGCGTAACTTAAATGCCGCTTATTATCTGCATAGAATCCGCTGTTGTAAAAAGCAGTATTTAAGCGACATGCATAATTACCGCTTAATTTTAACCTACATAATTAGCAATGCTTTCACTGCACTTTTATCCAACTTAAACTGTACTGATTTTCTAAGTAGAAAAAAAGCGAGACTACAGGTAATTGATTATTCCTGCTTAAATCCAACTGATAAATATTAGTCATTTTTAATTTTATTACAAACCTACTTAATCCCTGCTGATTTATCTTAGTAAATTAAACTGAACGCTTTTTTCCAACTGAAAAAACTTAAAGGTGTTACATGAAATACTTTTTCCCTACTGATTTAACTCTGCTCTATTAAATATTAATTAAACTCCGCTTAAAAACAACTGAAAAAAACTCAATAAAATATTTATATTATTTGTTGTCTGTTTTCCAATTATTTAGTGACTATCAAATCAAAAAATAATTAGTTATATTATTTTTATTTCAACCAAATTGTATTTTAACTTCACATATGAACAATTTACTATTGAAGAGCAGAAATAATGCACAAATGTCTAAGTAAACAGTTTGAGTATTTTCTATAGAAAATGTTTGGAATTATTTATTACTACTTTAAATGAAGATTAAAGTTTTTAATCCAAATAGAGAACAAGGACACTGATATTACACATGACAAAATTTAGCATGACCATGGCCTAATAACACCATTATTCTGAAAACATAAATAAAAAGACATTAAATTTTCTTCTATGCTGTATGTTCTGCCAATTTATGGTACAATTGCAATGATGAATAAATATCGAATATTTTCATGCAATATCAATAAAAAACCAGAAATCATAAAAATACATTCACAATATAAAACAATGCTTGATACATTATACTACAAACTTATGTAGTAAACAGAAAACTGTTTACTAAGAAAAAGTATATAATCATAGGGGAGATAACTCTAAAGGGGAGCCAACTCTACAATCTTTTGTCCACATTCAAAAATACCACAATGGAAGCTTTACTTTCTAATAAATTTAATGTAACCATTTTTGTAATTATTAACAAGCAATAAAACAGTTAAGAACTATCTTCATATGAACAATAGAATAAATGGAACTTTTTACAACAGCATGTTTTAGTTTGTGTAGAAGTGCTATATAACTAATATCACCATTTTCCTCTACAACTGTTAAAAAGCAACATTTATAAACCAAGGCATAATCAACACAATGAATATGATGATTATGAAGAAAGAACTATAAAATATATGTAAAAAGATATAACTTTACTGATAAATTCTCTACAATATTTAATTTGTCAGTGGACAGTTTGGCTTCAACTACTAAATAAAGTATAAAGTTTGCAAATTCCACACAAAAATAGAATGTTGACATAGCAAAAACCTTTTATTTTATTATTGGGAAATTTCTGTTACATGAGGTTTACAAAATGCATGTACAAATGAGCTACAATGTTTACTCGCTTACTCAAGCCACACTAGTGACCTGAGCAGAATCGTTAGAATTATGCGCAACCTTAACTGCAGAGTAGGTGTAATTAGGACATTATATTTTAACAATTTCTTTGAATTATGTCCATTTGAAGAAGTTGAACACACTTTTATTTAGTACACTTAACTGAATACCCTAAAAATTATCTCCCCTTTCATATGTTAACAGATTTTATAATTACACCCATGTTCCCCCTCTTTTTTCAATTGTGTGGCCATTTATTTTGTAGCCTGAATTCCCTTGACCTAAAAATAGTTTGTGTCATATTAAATTGAAATAGGCCCAGTATTGGCTATTTACCTTACTATTTCAATTACTATTGGTCTTCATACAGCATTTCAAAATTACTGACACCACTTCCCATATTTGTTGCACAATCTACAATGGATACAAACATGTATAATAAAAAACGACACTGTTCTCTACATTGATAGTGTATTCTGCTAAATTATGCCAACAATTTTAATGTTTCAGAGAAAACAAAATTATATAAGAAATTTTGAAAAAATGTCAAATTACACGAAATGATTCTTGTGGAGACTTATATGAATGTGCATATTTCGGTACTTCTACGAATATTGTCTACGCAATGTGGACTATAGGTCACTAAGGTCAATAGTAAATATGTGTAAAAAGGAACTGCATCAACATTTGATATTTATCACAGATGAATAATATTAACATTGTGAACATATACGTAGGAAAATGATGAAACTTAAAATATATTTACCTCAAGTTGCAGGCGGCAACGTCGTGTAGTGCATTTCTTAGTGCCGAAATGGCGTGTGGTGACTATCTTTACTTCTTTTCGACTTTTGTAGTACTTTGTCTTCGAGACACATTGAAACCATCATTGTACGGGCCTTTTCTTGCTTTACTTTTAAACATATTTTGACCGTCGTTTGCCATTTTTGTTTTACTCCGGGCAGGAACCTATAAATCAACGGGACTGGAATCTAACGATATCGTCTACTTTTCATTGTCGCGCCAATACTTAATTACCGAACAAGTGTCGACACGGATATGATCGTGTTTTCGGCTTTCGAAAGACGCCTCTCGGCAATAAGCTGTCTGTGTAAGACTCTGGTTACCGGCACTATGTTTATATATTTATAAATTTGCTTATTTAATGAAAGATAATTAAAAAAGAAAAAAAAACGAAGAAAAAAAAACCTTACAGATTTTATGAATTATGAAATTATATGAACTGGTCCCCGTGAGTTAAAATCGAAACTGTTTTGTATTTTTTATCTTTGATGTTTACATGAACCTATAAATCAACTTATACCAGTTAAACTAGTGCCAGATGTTTATGGCTTTTACCAATTAAACAAATAATATGATGACATGGGTATTGGCTACATAGGGTTTTACACCTTATGACAACGTTGTTTATTGAACCATTTGTTCATCACACCTGTGATTACATAACGAGTGCAACAGGTAGGCACAACATTAAGAGAATGGGTTGTAATAAATATTAATTAAAATTTGAAAATTGCGTTTGTAGTATTAATTAATTACAACTTAATTAGGGTAATTACTAACTTAACTAAATTTGCTAAAATAGCCCCTTTTATTTAACGTGCTGGTTAAAATCAGCTAGTAGCTTGTAAAACTACCTTGAGCCAAGCGAAGCTGGACCAACGAGATGAATACTAAGTGGATGGCAGCATTATTTGTTGGTATATTATTCTTCTGAGGATTACCATGCTTTGAATGGACCAGAAAATTAGAGTTTATCAGCAACCGAGTAAGCGTAAACGAATTTTCAGTAAATCTGATAGCGGTGTGTTTGACTTGTCCGCCATATTTAATATGTCAAAAACAACAACAACAAACTCGGGAGCAGTTAACGCTCCAGATATTAACTTTACTTTATCACAGAACTCCAATCCGTTTAGCATTGTATCGCAAGCTCCGTATCATCAACTTCAGCATTCCGCGCCTTCTAGAATGCCCATGCCTATGCCTATGACAATGCACCCCCCTCCTCCTCAAAGCCCGCACTGGTTATGCGAGATCATCAGTAAAATCGACGATCTTTCATTGAAAATGAAGTCCATAGATGAAATTAAAGTTACTGTAAATAGTATAGACTCTAAATTATCAAAAATTGAAAAAGATGTCGACGGTTTAGCGAAAAGGGTCGAAGATGTTGAAAGTAGTCAGCAATTTAAATCTGAGACTTTTGAACAGAGTAAGTCAGATGTCGGTAAAGTTGTCAGTGAAATTCAAAAGCTCCGTACAGAAAACAAAGCTATTTCTGATCAGCTAGATGCTCTGCAATATGACAGTTTGAGAGACAATTTGATAGTGTTCGGGGTAAATGAGGAGGTGGGGGAGGACTGTGTCGAACTGGTTAAAAATATTTGTTCAACCTCTTTAGAAATTACTGAGCCCGTTAATATCGTTTCTGCGGTTCGTATGGGAAAGGCCGATCGCAGGTCGAGTATGAAGGAGAATAGTGCACAGTGTTCTACAAAACCACGCCCTATAATCGTAAAGTTTGCAGCGCGACAACAAAGAGACAACGTGCGTAAAAGATCTTCGAAGCTGAAGAACACCCCCATTTCTATATCCGACCATTATACGAAGTCAGTACATGAAAAACGTAAACTGTTGTTTCCGCATTACAAAAAGGCAAAAGATGAAGGTAAAAAGGCTTCCATGGTGCGGGACAAACTCTACGTTAATGGGAAGGAAGTTATTCTTAGTGACAGGGAAAATGACGCTTCGATGGCTGCTCATCCGGTTCCAGGGGTCTCCGGGACCCAAAAGATGAAAGACTGACGTACTCAAAGGTCACACATGCAACGTGACAATTTGAGTCCGTCTGATGGGTCACGGTTCGAACTTTTGGCAGATGTACAGAATATAGATTCCGAATAGGACACATCGAGAAATGATACTTGTATTAAATATTTGTATTGGAATATAAATGGTGGTTTACATGATAAGCTTTGTAATGAATCTTTTGTATCACATATAACACAATATGATGTAGTTATTCTTTCTGAATGTTGGATAGACAATTATTTTTCTCATGATGTTCAAGGTTATGTCTGTAAATCTGTACCATCGATGAAAACTAAGTATAAACAAGGAGGTGGAATGTTTATAATGATTAAACAGCATTTATCAAATTTTATTAAGATTGTTGAAATTGTAAATGATACTATAGTTATTTTAAGGGTATCTCCAGATCTAAATGTAGATGGTCTTGAGTATTATGTTTTTGTGCATATTTGCCACCCTCAAATTCCAGGTATTATAATATATATGATTGTGACTTATTTTTTGATTTACAATTTTTTATAGAAAAGTATTCTTCTGCTACATCTAAGGTATTTTTACTTGGTGATATGAATGCTAGAACTTCTATAGGTAATGATTTTATTAATAATGATACTTTTAATGGTGCTATTTTTGATAATTTCAACCATATTTTTGGCTATATGAGTGATATTTTATTGCCTGTAAGACGAAATCCCGATCGAATTATGAACGAATTTGGAACAAGATTGTTAAACATTTGCAAAAGCACCGGTTTACGTATAATGAATGGTCGTCACAAAGATGGTAATGCTTCAGACTTTACATTTTGTGGAGCACGAGGAAGAAGTGTAGTCGACTATCTAGTTGTACCTTTCGAACTATTTCATGTAGTATTAACTTTTAATGTCGGTGATTTCACTACATTTAGCGATCACGCTCCCTTACATGTTGAAATCAAATGTAAGAACAATAGGAAGCAGGAAAATTATAATATTGATGTTGAAGTAAATGGTGTAAATATCGGACGTTACCGATGGAACGACAATGTAAAGGATCAATTTTATGAACAGTTAACTTTACATAGCGGCGCGTTAAGTGAAACAGTATTCAATGAAATTGACCAAACTCAAGATAGTATTGACTCTTACGTTAACACATTTGTGGAGCACTTAGCTGATATTGTCTATCCGTATGTTCGTGTACCGGAATTTAGCGGGAAAAGTCCAAACGCTTCAAATATTAATAGCAAGAAACAATTACAAGATAAACCCTGTTTTAATGCCGAGTGCAAACGACTGCGAAATTTGTACCTCAGTGCCTTACACCACTTTAATGTAGACAAATCTATTGGCAATCACCAAAATCTTTCGTTAGCTAAAAGACAGTACAAAGTATTAGAAAATAGACTTAAACGCGCATATCTACGCGAAGAGGGTGACATGTTAGATAATTTACGTAAATCAAATCCTAAGAAATTTTACAGTCTTTTTAAAGGAAAGCGTCAATATGGTGCGACCGCAAACCTATGCGAGTTTTATGAACATTTCAAAAACCTGATGTCTTGTAACGATTCATCAACAGATAGTACAAATGAAGTTACTGAAAATGTTGTTTATGATGAACTGGATATGAAGAAATTATTAAAGCTGTTTGTAATCTCAAACGAGGCAAAAGTCATGGAATTGATGGTATTCTTAACGAAATTTTAATTGAGGGCAAAAATGTGTTAGTTCCGTTTTTGGAAGAAATTTTCAATAGGATTTTATCTAGTGGACATTTTCCGAAGTCGTGGTCGACAGCCATTATCGTTCCAGTTTTTAAGAAGGGCGATCCCTTACAGCCGACAAATTACAGAGGAATCAGCCTAGTGAGTAATTTAGCGAAACTTTTTACGTCCATTCTTAATAATAGACTTACGATGGTCTGAAACTTATGACTCTATAACAGATGCAAAATTTGGATTCCGTCCTGGTTACTCTACAATTGATGCAGTGTTCTGTTTGCAGTCTATTATTCAAAAGACTATATGTGCTCGGAAGCGACTGTACTGCTGTTTTGTGGACTATAAGCAGGCGTTTGATTCTGTTTCGAGAATTAATTTATGGTTGAAGTTGTCAAATTTAGGCATCAGAGGAAAATGTCTTTCTATTATAAAATCTATGTATTCTAATGTTAAATCATGTGTCAGAGTTGATGGGTTTTATTCTGAAGAATTTAAATGTTCTACAGGTCTTATGCAAGGAGAAGTACTATCACCTATACTATTTTCATTATATGTAAACGATTTTGAAATGGAATTTTTGAACAATGGTAATATTCCAGTTGAAGTTAAAGATTTGTCACTATTCTTATTGATGTATGCAGATGATATGATACTATTTTCTGAAAGTATAGAAGGTCTACAGAATATGTTAAATACTTTGTTTACTTATACACAAAAGTGGGATTTGACAGTGAATATCCAAAAAACAAAAATAATTTTATTTAGAAATGGAGGTAGAGTAAAGGATGATGAAGTATGGCATTTCAATGGTGAAATTGTTCAGTTAGTAGATGAATTTTGTTATTTAGGTGTAGTATTGAATTATAATGGTAAATTTTCTAAGGCTGTTCAACATGTTAGTGAGCAAGGTAGAAAAGCTATGTTTGCATTGAAATCTAAGGTTAATTCATTGTATCTAAATATTACTACACATATTAAACTTTTTGATACTTATATATCTAGCATTTTATGTTATGGAGCTGAAATTTGGGGTCATCATAAAGCCCCTAAAATTGAAAAGGTGCATTTAGACTTTTGCAAAACCCTACTTGGTGTCAAGCAATGTACAACAAATGCTATGGTGTATTTTGAATTAGGAAGATTCCCACTCATTTATCAGAGGTTATACTGTATTGTGAAATTTTGGTTTAAAATTTTTTCATCCAAAAATTGTATTATTAAGAGTTGTTATTTATACCAGTTAGAAAACTTAGTTGATAATAAAAGTAGTTGGGTCTATCAGCTTAAACAATTATTATGTCATTTAGGTTTTCAAGATTTTTGGGTTAATCAAGATAATTTAGTAATAGAAAAAAATATCTTACTTTTTGTTAAGGAAAGGATACATGATCAGGCTAAGCAATTTTTGTTTGAAATGCTTAATAGTTCACCAAAATGTTTTTTGTATAAGCATGTTGTTGATAATATATGTCTTCAAAGATATCTTACAAAACCCCTTTTTTATAGAAAATTTCTTACTAAGCTTCGATTGTAATCTCATAATTTATATGTTGAAACTGGTCTTTATTATGGTATAGAAAGAGCTAGTAGAAAGTGTAATTTGTGTGTTTTAAATGTTATAGAAGATGAATATCATTTTGTTTTACAATGTCCATGCTATTCTGATTTAAGAAAACAGTATTTAAAGTCATATTATTATAAGAAACCATCTACATTTAAACTTGTTCAGTTACTGTCTACTGAAAATGTTAAAGATTTGCGTAATCTTTGTAAATTTATCTATCATGCATTTAATTTAAGGTCAGCTACAATTGTTTGAAACGTATTAATTTCTCAGATGTAACAAATATTCATATATTGACACTTTTTTTAATTGTACACTGCTTTATATTATATATTGTATACTGATGAGCCTTGCTGCTTAAAGTAATAAAGAATTGATTGATTGTAATCAGAGTTCCCAAGATCGAGAGAAATTAATTTATAAATAGGTGTATAAAAAAGGTAATTTGTAACTGCTGATATTAATCCCCCAATGTCTGTTTGTGTATACAAGTTTTTCCATTATGCTTATTACCAATCACAAGCATAACACAAAATGAATAGAAGTGTTTTTTTAAATAATGGACAATCATGAACTGCAATGAAATTTTTGTAAAACATAAAGTGATTTTTCATGTCCTCAAATATGACCTATCTGTTAACAATCTTAAAACATTTATCTTTCAGAATATGAAAGAAAAATGAATACTGCTTTCATAATACAGAAGTATATTGGTTGTATTCAAGGGGACCGTTTAAAAATCTGCGTCGACTTCCCAAAAACATGCAAATATTTCATGCTACCTAATCCGAAAATATACGGGGAATCACAACAAAAAAACTATATGCTGCAACACGACACAAAAAACCTAATTGGTTGGTCTATACCTTTTAAATGTGTAATATTGCATTATGATAATATATGGTCATAAAATATAAAGTTCGCCAAAATGACATACCAAAATGGCGACCGGTAAAAGTGGCTCACGATTTTCGCTGATTTTAACATTTTTTTAATTGATAAAACATGGTCCTGGTAATACAATTAGGTAAATAAGACACACAAAATTCTAAAAAAAATTCAACAACATATTTACTGTCACAGAAAATTGGCAACAAATTTAACTAAAATGTTGGTACCGCATTACATTCGACTATGTCACTTCTGCGTTCTCGCTTATTCACGTTCAGGTCTCGCCGCGACAAAGAAATCGTACTTCCTTAGCTGAAGACTTAGCGAGTGTCCAATCCCGTTAGTTATACTAGTCGCAGCTCCGGGTACTACACTTTGGATTGTACGGAAGTTCAACTGGTTACAAAAAAGTATTCTGAAGGGTACCAGAGCAGGTATGTTTAATGTATTTATTTTTAATTTCTTTTTTTACGTAATTATATTCTATGACAAATTGTTTGGACACATAATTGTTTTGTTTATCGGGTATTTTTTTGTATATTTTTTTGCTGATGAAAATCTGTGTAAACTTGTGACGTCGATTTTCCAAAGCCCGCGCATAATTTGAATTATTCAAAACGGGCAAGTTTTACGATTTGGTTCAGTAAATTAAGTAAGTAGGATTGTTGTTTACAGTCGTCATATTTATACATAACGAAGAAAACGACAAACTGATGAAAGCAACATTACTTTTGTCATGATTATCTGGCATTATCGTTCATACGCACGTCACCGGTCATATAACTTTCAACGACCATAGAATAAATGGTAAACGGAAAGAAAGTCACAGGAAAAAAAGTCACAGGAAATAAAGTCACAGTTTTGGTAGGAAAAAAAGTCACAGGAAAAAAAGTCACAAGAAAAAAAGTCACAGGAAAAAAGTCACAATTAATAAGTAGCCTTGGTCACATATGTTGTCATAATATGAAAATACTTTTTATGTTTATTATAATTTTAGTCATATTTTTATGAAAAACTTGTTTATTACTTTATTACTTTCTAGACCCTTTCTAGTTATTTAATATTATTTATTAAAAATGTGTTTCAAGTCCATCAACATCTAGAAAACATTTTAGTAAAAACACATTACTGTTGACAGCTCTTTTTGTGCTGCTTTAACAGTTAAAAATATGTATACCAAAGAAAAGAATATGATAAACAACTATATTAATACATAGATCAAAGCCAAAATGGCTTTAACATTTTCATCGTAATGAAATTGTATGTATTAAAAATTAAAAATGACTAATAAAATGTTTTATTGGTTATTTTACTCAAATATATTTGTAATTAGTCGGCATATTGTGATCAGGTTCGGTCTCTTTGATAGTTATTTTGGATGTAGTGTGGTGATAATTAATTTTGTGTTATCTCATAAAATTATGATTGTAAGCGTGAACATAAAGGTAAGTGTATATTTTATAAATCATTATTACTACATACATAAATTTATAATTGTTATATTGTATTTATCTATTCATGAATCGACATCAGCATATGGGAACCAAAAGACTGGTCGGTCTACGGGATCCCTGTCCACACCAATAACGACTGTGAGGGCTGACACCGTCGCTTGAACGTTCGAGCAGTGTCCTCCGCCTTTCTATGTGCTCATTAGCTAGTTGTACAAAGAAGCGGAGTTTGTCCGTACGCAAGTGAAGATAGTCTCGGCCAACAAACCTAATACAAGTATGAAAAAAGACTGATCCGCCGAGATGTGCGCGAAAGTAATGAAGACGTGGGAGGAATACGGACCTGGGTACATGTCTGCTGACAAAATTGCTAAGACTCCTATCCAGAGTGTACGGACATTAAATTTCATAACTGTGGTGGGTTGCTATGTTTTTGTCTTTAATATATATTTTTTTATTTAGTGCTCCAGTTACTTATTTTTGTGTTCTTTGTTACCATTTTTATGTCATTTATCGTAATAAAATTTGAAAAATACAAATTTTTATATTTCACATATTTCATTTCAAGTCCGTTTTCTTGACGCATTGTCGAACAAATCCGTCGGGTACGAATTGACTCAGCGATGGATACGAATTGACCATATTTGTAAGGGTACGAAATGGTCAGGGTACGAAATGACCAGTTCCCTATAGTTGTAAGTGCATGCATTTAATTGTGACATTCCTACATATTCAAAATCTCAGTATGAGATTTGAATATTTGGGAATTTAACTGAGAAATCTAAATTACACTATATTCAATTTGTATTGTGCTGAGAATTTTGTAGCTGATTTAAGAATGGTCATATATTGCATATGTCTTCATTTATTGTAGACTTAGAATTCCAAAGGCCACCCTTACTTGCTGTGAAACAACCAATACAAGGAACAGCTACCAAACCTGCTCACCCATTCAGTCAAAACAACATAACCACGGTAACAGAAATTCTACTTGTATGTCCATGTGCAATAATGCTAATAAAAGAATAGCTAGTCCATTCATGTTTTACAACCTGTAAATGACTGGCGTTATTGATAAAATAGCGTAAATTTTCTAGAAATATTTAAACACAAAGATTACTTTAATTGTCAACACTGAGGTTGCGTTCAAGTCTCACTGCAGCAGGGTGTGCTTGATTACAATTTTAATTGACGAGAATGGCCAGTTTTCCTACCGAAGGTCGGGTTTTATCCTGTTAGTCTGGCTTCCTTCCCTAATATTTACAACATAAACATGTCTTTTTAATTGACATTGACTGTTCTATTTTTTTTTAATTTTGTAAATGTAGGTTTATGTTCAGTGTTTGCTTGTGAGATGAAACAATTTATATATACATTTTTATTTGTAGTTTGTAAGCTGCTTTGATCTGGAAACAATAATTAAGTTTTTAGAGAGTAAGCTTAAAGAAAGCACTTTGGATGACTGGTAAGTTCATGAAGTAATTATAATTATAGAACATCATTTTCATTGAACTATATTTTTATTAAATGTAACTAATACTGAAATCAGGGGAAATTTTTTACTTTTATTCTTAAAGGAGCACACAAAATATCAAATAACAGTTGTTTACACATATAACATACTCCGAGGGCAGATATAGTTCGAGGGAAGATATCAAGGCAAATATGGAATTCGAAATGTAATAATCTATTTATCACATATTTACATGTGATTTAAACAACGTTATATAATATTGTTTATTTATTATTTAATTATATTTTATTATGTTTTATATTAAAGTCTGTTCTCGTCTTTCGATAAGCGGCAGATTTATGTAAGCAGTGTCAATGTTCTCGATATCGTATTCAGTTTTCATTTCTTTTGAGAAATTTTTTCGCGATCAACAAAATCAGTTCTTGTCAAAAATAAAATGTCCTAAAAAAATTAAAGGATATAAAATATAATACTCCAGACGCGTGCTTTGTCAAATGAAGATTCATCAATGGCGCTCAAACCCATAACATATTTAAAATGCAGACAATTAAGATGCTGAAGAGGTTTTATCATCCAAATTTCTAAACGATGTGCCAAATCAGGCTAAGGTCATCTACTCATTGCGAATAGAAAAACTTAAGAATTAAAATCACTTTATAAATTAAGAAGAATCAATGATCAATAATCAATGATTGGTTGCAAATAAAATGTCATCAAGGATATCTAATGTAACTCAATGTTATATAATTTACAATGCCAGATGGGCGTTTTGTCAAACCAAAAACATATTTTAGATACGACAACTCTTTACATCTTGTCATTTTACTATGACGTCACCAAAGCAGGGCAGATATCGGTTATCTGCCCCGGGCAGAGATATGAATTACTTACTTCTACGTTTATTACATAAGCTAAATCACACATTTTAAATATAAATATGTAATAATTGTGTATATTACAGATAATTAAATATCCTGAAATTTTATTGGCCTAATGTCATTTCCGTCACCAAAGGCAATCAAGAGAAAATCTTACTGTGACGTCATTTTATAAGTAAAGACATGATTTCTTGATTTTCCTGGTCTCAAAATATGGCCCTAAAAAGAATGATTGTTTTGTCTCCACCTCTTGGTAGTGAAATTACAACAAGGTGATCACAGACGCAATTATAAATGCGTCTGGTTGATCGAGACTAGACAAGTGATTTAAAATTTAACTTAAGTTTTCTCTCTTGTCACTGACTCGATAATTCAAACGAGACTTTATAGCTTTTCCAATTTAGTCAAATTTTTAGAATAGAAGTGCATATTGTCACAATATAAAACAAAACAGTACAATCTACGCAAAATAAATTAATTAAGTTTATTATTTAACAAGCATAATCATTTGAAAATACAATTTTTATACAGTTTTATTACATTTTTATAATTATGTAGAATTTGTTTTGTTATGTCGGGGATTATGTCTGCAGTGTTTGCTTCATCGGACGATTTTACATACAAAATTGCCGGTTTATTTCTATGAGTCTATTCCATATTTCTATTTTATTTTATTTATTTATTAAATTTAACATGAATATCTTCACGAATTGATTTTTCTTTAGTTTAAACAACAAAAATCGCAAAACCCTAACTTAATTAGCTTCAGACATCTAACAATTCCGCTTTCTTTTATAAAGAGGTGTGAGCAAGAAAGAAGTACGTCGTTAAATCAATTTACTTCTAGCTGTTACAGTACATTTTTTCATAGGATAGCTCTATTCGACATTTATGAATTTTAGAAAATAATACTAATTTTAAGATTGAACATTGGTAATTAACCCATCTGGTAACAGTAGGGCTAAAATTTGTTGTTAAGTTATCCGGGACCTTATTTAGTGAACAATTACAGATATGGAAAAATCGCGTCCCTGTGTGGGAACCCTTTTCAATTGTAATTGCCCTGAGGTACAAATAAAGTGGGTCTTCTCGGTCCTCAAATTATATCTTGGAAAGTTGCGCAAACTTTCGGTCTTCAAAAAAAGGAGTCGAGTGGATTCTTAACCCATATCATAAATACTTTGCCCTTCAAGCCCCATTCAGTCGCCATGGTCTCATGGTAAAATAAGAGGAGAGTTCAGTAGGTAATCAACTTTTATCTTGAATACTTGGGCCAACTTCTGGTAGGTCCTTAACCTATATTGTGAATAATTTGGCAAACTTCAGGTGTTCGAGCTATCGGGGTCTGAATTAAGTAAAAATTAACCGATAACGCAAAATTTCTTATCCTGCTGGGATGTCGCACCCCTTTCAATCACCATGGGCGTAGGGTTAAAGAAAATGTGAGTTCAGTAGGTCATTAACCTTAAGTATCTTAGTAGATAATTTAGTTTATTACATGAATAGAATTTTGCGTGTTTTTGATTGGTCTAAAAACAACTTTTGGGTCACGATAAATCGCGACAGTACTAAAATTACATAAAATGCTTGTACGCTGCCCAATTCCGCTGCATAGTAGTCAAGCGGAATACGATATCGACCTGGTTTTTATATTTTAGCCAATCAGAATAGCAGTCTTAAAAAATTCATTCGTCCATTCAAATCGATTGTATTAATTGTACATCGGGCGTGACAACAACAAATGGGAGAAACGTCGGCTCTGCGATATGTTGATTCATTTATATTCTTCCCATATTTGAAACTGGAATTTCGGAATTACCAGCAAATTGATACCAAAATGCAGTATTAAATAACAAATATTAAGGGTAACAACAATTACAAAATGTAAGCAGGGGCTCCAGTAGAAAAGGCATCATCTGTTTTTCTGATCGAGGGGAGATGGTGGTTTTATTCATGTAATAAAACAATTAATGACTTTGATATACGGTCGCTATCAGGATTGATCAGCCCTCAAAAATTTATATTCACCTCGCCTAGCTTATGGGGAAAATGAGAAAACAATTTCCGATCTGAAACGTTTAGGGGAGTTTAAATGGAAAAGTGCATTGGTTGTCCTTTTGTGATAATGAAAGCTTTTAAAGTGTTCGGTGACCGGATTTGCATCAACAATGACCTATTTAAGTCAGATGAGCGACAGAGACTCAACTGAGTATTTAGTTCTTTCTAACGAGAAGAACTTTGTTCTGTTCCCGTAGGTTCTAATTTCGACTGTTGCTTCATCAACACGAACAATATGACTTTGTTAAGGTCTATAAACTAATCATGTATGCATCACATACACTTCACTTCTTGTTTCTGAATTCTGATTTGTGAATATTGAGTTCTGAAATATAAATGGTCCTTCTCGGCTGTCGTAGTAATATGTATGCCAGAAGTTTAATATTGTGTGTTCTTACTTGTTAGTTGTCTCCTTATATTTTTCATGCAAAGTTTTTGTTTTGTCATATATTTACTCTTAAATTCCGGAATCTACACTACATTTATTTTTTAAAAAATGCATCTGGTTATAATTAACCAATTATTTGTTTACATTTGAACGTGAACCCCAACATAGTACTCAACAAAAAAACTGCAGCTCCTCTGATTGGATGGTGCAGGGTTGGAATTTTATTTTAAGCTTATTCATTTATGTTTAATATGACTAATTATGCAACCATAATTTACTAAGTATAGGAAAGGTTTTTGTTTAGGTTCATACACAATTTCTCATTTTCCATTCATTGCAAAATTTGTTTGTTTGAATGATGGCGCTTTCACCAATTTGTTCAGCTATATCACGGCGTCAAGTTTTCATAAGGGGAGAAAGCCGGAGCACCCGGAGAGAACCTTTGGTAGGAAAACTGGCAATCCTTGTCAATTACAATTGGAGTCTAATACACACTGCCCGCAGTGAGACTCGAACCCGCAACCTCAGTGTTGACAGATCACGTAATCAATAGTAGAGGAACTACCTTAACCGAGGCCCCACCGAAATTGACAATTTCTTGATCAAAAAGACGCTAAATGCACGAAAAAGTGTACACAGTCTGCAATTTATCTACATATTTAGGACATTGTGGTAAAAACACAGGTAGACTTCGAGGACTATTAACATGAAAGGTGAATTGGATGGCGCTTCACAAATCAGAGGGTGCACGTGGAGGTGACTAAAAAATAATCATAGGAAAATACGACGCGTGGGGGACATGATGATTTGTTACATGTCAATGTCAACCTCTAGACATATAGTATTGCTCTTTTACTTTTATCAAATTATTAAAGTGGATTAAGAATATTTGTTGACAGGGTTTAGCAGGTTATTTGTATTCTTCGCAATTTGTTATATCTTATAAACAACTACATGTTGTAAAATGGAAATGATAAATATTAAATGAAGTATACCACAAGGACATTTCATTACACTATTGTATCTTAGTACAATTTTTTTAACATGACAACAGTGTGAACATATTTACAATTTAACACCAGAAGCATAATTTTGTAGGCAAATATTTACCTCTAACAGTGTTGAACCCTTAAACAAATAGTGATTGTTGTTTGTTTGATGATGTTTAACGCCACTTTCAGTAGTTTTTCAGCTATATCATGGCGTCCAGTTTTGTATTGGGGGAGGAAGCCGGAGTACCCGGAGAAAACCCCCTACCTGCGGTCGGAAAACTGGCAATCCTTGTCAATTTAGATTAGAGTCGAGTACACCCTGCCTGCAGTGAGAATCGAACCCGCAATCTCAGTGTTGACAGACCACGTGATCAATAGTAGACGAACTACCTTGACCACTCGGCCACCGAGGCCCCTAAACAAATAGTGAAAATCATCACAAAATTCGTTAACATTTCAAAGATTACAATACCGATCAGGTTAAGCAACATTGATAAGTAACAAAACAGCAATTGAATTTATGTAACCTAAAGTGAAGACATGCATTTAACAGAATTCATAACAATATTTTGCCAATTTTTAAATAAGATTCAATCATTCTGGCTTTTATGACATCCTACCCAAATTTCATACACTATAAGATGCGAAATAAATTTACGCACGTTATGCGCAGTAATTTAGAATCGAGTAGACCTTTAGCTAATTTAAATATCAAAACCTGTAAACCGGTTTGATATTGTTTCTGATATATAAGCGAGTTCGTGCACGAGGTGTCTTATCGACAAGGGCGGCGACCATCGACTGAGCAACATCTTTACAGTAATGTCCGAAGAAGAATTGTCCACTTCAAAGAAAACTAATAAACGTTCGTCATCAAGTGAAGGTACTGTAAATACACCTGATGATTTTTCTAATGCCGATGTATTATCGTTAATTAAAACTTACATGGATGAAAAGATTGACAGTATCCAAAGATCTTTCGAGGACAAAACGCACAGTATAAGTAAAAAGGTTAAAAAATCGGAAACATCTTTCAGATTCAAAGGGAACGAGATTCAGTTTGGGCTTAATTCAGACATCATTGATAACTTGGAAAGGGCTCAACAGTATATAAATCAAAAGCGTGAATATAGGGCACAAGATTTGATTGCAGACTGTTTAAATTTACTGAAGAAACGTAACAAGTTAATTAGAATTGCAGATAAATCGGACGGAGGGTGGACTACAGTTCAGGAATATTTGTCTGACGACGTGGCTAGTGACAGCGAGGATGAGAAAAAGATTAGAGCGGCGGATACTCGAGCTGTGCGTAAACTCAAAGCAGCTAAGAGTGATAAGAAAAACAGGAAGAGGCCCGCAGAAGCTTCCGGAGGGCCCATGCAGCAAACCCACAATGGTTCTACTTTTAGTCGTTTTCCTACTAATCTTCAGCCCTTTCGGAGTGCTCAGGGCCAAGGTGGCCCTTCCGCAAATGCCAAAGCCGACGATTTGTGCTATTCCTGTGGAAACTACGGACACTGGGCCAAAGATTGTAGAAAGGGAAGGAAATCATTTGGCAGAGGAAATCCAATTTCGTAATGAAAAAGGGGATACAGACATTTTTGAGGTATCAGAGTTTGACAATTTAGACATTTTTTCTACTTTTTGTGACTATGAATCGGGGGGTAGTGATATTTTTGTGAAAGGGAGATTACGTAAATCTTTAACTTTTTGGGAAAACATTGGTTCTTCTGATTTTATTCTAGACGTTATACGATTCGGTTATAAAATTCCACTTAGAACGGAGCCACCTAATATTTTTTTGAGTAACAATTCTTCCGCTTTTCAGCATGAGTATTTCGTTGATACAGCAATTGAGGATTTAATTAAGGCCGGTTCTGTAGTTCCAGTATCTGACCCCCCTCATGTTGTGAACCCCTTAACAGTTTCTGTTAACGCAAAAGGAAAAGAAAGATTAATTTTAGACTTGAGAAAAGTAAATGATCATGTTGTGCTGAATAAAATGAAATTTGAAGAAGTATCATGTGCTAAGCAGCTGATTAGGGCAGAGTGTAGCGGATTCGTTTTTGATTTAAAATCCGGGTACCACCATGTGGATATATTTCCTTCTTTTTGTAAATATCTTGGTTTTCACTGGAAAGGTCTTTTTTACGTATTTACAGTTTTGCCATTTGGGCTGCGTACCAGCGGTTATATATTTACTAAAGTCGTGCGTTCTTTGGTGAAGCACTGGCGTAAAGATGGCATTAAAGTTATTGTTTACCTAGACGATGGCTTTGGAATTGTCCAAGATCAATCCGATTGTTCTAGAATATCTCAAAGAGTGAAGGCCGATCTGATTGCCGCTGGATTTGTTCCTAACAAAGATAAATGTGAATGGGAACCGTCCCAAAGTATTATTTGGCTAGGGTTTCATTGGAATTTAAAGAAAGGTATTTTGTCTGTACCGTGTAAGAAAATTGAAGAGCTTTTGAAATTCATTGACAATTTGTTGAATTCTAAGTCTAGAATTAAAATAAGAGTTCTGGCCAGATTTTGTGGTAAAATTGTAGCGTTAAAACCAGCGTTGGGCGATGTTACTCAAATTATGACAAGGAATTGTTTTTCAGTGATTAATCAGAGATCCCACTGGGATCAATATTTTAGTTTAACATTATGCCCCAATTGTATTGAGGAGTTGAATTTTTGGTTTAACAATTTACAATCTTTGAAACCTTGCGAGCTTTTTATAGAGGAACATGTTTCAGATTTTTATCTTTTCAGCGACGCTAGTGATACAGGCGCCGCTGGTTATATTGTGGATTCTCCATATATTTTTCAGAAATCGTGGTTAGATACTGAAAAGGGTAAAAGCTCCACTTGGAGAGAAATTAAGGCTGTTGAACTTGGCTTGAATTCTTTTAATATGTTGAAAAATTGTTCAGTCACTGTGAATACTGATAATCAGAATGCAGTTACCATTGTAAAGAAAGGTAGTAAGGTACCAGAACTACAACGTCTTGCGTTGAACATTTTTAATTTTTGCAAAAACAATGGTGTTTTGTTACATATTCAATGGGTACCTAGAGATTTAAATGCACAAGCAGACTATTTAAGTAGAATTTTAGATATTGATGATTGGGGTGTGTCTACAGAATTTTTCAATTTTTTAGATCATCTATGGGGTCCACACACGTTCGACAGATTTGCAAATTGTGATAATGCTAAAATAAGCAAGTTCAGTTCACTTTACTGGAATCCTGGCTCTCTAGCCGTTGATGCATTTACATGTGATTGGAAGCATGAGAATAACTGGTTAGTTCCACCAGTTTGTGAAGCTGCGCGAGCAATTAATCATATTGTTAAATGCAAAAGTATAGGTACATTAATAGTACCGAAATGGCCTTCTGCTATTTATTGGCCTCTTATTTTTAGGGATAATTATCAGTATCAGTGTTATGTAAAGGAAGTATTGGAATTTTACGAGACCGACCGTATTTTTGTGCCAGGCAATAATAAGAATTCCATGTTTGCAAACGGAAAGTTTGTAGGTATTGTTTTAGCTGTTAGAATAGAGGCTAACGAATACTGTTGATTTTTCAGACTTCAATTTGTTTATCACTGGACATTTTTATTCAGATGGCACTGGGAATTTTATGTTGTACAAAGTTCCGGTTACTGAACTGGTTCGGCGGGTCACTGGACCTTGTAATTTTATTGTGTCGCTTGACTGTTAGAACTGACCACTGGGTCTTGTTAATACAGATATTTAAAGGTATGTTTTTATATCGAATCTGTAAACTTAGTTGTTGTATGTCATTTTGTTTTTTAAGTGATGTATTTCGTAATTTATTTGCGTCTCAATTTTTTTTTTTTTCAGACGATTTTTTCAGAGGGATTTTGGAAAGAGAATGTTTCGAATACTCATCTCATTACACTCGTGTCAAATCTGAAAGCAACTATTTTAAATTCGAAAGCGAAAAATACTATTTCTAAGTATGCTTATGGATTTAACAGATTTCGCTTATGGTCTAATAGTTTTTCAGAGTTTACGTCAATTCTTCCTGCCACTGAGTTTCAAGTCAGTTTATATCTTCAGTATTTGATAGACAAAAGCAATCATCATAGTGTAGTTGAAACTGCTTTTTATAGTATTAAATGGGCACATAATTCGGCGGGTTTACCTGATCCATGTGACTCCAATTTTGTTAGGACCATACTAGAAGCTTCTAAAAGGCTTCTCAGCAGGCCTATTGTAAAAAAGAAACCTGTAGACGCTGACGTAATTAAATCCCTTTTCATGAAATTCAAAACACCCAGATCGCTAAAAGACTTGCGCTTATTGGCGATGTGCTCTTTGTCTTATTCCGGTTTTTTACGATATGATGAGTTAAGTTCTATCAAAAGGACTCATTTACTTTTTTATGATGACCATCTAGAAATTGTAATTCCTAGTAGTAAGACAGATTGTTACAGGAGAGGCAATTCCGTTATTATAGCTAGATCGGATTCGGAATATTGTCCGGTCGCTATTTTAGAGTGTTACTTAAATTTAGCCTGCATAGATTCAAAATCCGATGTATTTATTTTTCGGTCTTTAACTTTTTTCAAGTCTACAAATTCGTTCGCTTTGAGAAAACAAAATGTTAAATTGTCTTACTCCAGGTCTTTTGTCCGCGCTTTCGGACATTGGTCTCAAGCCTAATGATTATGGTCTTCACAGTTTTCGAGCCGGAGGTGCTACTTCGGCCGCCAATAATGGCGTGCCGGATAGGCTTTTCAAATTACACGGACGCTGGAAAACTGATACTGCAAAGGACGGATATGTATTAGACAATATTGATAAACGTTTATCTGTATCTAAATCTTTGGGTATATAAACGTGCTTTCTTTGTTCGCTCGAAAGATGGTCACCGCACCTGACAATCTCTACAAAGTGTTTATCTTTTTTAATAAAATGCCATTATATGGTGCTATTTCACCTATTGACTGTCCGCACGTTAGTTTAGTATGCAGTTTTGTAAATGTTCAAGTATTTTCACTTTGTCTGTTCGTCTGGATTTATAGACGATGATGAGAAATTATAAGAGTAGAGTGCGTAAATACTTTATGTTCGTTTGAAAGGATTGAATAAGAACATAAATAAATTTACGCACGTTATGCGCAGTAATTTAGAATCGAGTAGACCTTTAGCTAATTTAAATATCAAAACCTGTAAACCGGTTTGATATTGTTTCTGATATATAAGCGAGTTCGTGCACGAGGTGTCTTATCGACAAGGGCGGCGACCATCGACTGAGCAACATCTTTACAGTAAAATTTATAAGTTTGATATTGCATTTTTTTTTTATTGTGTTTGTATATACAATGTTATTCATTTATTTTGTAGATTGGTTTGATTATACAGTTCTTAATACATGTATTGATTTTGACACGGGTCGGTGACTATTTCCTTCATGATGTTGCTTATTAAAGACAATGGAGATCGTTATTTATTTTGTATTTTTGTAATAAAGAAAGATGGTCACCGCACCTGACAATCTCTACAAAGTGTTTATCTTTTTTAATAAAATGCCATTATATGGTGCTATTTCACCTATTGACTGTCCGCACGTTAGTTTAGTATGCAGTTTTGTAAATGTTCAAGTATTTTCACTTTGTCTGTTCGTCTGGATTTATAGACGATGATGAGAAATTATAAGAGTAGAGTGCGTAAATACTTTATGTTCGTTTGAAAGGATTGAATAAGAACATAAGTAACTTTTTATCTTCATTATAGTTTTAAATTGTATATGTAAGTTCTCTGTCATTGATGACATTTTATTGACAATACTGTATTAACATCCCCACATTTCTGCACCATCTGTATTCCCATTGCATAAAACAACTCAAGTTGTATACTATTGGGTAAATTAACCTTTCTAACATTTCTAATTACTACAAACAAGGCTTTCCTTGCTCCTCAAACTATGAATACGTTGGATACCTCTGTGGGTTTATCTATAGAAACCGTCTCTACTCCCTGGTCTCCATTACAGCTAGAGACTGATGTGTTTCCTTAGGAGAATAACACAGCCAGATTAGATGTTAGAACTGTTAACATTCTATTAAAATTGTAATTTCTGAATGCAAAACGTGTGCACTTACAGACAGATATGAAACATTATTTAGTGATGTATAATAAACAAATTTTGGTGTTTATACCCCACAACATACTGTTTCCATGGCAGTTGATAGTGTTTCCCGATGCCGTTGATTTATTGTTTGTTAACATGTTCTCTTCGTGACTTTCTAAAATGCTGAAATATTGCTAGCTGAACGTAAAACAATCGTTTAATCAATTTACGAAATTCCGTACCTTTTAGCACGCGAAACATTGCGGAATTTCGTCCCTATATTTACGTGTAAAAAGTATTGCAACGCTAATGAATAATTATATATATGTATAAATAAAAGATTTATCATGCAAGTTTAATTCTTAACGTACTATAACTTTATTTATCATATACTTACTACGCCTAAATAATATGGTTTTTGTATAATGTATATGACCAGAAATGACCGACCCGTATTTGAGCACCCCGGTCTGATAACCTAGTATTATGTCTAGGGCTAATATGGGAGTCACGGGTTACTATCAAGACCGATGTGGATTAGCCCATATAATAATATATAATGCTTATCTACTTGTGAAAATTGTTGACTTGCAGGTGCATAATTTTCACTCGTAGGCTTGGAGATAAAAGTTCAACGTTTTATTCTCTATGCTCTTTAGACTTTTCTAACATTGATGAAATGGGCACGCCTCAGCTATGAAATAATGTACAATGGCAAATTATTTGGACGAGGGATTCAGGAATGTCCCTTCAGCCGAAAACTGATCGTCGGGTGTCCCACCATCATTCAATAATTAGCCGAAGATCTGGTAGACCCTCAATAACATCTTACCCTGAAGATAAGGCTCTTGGCGACTTATCAGGCCAACCCGTTTGTGTTATCTGCTGACAAACAGTTCATGACTAACCATTATTTTTATAAAAGCTGTAGATTGCTGTTCAAAACAGCACGTCATCAAGTCAATTGTTCACACAAAGACATATAGCAGCAATGATCGAAGCCCGCTGTCAATGAAATTAAGCTTCATGGAAAAAGGTCCATTGGCTAGATGAGAGCCTTTATTATGCATGTACCAGAGCAGGCTTAACATCAGACAAGGCAACAACTGACACAACAGAGAGTTCGTAGTGTTTAAAGCGTTTAGAGGCTTTGTGAGCATAAGTTACATAAATATTAAAACTTTCTGCAAGAATTACTTACGATAGTGCGGATGCGTCTGGCATGCTTCGACTTTTTTCTGCGTAATTTGAATCACCTAGACCAGTTCACAATTTGAGGCAAAAGTTGTACCTTTGTTTGAATTAATTTTTATGTAATAAAATTTCATTATTATAATTACTTTTATAAATATACACTTGTCGTTTCACTTATTTAGTATAAAATAATAATTTAAGTTCTGTAAATTTGGACATATAAACAAAATCGAGTGCTGTGATATTTATTGTTTACAGAAACAAAAAAAAACTCGTTAAGATCAACAAAATATTTATTTAGTGTTTTATATCAATGCATGGATCAATCACATCAATAATGTGTGATTTATTTCCCTCTACTCTGACAAACCATTCTATTGTTTATGCTAAGTTACTTACTAATTGTGCTGGATAAGTAACAACAGCTGAATGTTTATCTTGTTAATCATTTCATTAAACATAGATATCTAACTGGCATATATAAAGCAAAGACAGATTACAATCCTTATTGTTCATCTTGATGAAGTATGGCACTAAAAAGAAATTTTGTAAGGTCAGACAAAGTTCTGGGGTTGCCGACAGCAATGAATTTGGTTCAAAGGGTGCCCAGCGTAGATAAGTCACAAGTGAGCCATCAGAATATTTCCAATTATTGTCAGCGACATCAAACATTCCGTCGATGAAGACGTCATTTGGTGCTATTAAAAAAAGTTATCCAGAATTAGAGTTTGCTGATATTAAATAAATAACAATGCATTATTGAATTTTACATTAAATTTAACAACGATTATATTTTTGTTATTAACAGGTAATATTGCCCTGTCATATCATACTATATGACTTACCCTGAATGTTAAGTAGATAAGCAGCAATATATTCAATTGTCTCTAAGTTACGTATCCGCAGGAGTGTTCCGAAAGTCTCTAATTCACACAAGGACTGAGAGGTGACAAAATCTTGTGTTACGGAGACATACTTAAAGCAAACTGGTGTGACTGGTAACAACGGGGTCAACATATGATCTGAAGGACAGTGATCTGGAAATAAAACATGCTCACAACTATATAAAGACGAGTTTAAATACGTATTTACTAGTTTGTTTAATACCATTTCAAAATGATGCAATGCACATGCACAAAACTGTTTAAAGACGAGTTGAAATCCCATATTTACCAGGTTTATATATATATATATATATATATATATATATATATATATATATATATATATATATATATATATATATATATATATTTATTTATTTATTTAGAAACTACCCCTTTACATCGGGGGCACCTGTTACCAGGGTAGAAGTAACGGTGCGTCTATTAAAACATATAAAAATATATACAGGTAATATTTACATACATATCATATGCATTAAAAATTCACATAGTAATAAAATGTATACACTGACGTGACATAAAATCTGGAGACAAAATAAAATGTTAAAAACAAACACTGACATTGACATCTTGAAACATACATCATTAGTTGTGTTAAAAGTTGTCTCTATTAACGATACTGTTTCGATAATTGAACATATCTAAAAGCAACATTCTTCCATTTACATCATAAAAATATCCAACTTCATTGCTAAAAGCATAACCTATGTCTCCAATTAAAAATAAGATTTTGGCACGTGACGACAGTTCCATAAAACCAACGGTATTAGTCGTATATGAAAAAATAGTAAAATATTTTTGCCGGATATGCTCGAGTGAAGGGCAATGCAAAAGCAAATGTTCAATATCTTCAGACTCGCCAGAGTCACATAACGGACAAAATTCACTTTCAGACAAGTTCATCCTTAATAGGTTTTTGTTGACAGGCAAATAATTTGTCCGTGCAAGCAGCTTCAATCTTGAAGATTTGAAGTCACTTGCATCGGACAAATATGTCTGACTTCCTATTTGTACATGACAACTTAAATATAGGTTAAGACTACTCTTAGAAGTTACGTCTTGGAATAACTTTTCCCGGGTAAAGTGTCCATAAAAAGAATCGAAGTTTTCAAAATCAAAATTATCCCTAAGATTGTTGATTTCTTGTACATATCCTAAGCAATCTTCACCATGCCGTTGAAGCTCAGCGAGTACACGCACGCATAGTCTGCTTACGGGTAATCTATTAATTCGTTTGAAATAAGATACTCTCTGACGAGTAATGAATGCCGTTACTGGCTCCCAGCCTAATTCGAGTAGCAAAGCACATTTAGGAATGTTCATTTTCGTATTAAGAGCTATCTTAGCCGCTCGATATTGCCAACTATCGATCAACGATAGATTTGCAGAAGATAAAGGGGCCCATACAGAGCATGCGTGTGTCAAGGTGGGCCTAAGAACCGAGTTCCAAAGGGCGTCACCAAAGTTTATTCGGTTAAAGTCCCCGTGCTCACCAAGGACACATGTCATATAATTTAACAGATTTTCCATTTTATCTTTTAAGTACACATTTACATGGTGATTAGATTTAAGGGCCCTGTTTACATAGTAACCAAGATACTTATATTCATTTACCTCATCTATGTGTTGTTCACCGAGCGACCACTTATTATTTCGATCAACTCGCTTTCCAACAACCATAACTTTTGATTTTTTAGTGTTAAATTTTAAATTCCACTTTGCTGCGAATTCGTGTGAAATATTCAAGAGTGATTGGAGCTCCTCTTGAGATTTAGCAATCAAAACGGCATCGTCAGCGAAGAGCAGGCAGTTTATAAACTGTTGTTGGAGTTCATAGCCAAAGCCGCGGTTATCGAGCATCTCTACCAAATCGTTCATAAGTATAGAGAAAAGGGTGGGTGACAACACACATCCCTGCTTGACGCCATAGTCCTGTTCAAACCATTCTGTTTCTATATCTCCGAATAAAACTTTGTTTTCAACATTTTCGTAAATTTTACGTAATAGACGCCAGACCTTTCCTTGTATGCCGCTTTGCCACAACCTGACGAAAAGGCCATCTCGCCAAACTCTGTCAAAAGCCTTAGATAGATCAAGGAAGGCTAGGTACAGCGGTTTCCTAAAGTAGCGAGATAAGGCACAGATTCCTTGAAGAGCAAAAATTTGGTCTTCAATTCGCCTGTCCTTTCGGAAGGCGCCTTGTGTTTCGCCTAGCGTATTTCTCTCCTCCAAGAAACCAGTAATACAAATTTCTAGAGTTTTTGCAAAGAGTTTATAGACATTTGAAGAAAGGGTAATCCCCTTATAATTATCGAGGTCGCATTGGGAGCCAGATTTATGCAGTGGTACAATAATCCCTTTTTGCCACTCCCTTGGTATTTCCTCGGTGTCCGAAATAAACGTAAACAGATCACATAATGTTCTTAACATACCATCACCACCATGTTTTAGAAACTCGTTCGGAATTTCATCGACACCTGGCGCTTTCCCGGATTTTAAACAATGAAGAGCTTCAGAAATAGAGATCTTGGAAAAAGCCATTGACAACATGTTTTCACTACCAGAACTTTCTGAGTCTAGCGAATGAAGAGCATTATTGATGTTAACTTTATGTTCGGGTGTTATGGTGTCATCTTTACTGATTTTACTGAAGTGATTCATAAGGCATTTACTTATATCAATCTCGTCTTCAAAATAATCATCTCGGTTATTCGGATCAATAATGCGACTTGGGTTTATGTTTTCACGGGGTCCTCGAAGCAACTGCCAAAATTTTTTTATTATTTTTATTGGCTAAGTTGCCTCCAATTTTCCCCATTTTTGTCTCAAGTCGTTTGCGTTGAATTGCCTCTTGGAGCGCCCTTTTCCTCTTAAGGTATATTTCTGAAATCTGATAACCAAGAGGACTATCGCACGGACGCGTTTTGTTTGCCTCTCTTCTAGACTTAAGTAGTGTATCCAATGATTTATCCCAAATATCCCTATAGTTTTTTACGCATGGAGTGCGTTTAACTACAGATTCAGCCGCTTTGTTAACTTTGTTAACAATTTATCAAGACCAGTATAAATGACGGGTAACAATTCGCAATTTTGTGTAATAATTGGGCGTTTTTAATTGTATTTTTCTACATTGGTTAATAAAACATATTATTACATAATGAATTTTTAAAATGATTTCTATAGGTCACGACAAGACAAAACTCCCGACCGTTTATTGTGATATTGTTTGATTGACTGTCCCTGATTAAAACCAATATTGACTACCTTTTTCGATCACGGTGTTGTCATGTGGCTTTATGCTGATATTGTTTAATTAAAATCAATATTGACTTCATTTTTCTATCACATTACTGTCAGGTGGTTTTTGAGTTTTGTTGGGGGTTTTTTGTTTGTTTGTTTGTTTGTTTGTTTTTTCTTTTTTTTATGTTATTATTATGATTAACTAAAAACTACTTTTTTTAGTTTTAACATTTGGGTAGTAGGTAAATATGTTAAATAATCCAAAAATATTGATTTTATCACAATGTCAATGAGACAACAAATAATTCCTTTCTCTGATTATTATGTAATAAAACAATTAAAGTCTTTTGTATCAGTCGATATAAGTTTTAATAGACTCAAAAAATAATATTAACCTTCGCCTTTGGCGTCTGTCAACATTACTATTTGAGTCTATTAAAACTTACATCGACCTCTACAAAAGACTATAATTGTATAATATACTGCTAAAAATCCGAATCGGACACTGTATAACCAGGAGGACCAACGTTAGCCCCGAGTTCCAATAGGTCCGAGGGCTGTACTTGCCCTATATCATCATAAATTTAACTTACTAAACTAGAGATGTTCCGAAAGGAGTACGATCAGGAAAATGCGATATAGGTTTTGTTCTGCATTACGGGATATACGAAACAGGTTTAGCTATACGATATGAGCTGTGCGGTGCAGGGTACACCAGATTTATAACTCCGCGGGTGATAATGACGAAAATTAAGAACTTTCATTGAATATACTCTAGTTCCATTAATAAAACCTCTCATTTTATGTTTATTTTCAACATTTTATAACGGATATTGATATCGTATTTGTGTATGGAAATGCGAGGATTTTAAGAGATAATAAGAAAAGATCGAACATATTAAAACATGTTCTCGAGCGCAAATTCAGCAAGAAAATGGTGTGGAATATTTAAGTTAAGTTTGATATGAAAAAAGTTTGGACACACCTGCAAACTACGCTAAACCAAAAGAAAAATGTCATTCTGAATTTTGTACAGGGTAATATGTCAGCGAGAAAAAATCTATATATATATGACACATATATTTAGAGTGCGAGCATTATACAAATTCAATTCGTTATTGTTGTCATTGTAAATGTATCTCTGCAAATTTGTAAATTGGATACAAACCAAATCTCACCAATGTACAACTGTGGTTTCGATTTAAATGCTACAGATTTTTGAGATTTTTATTTTATACTATTATTGTACAGCAATAAATATTATTGAACAGAGTCAAAACATAGCGAAATTTAAATCAAATATATAACAGGCCTAAATAAATCTGAGAGATTTGTTATGTCTTTCAGATTATCAGATATTTTGTAAACAAGTTGAGTATTTTGTTTCTTCGTCATATAATTTCCAATCCGTCCAACTAACGGGTTGATTTTACTTTCCTTTGGATATCGATACATAAATATTTCAAAATTTAACATTACGTTTCACTCGCAATTATTGGAAGTAGACTACTTTATTTATTTATTTATTTATTTATTTATTTATTTATTTATTTATTTATTTATTTATTTATTTATTTATTTATTTATTTATTTATTTATTTATTTATTTATTTATTTTTAGTACTAATCCAACCGTCACTAATAAGTTAAAGATATAAATCAGCCAATGTTGCGTTTACGGATACAAGCACTGTATGTGTATATAGGATACGGTTACCAGTGAAAAATTCCGATACTTTCGTCTATACTAAAAATCATACCCCTGTAGAGTGTAGTGTTATTGTTAACATTTTTTATTATTCCATATTGTACCTTTTAATCATTAAAATCCAGTATCAAAAAAAATCCACGTTTACTTGTCCATATTGCATACTATTCCTCTGCTGTTTACATGTCACAAATCGGACTTGACTTATGTTACGGATTTTTACATTGTAACAAGGCACTTTTGTTTCTTTTATCAACGTGTGTCTGCTTTCGTGATGTACAATTAGGACAAACCGCACCACTTTTCGCGCCCCAATCGCGAACGACAATCAAACACAGATTTCAAACAGACAAAACGCTGAATATATCTTAAGGATATAATTGTTAATTTCAAAATTTCAAAATTATATATTTTATATATAAATTATATATATGTCTTAAGCAAAACAAGCTTCCCAAACTTGATCAGCACTAAGAAAATACCTGTTTCCCGCTAACGACAAAGCTGATGCCGAGTAAAATACTTTAGAGAAGCCTTTACAATTAAAGGTATTACCATTCCACATAAAGGACAAACACTGACGTTGGTTTGTACAAAGACTGCCACAAAGAGTCTGACTTTTCACAGTGGTCGTCCATAACACATGGTCATCTAAGTCTACGTCATTGTAATTCTGTACATGTTCCCAGGCCTGGTGGAGTGTAGCACTATATGCTGAAATATATTGCAGTCGCAGGCAAAGTATTTAAAATATAACGCACGTACATTACTTGGCCACCCAATACAACTATTTTTTATTTTTTATACTACGCTATAGAAGCTCACTATCACACCATTTTTTTAAATAGTGCTTGCTAGACATTAGAAATCAATTTGTCAAAAATTTAGACACAGACTGACCAACGAATGGCCTTAGTTGTTGAGTGTCTAAATAAATAACGTAAACAATCAAAACATATTGACCTTAAAGTTTCTCACTCCAACTGAACCCAAAACTATTTTATAGTTCCTTCCCAGTCCGCCACCAGCGGACGTGCCGTGCTGTTAATTGTTTTTGCTCAAATATTCTAACAAGATGTAATTAACAGCAATTCCAAATGTTCAGAAGTAATACAGCAACTTGACAAATTATAAATTGATAGAAATGTTTGTTAATCTTTCTTCACAGATAAAATGCAAAAGATATCGGATAAAAACCCTCGATATATATTAACTTATGAAAAATGAACCCACAGTGTCACTGAGAAGTAACTTTTTTCTTAGTTTTTTATCTAGCAGTTTGAATTATGTGCAAAAGATAATTGAAGTTAAATTTTGAATTATGGTTAAATTTTAAAAATCACCGGTTTTTGCGGTTTGAAATTTTCAATAAAATTTAATAATTCAACACTCCATTTTTATAAGCGCTAACTGAGACATATTATAAAACCTTTTTTCGAGCATGTATATCATACCTGTTCGGTGCACAAACAGTCCAGAAAAAAATAATATAAATACTTTTAGTTTCGATGACTTTTTCGACATGTCCAGTGAAATATTTTTTCAAAACTATCCTGGTTTTAGAGAAATAATAAAATACATTTATGGCACCATAAGACTGATAATCTCTTATAAAGCAGCCTTACAAATTCCAATCCTAGTGTCATTAACAAACTGAATTATAAAGTATTCCCTTGGTGTACTAACTGTGGAAAAGAAAACTAATTGAACTGAAATCCTTACAATGTAAATATATTTGCTTTTATTTAATTCAACATGATTCTTTTCAAAACGGTTTCATTTGAAATTCACCTTCTTCTTAAGAATATTCAAAAGAAATGCAAAGCAAACATAGAAACATGACTGTGTTACATTTTTATTTCGCTAGAAGACAAATATACTAATTAAAAGTAAATTAGATAATAACAAATAAATTAATTTATATTCATTAAAATCACTCAAATTAGCAGGTATTAAAATCTATTTCTAACAGAAATGACAGGTGTGAAATATAATACGAACAGTGTTCCGTTGAACTTGTTAAATATCTAGTATGTAATTTTGATGCTGAATATATTAAACATGCCGCGTTACTTATATGTCTATATAAATTTATCTTTATACTTGGGTTCGCGGATATACGTTTGGGGAGGCCACCTAAGTGATTATCCGTGTAACTTAATGCGCGTTACAAGTTGCCAACTATTGTCCGCTGTCATGCTGTCTGTACGATAAGGTGACATCCACACGCCAAAAAATGGAACGTCTCACCCCTTAGTTGGGAACATGCTTAGCATCTTCTGACAACCCTTTTAAATAAATCAGAATTATTCAGTAATTCATTCTTTACTAACCCAGTTTTGAAGTCGGTTATTGCTATCTATAATTATATCTTGATCTAAATTTATTGTATTTGAACAAAATGCTCCGAATTATACACAAAAGAGAAAGTCCCCCTTATTAATATTTGGCACTATTGTTTTTTTAGTTAATATTGTGTATGTCAGTTTTTTTGTCTTTGTTTAACTTCTTTTTTTTGTATGTGTAAATAGTTTGTCTTTGTTAAAAATCATCATAAACGAAAACAAACTGGCTAAATAAACCAGTTCGTAAAACCGTATATTAGGGGTAACGTGGAAACGTCCCGCGTATGTTCGTATATGTGTAAAGTTTTATTAAAAATTATGTTCAACAATAAGGTTTATTATATTGACTTGACAGTTGCTGAACCATTCGTTCACTCTTGTACAATTCAAAAGTATAACATTCAAATTGCTTTACTACACTCGTATTATGTATAAATTCATTCAAATTAGAATATTGTTTTGATTTATTATCGGGAAGTTTATTTTATTCTTACAATTCATAGTGGACCAGGTAATTGCTCTTCCTTCAGTTTTTTCGATTACTAAATGTAGAAAACGGTCTTAATACTGATGACCTTTACCTTATATTTCAATACAATTATTAAAGTAGTCGTATATTTTCCTGCACCCGCATTGTTCTGTTCTGCAAAACTTTTCTACATATTAAGTTTTTTGTATGATTTTAACCAAGGCATTCTAAAACTGACCATGTGTTTTCTAAGGTGCCACAAATCAAGGTACCGCATTCTATAACCTACCATACATGTATATCACATCGAGGTACTGCATTCCTTAACTCGCCAAACAGGTGTATCAAATCGAGGTACTGTATTCTTTAACTCACCATATATATGTATCAAATAGAGGTACTGTATTCTTTAATTCACCATACAGGTGTATTAAATCGAGGTACTGTATTCCTTCACTCGCCAAACAGATGTATCAAATCGAGGTACTGTATTCTTTAACTCACCATACATGTGTATTAAATCGAGGTACTGTATTATATAACTCACATACATGTGTATTAAATCGAAGTACTGTATTATATAATCCCCATACATGTGTATTTAATCGAGGTACTGTATTATATAACTCACCATACATGTGTATTTAATCGAGGTACTGTATTATATAACTCACCATACATGTGTATTTAATCGAGGTACTGTATTATACTCACCATACATGTGTATTTAATCGAGGTACTGTATTATATAACTCACCATACATGTGTATTTAATCGAGGTACTGTATTCTATACCTCACCATACAGGTGTATTAAATCGAGGTACTGTATTATAAAACTCACCATACATGTGTATTAAATCGAGGTACTGTATTATATAACTCACCATACATGTGTATTGAATCGAGGTACTCTATTCTATAACGGACCATATATGTATCAAATCGAGGTACTGTATCCAATAACTGACCATACATCTGTATCAAATCGAGGTATGGTATCCTACAACTGACCATATAGGTGTATCAAATCGAGATACCGTATTTTATAACCTACCATACAGGTGTATCAAATGAAGGTTCTGTATTCTATAACTGACCATACATGTGTATCAAATCGATGTTCTGTATCCTATAACTGACTATACAGGTGTACATGTATCAAATCGAGGTACCATATTCTATAACTGACAATACAGGTGTATCCAATCGAGGTACCGTATCCTATAACTGACGATACATGTGTATTAAATCGATTTACTGTATTCTATAACCTCACCATACATGTGCATCAAATCGAGGTACTGTACATGCATGTGTATCAAATCGATGTATGGTATCTTACAACTAACCATACATGTCTATCAAATGAAGGTTCTGTATTCTACAACTGACCATACAGGTGCATATCAAATGATGGTTCTGTATTTTATAACTCACCATACTTGTGTATCAAATCGAGGTACCGTATCCTATAACTCACCATACAGGTGTATCAAATCAAATGCATTTGATTGCATGTGCACATTAAATAAACGATTCAGCACGATACTAGTGGTTAGGTTAGATTTTTATACAGTTCCAATTGCGAAATGAAGAATCCTTGCGCTTATGAACACCTGACGTGCACATTTCCCTCATAAAACATATTCAACATTCACATTTCCATTTATTCAGGTTAGTATATATAGTGAGAATTAATCATCCTATCTTACTTCTATCAGAATCTTCACCGAGCATTTCTGCACTTAATAAATATAAACCTTTTACACAAAGATAGGCTCTTTTGAGCTTTTTAGTGGCCAAGTTGTTAAGGTAGTCATCTGCCATTAATATATAAGGTTTTAGGTTCGAGTCTTTCTGCAGGAAAGGTGTGCTCGACTCCGTTCTTGTTTGACCAGGTTTGCCAGTTTTTCTGCCGAAGGTTAGGTGTTTTCATTGGATACTTCGTCTCAATCACCATTTAAAATCTATGTCACTTCTTTATTCTAGGATTCTGACTACAGCACAGTATAAATCACAATCTTTTTATTCTCTGTAGAACCATTCTATTTATACCATAATTTATTTTAAGAACATACTACCAAAGAATATTTTTTGTAACGTCGAGTTTTGACTTAAATTGCATTTTGAATATCTTGCATTTTAGTATCAATCGTAGCAGCAAACGGTCGATGTATATTTATATTTAATCTAATTACACCTCATATAAAAATGCTGGCTTTTGATTGGTCAATAGACGGTGTATTTTTCGCACATTTCCCGATTTTGCATCGATTTCGTCATCACCAACCCATGAAATCGATGCAAAATCGGGAAATGTGCGAAAAATACACCGTCTATTGACGATTAATTCTTGCGTGCTGTTTATTGACTCTTTAATATCGGAACGTTTCCGATTTTTAAAATCGATTACTGATGTTACGTTTACTTTGAGCTAAAAGTCAAAACTTCCGAATGAATATTTCCAGGATAATAATATGCGAGGGTTATTTTTAAGCAAATACCACGACACAGAGGATAATTTTTCGCCGAATAACCCATTTCACTCGCCTTTTCACAAATACCCCTGCCAGACATGATATATCTGTTTAAAAGTCATTCATCCGTCGAGTCCATACTTCTTGTTAATTTACTTGAGCCCACCAAAACAAGGCCGTTTGTTTTAATTGAAATACAATAAATAATAAATAAAAGGAAATACAATAAGCTCTTAGATGAACCAGCATCTGGTTGTTGAATACAAGACATATAATATTATTCTAGCAGCGCCGTGCCGTTAACACTTAACATTAAACTTAATCCACAGGTACGTCAATGTCAATGTTTGTCCAATAGAGGCTTATATAATAAGAACTCGTAAGTCAGTCATCTTTCACCAGACCTTAACTTCTCATTCATGATGGTTACGATAAACTTTTCGGATTAGGCCAGTTTCTTTGTTTTATACTCTCATCCTTAAAAGCATATTTTGCACTGAGTATATTATCTGTTTGTTTGAAGGGGTTAACCGAAACGTTCACCATTTTTTAGTAGCGTCCAGTTTTAATTTAAAGAGGAAGCCTGAGTACCCGTCGAAAAGCCCCTATCTTCGGTAGGAAAACAGGCAAGCACTTACTATTAACTAATTTGCAACGGACAAAAACCAAAAATCTCCTTTTTTAAAATTACTTTTGTATTGTGTACTAAATTCATTGACGTACGCAGTTCTCCCGTATGACTAACTTTTTTGGAATCAAAATTATGCCCCCGAAGTACTTACTTTTGTTGCAAACGTTTATTTGTTTTTGGAGTTATTAGTTTTTGTTTGTTTATTGTAATTCGTCACCTTTCAGCGACATATTTTTAATGTGAGAGAATCTTAAGTAGTCGTCGATATCCCTTACCGTTGAGATTTAACCCAATATGCCTATACAGTTTCACGCTACAAATATTCTAGAAATAATACTGCCATGAAAGTAATTATTGACGCTGCTACAACTTGTTCGGCCTATAAAGCGACTTTATATGTACACATTTTATCTGGATATTTAACTTAAATTGGGAGAATGGAAGCCTTTCATGGCATGATTTACCTAATAAAACTAGTAAACGGCAAAACGTTTGCCAGAAGGATGCATTAACAAAAAAAGAATACAATACATTTAAGTATTAGTGATCTTAATTCGAACTTATTAATTAATTCCAAGTAAGAACGTGAATCCTGTTCAGACTGTTTCCTTTGACATGAGGAACACGTGGTGTTGTGTCACATTCTTGGTGGAAAACCTAAAATATCGAAAATTAACTCACATGTAAATATTACATTTAAATGAGATGCATTTAAATATTATACATAAGCACACAAAGAAACGTTAGGAGTTACATCTGAACTAAAAATATATGTTCGGATTAATTCGAACAATTCCAACAGAAATAGATGTCAGATACTACAAATTCACTAAACGTATAACTCAATAGGAAACGATTTTTTTTGTACATGCAAATTATGGACTAGTAAACCGGTTAAAGACAAAAAAACCCCACTTTTAGAAATAATTTGTCAGTCAATCCACCACTGAGATTGTTGATGAATTTCATTACTTTTACAAGGTGGACAATTACAAATCCTTGACAGTTAGTTAACGTTCTACAGTTTGTTTTGCTATTTTTAAATGTAAACAACTGTATTAAACGTGCTATAAACAATTTGGCTAAAATTACAAAAATTATTTTGAAAAAATATTGTATTTGTTTTCCTGTGTTGTTTTCATTAGTAGTTTTTCATTTTCAATAGTTTCATCTTATGGTTCAACCCATCCAAAATTGATAAGTCGAATTTAAATTAGGTCAGGGTACCTGTGGTATGCAGCTTTATTATTTATGCGCAAGTCAAAAGGATTACATTTTCATATAACGGCAAACACACCAGGGATCAAAGTCCAACTTTGTTAAACTGGTCAATCGCCTTTTGAGTTGTAACACCTTTAAGACTTTAGTGAGTTGTGTTCATAGGTGCTTTTGTATGCAAATTCGGAGTGTCTGTTCAAAACATACATAGACGTGCAAATAGTAAAAAAAACTAACCTAGCAATTCAAGATGTAGAATAGTGTATCCTTAAACATAAATAAAGTGCACATGAATGGATTTAGTCATAACCCTATGGACGTTATCAAAGAGCTTACTTTTTTTGCTCGAATTTAAGTCAAAAGAAATTATATTGGAAAAGGGTAAACAATGTGGCGTTTTAATTTAATTAAATGGCTGTTTACAATATTTACTTTTTCTATTTTGATAGAAATAAAAATATCAGTCCCAGTTGAATAATATAAAATTGTCAAATGCCCTTTTTCAGAAATGCAAAGCTAATTTAAGTCCCATTGAATGTGAGAGTATTTTTGATTGATCTTTATATTTTATATGTTTATATTTGTGTTCCTATGGATACCACAGCAGAAAAGTTTAAGATAGAAAGGTATGGAAATGTTTTGTTTGTTTTGTGTGTTATTTTTTTGTGATTTTAAGAGTGCGCTTGACTCCAACCTGAATTGACATGGATTGCCAGTTTTTCTACCAACGTTCGGGGTTTTCTGCGGGTACTCAAGTTTCCTCCCCCAAATAGAAACTGAACGCTATGATATAGCTGAAAAACGCTGAAAATAGGGTTAAAAATATTCCTATCCAAACCAATTTATTAACCGGAAATTGACAATAAAAATTTTGAAGTAAATTTTAAAAAATTTAGTTTGTAGTCAGTTACGATCTAAGGTTCTCAATGTAAAAAAGTAAAAGATGTTCCGATACTTTCTTTGTTGCCTTGGCTATTAGTAAACTCTAGCTTTCATTGTCTACGCTCTGTTTCTCATACCTTTAATTCGCTTCCATCACAAGAAATTAGTATTCCAGCTATTGCCTTGGTTCTGTCATGGTAGAAAACGGGTGTGTATGGTTGGGCAGAAACCGAACATACTCCATTTTCTAATACCTGCAACAGAGGTTTTAAAAAATTAAGGCCGATTTTCTCTTCCGTAAAAAAACTTTGTTTAATTATGATTAACGACAAAACTGAGTCCCGTTACTCATGTAGCAAATAGAAAAAGAATTGTGATCAATGTAAACAAATCAAAATCTTGATATGCATCTATTGTACATTATATTACACATTGTGATATAAGTGAATACTATCTGCATACAAATAATTTTCTTATAGGCTTTGAAAATACTGTTTATTGCCACCATAATACGATGAGCCGTTAGCATTGACCATATATGGATAAATGTGGGCGTATTTTGCTCTACACTTGTTGGAATCAAGACAAAGACGTTTTGTCTAAAATGGCAGGTAATCAATTTATTTGTTGGTATTTGTTAATCTAAACTCAGTTTATAGTCTCTGAGATTCACAGTTTCCTACCACGACATTGTTGTATCTTTCTTTTCAGTGTGCAATTACAATAAATCCGTAGTCTTTTTCATTGTAAAAGTGACCATATATGGAAGTTGTTTACATATTTGACACATCTTTCCAATATGCAACACATCGTTTGGGATTCTCTTACCTTTTTCAGTCTCTAAACGTAACCATTCAGAGACACGAATATAAATATGATATATGAAACGACGTATAATTGAAAACGGCAATCCCTACCATGGATCTATCATGAGCGTCTCCAAAGCGAAACCGATAAGAAAATGATTACTGTGGTTAATTATTTATCACGTGAAAACGAGTAAGAGGATTAAATCGTACTTTCGTCCCAAAAAGCAAGGTACGATTATGCAGTTTATATACATTATGCGATTGAAGAGTTATTTTTATAACATCTTTGAAAATTCAATACTTTTATTATATTTTTGCTATTATTGAAGTGATGATTATGATGTCTTGCTTCTCACCTTTTCGCCTTCTATCCATTTAGAAGAAACAGGAGCCAAACAAAGAGTCATGACCAAGGCATCGTTGCTGTGTCGGGTATTATCTGAACACTGTGAAGCATTGCTGTTGGAAATAAATATACTTCGTGCTACGGCATCAATGATCCCAACTTTATCACAGTTGTTAGTATGTGGCTTTGGTGTTGTATGATGCTCATGGGTAGTTGTTGATACATCGTGATGAGGAACAGCTTGTGTAGTTCGTACTTCTGTTAAATATAGATATAGTAATTACACCTTATATAAATTATGGATTCTGATTGGTTCGTATTGGTATTTCTTGTATATCTTTCACATAATAAATACCCTGGAATAATATTGATAAATTTTGGTCGCCGCAGGGGTATATACAAAAAAAGGTATATACACTTTTTACCCTGGATATATACGCGCCAAAATTTAATTCAGTACTCATGTGTATTATTGTCGAAAAAACACTACATGACATATCAATATTGATTGATTTTGGTATTCAGAAAATAACGACATGGAAGATGATGGAACGGCTGCTGGCTTCTGACGTGTCTTTAGTAGATGAATAAGGCACACAAGGCAAGTTAAAAAAAACCATAATTTTATAATGCATTTTGCTTGAAAGTTTAATTTGTGGCTCTTTATTAATTACATGTAGCAGTAAAATATTCGGTGGAATAAAACAGATATCTAATTGGCTGGGAGTGGAATATGCAAAAACTACCAGTCTTGAGACGAATTTTCCCTCGGGAAATTCACCGTCTCTCCACTGGTATTTTTTTTGCATGTACTCCTACAGCCATTAGATATGTGTTCAACAATTATATTAAGACTCACTGTTATATTTGAAATATATTTGAAAATTAAATCACTGAATTCTTGCAACCAATAAGCACTTAAGTAAGTTTGTCGTAGAGTTTGTCTGGTATGTTCCCTTGCACTGGATTGACCGTCTAAACTTTAACATGGCAGATTATTTAGCTATATAATCATTTAAGATGCTTGTAATGTAATGACACTATTCCATGACGTGTTTAGCTAGACATTTCATATTACCTTGCGAACAGTCTATGAATCTTTCACAGTGCGAACAATGATCACAGTCTGTAATTGAAATAAATTATAATTTTCACTAGATTTGGTGACTGCCTGACTTCTAAAATTCACTATGCATTAACGGAGTAAAAAAGTAACTTACGGGTTATAAAATGACGATAAGTCAAGGACCATGAAAATACAAAAGAAGTGACAACAAAACAGACGCAACTTAATGGAATAATAAGTATTAAGAATCCTGGTAAACTTAAAAATCAATATACCATTACCATGCATACAGCGTTTCAAACCATTTTTGAATACCTAAGATGTACATGCGGTTGAGTCTAATTTATATGTCAGTAGTCTGGATACTTAATTTGTGTATCAGTGGTTTAATTTGGTTCTATAGTTTCAAAGAAGGGTTTTTTTTAACAAGAAACACGTATCCCTTCTGGCCGATTTGTACTTTAACTTTGCAGATCCAAGTAAAACTTTTAAGATCCACTTATGCAGCTTTTATTTTAAGTTAACCTTTTGCGTACGGGTTCAAACGAAAATAAGAATGTTTAAGTTGACTAACGTAAAGCTTTCTTTCGCAATAACTAACTCGAATTTCACTCAGACAAAAATATTTCATGTTAAAATAAGATTTTGCTAATTGATCGAGATTTAGGACGAAAACGTTAACAAACAATAAATCAATAATGAATGTACATACTGCAGAAGAATTTTTTTTATTACTGGAAAAGTATCAAAAGTAATCTAAAAATAGTTATTTTATCCTTTAGTAGCAGCGACAATGCGCCTACTCTTACTAACATGTAGCATGGCACTCACCAAACAAGTCAATGGTTTACTGCAAGTTTTGATTAGGTAGTTAGTCATCCAATATTGATCACCATTTTGTCAACACTGAAGGTTTTGGATCGCATCTTACTGCAGGTAGTTTTTGTTCTACTATTATTTAATTGGCGTGGATTGTTAATTTTCCGGCCGAATGTAAAGTGACGTTTAAGTCCATTTAGACAAGGAAAAACAATCTTAAAATGAAAAAATATAACTGTAAAACGTTTTAGTTGAAACAAGTTGAAAAATGAAACTGAAATATTCCGCTAACAGTAAACATTTCTATTCCCAGACTGCAAAATGCCACTGTTGTAATTATTACATGAAGCGACGAAGTATAACACCAACCATTTTTTATGGCGGAGTAGTAAATGAAAGCAGTAAAAATTAACAATAATTTGTGAATTTTAAGCAATTAAAGCCGACTTGACCAGAACTTTATCCATGAACACTGTCAAGTAAAAATGAAAGTAAACGTATAGGTAGATTACATTTCATTATACATTTAAATCAGTATTTGTATTGTAGCCTTTCTGTGGTATATAAATTTATTTCAATCATTTGTTAGTAAAACATTTTCTAGTTATTATTAAGTATTTTGCAAACTTTAGGTAAAACCGTCAAAGAATCTCTTATTATTTAACATCAAAGATACCTTTACAAATTCCACGCGGTTCACGCGAGTTAATTTCACTTTATATAACTTATAATGTTGCAAAAATTGTTTAAAAACTTCAAACTGACAAGATTTAAAAATATTGGAAACATTTTCTCAAACAAACAAGTTTGAATTTGGTTAAATCAACAGTAAAATGCTGGACAAATCTTGTAACAGGCTCGACATTTTAAAATTTGGCAATTTAATAGGTATTTGAGATTTAGAACTCATGCGGGTTTCCAATTGAATGATTCATGTAGGAAGTGGTTAATTTGTTCTAATGTACTCTAATTAGCTTACTCATGTATTTAACGGTTTTTGCGTAATCTACTACGTGCAAATAGTTTGCCTTAACCAATACCTAACCAAAAACTTAAGAATACAAGTAAACTATTACAGTTTAAGAGTTAAAACAAGAAAACAAATTACGAAAAATGCAGTGATATATAATTCTTTATAGAAAGATTTCAAAATAAAGAATCAAAACTGACAAAATCGTACAAAATAAACGAAATACAATAGAGACATTAGATTGAAACAAAAAAATCACAATAACAAGGCATTAACTTTGGGCTGAAACAGAAAAAAAACCATCATAATAGATAAGCTCTTCAAACAGATCAAGCATACAGCAAACCTGGGGGCCTCGGTGGCCGAGTGGTCAAGGTAGTTCGTCTACTATTGATCACGTGGTCTGTCAACACTGAGATTGCGGGTTCGATTCTCACTGCAGGCAGGGTGTACTCGACTCCAATCTTAATTGACAAGGATTGCCAGTTTTCCTACCGCAGGTCGGGGGTTTTCTCCGGGTACTCCGGCTTCCTCCCCCAATAAAAACTGGACGCCATGATATAGCTGAAAAATTGCTGAAAGTGGCGTTAAACACCATCAAACAAACAAACAAACAAACAGCAAACCTTACGGGAGTGTTGCTCTTTTAAACAGACACAACTTTTGCATGGATCACATATATCAGTTAAGAAAAACCCTGAAACAAAATAAATAATATTTATATAATTTAATGAGTTTGTCTGATTTTTGTGTTATATATTCAATGCAATAATGCAGTTTATTGTTGTAGTGGTCGCTATCTACATCTTTTTAAAATAGCGATTCCTGAAGGAAATTTGTTGTAATCAAGCGTTTAAACTGAATATATGCTGTTATATGTCAAATATATTTTTATTTAGATACAGAGAAAACAATATTAACAATTATTTAGTTCTTTTACTCTTTGTAAAAGATATATTTGTAATAATTTGCTGTCCAACATCTGCAACTATTTTGTCATTTAACTTGTAATGTACTAAAAGTTCATGTATGGCATAGTTTAGTTTATTGTATTTCTAAAGCAATTCCATTCTTTTTAAGCCTGGTTTACGCTAAAATAGGCTAGTCTGGACTTGCCAATAAAGGTTTATAATTACCTGAAGAGGTAGCATAGCAGCATAAAATAATGAACAGTAGAAACAGGTTTCGCATCTGTAGGACAAACAAGCGTTAGGTGATAAAAAATCAAACAGTCTTGCTCGACTCAAAAAATGAATGGAAACATAATATTTTTAAACAAAGACAAACATGTTTAGTAACAAAATACACAATTTATCGTTTTAATACAATACGAAAAAATGTAATTTAGAAAATACTCATAGAAAAAGCAAACCCCCAAGAAACAATTCTATGGTTTAAGAAGGATAAAAAGTACAGCTAGTTCAGTCCCACTGTGTTACTATTACATACGTAGCAGCAGTAACAAGTAAACAAACAAAATAACATGTTCGAGGAATTTATGTCACGATAGCCAGATATTAAAGTAATTAAACAAAGAAGTCTCAAAATTTTGGAATCAAACTAATTTGTCCAGAGATCAAAATGTGTTATTTAAAAATATTTTGCCAAACTTGAAGAAGTTGTAAGGAAGTGTGTTCGTACAGATAAACAACATCTTATTCTCAACATTAATGAGACAAAATCAACACAAAAATAAAAATCCGCTCATGTTGTTATTTTGTTTATTGTTAAACTTCCGTTGTTGGTTTGGGAACTATTGTACCACGGCTATACTTTGATGCAGAAATGAACATGATTTGCTATACCTGCTTTTTTATTTGTGGTAAAAATACTGAACTGTGAATTGATGAAAAGTGCAAGACCAGCTGTAGCCGAAACAGAAAGAGGGTGATTCAACACTGCGATTTTTTAACAGTATTTATCTTATTATTCAATGTTGCACCTGACAAAAATAATGACTATATATTTTCTAATGGTTACAAGTCACATGTTGCATGTGACATCATAAATAGGAGCGCTAGAACAGATCATAAGTCATATCCACATAACCTTTAGATGTTGGCTCTGATAGATCACAGAAGCGCATATACAACAATTAATGTCACAACACTATCCCTAATAAATAACCAGTCCTTAGTCATCCCGTTAAGATCTTAAGGAAATCTAGAGACGACTTTATAAAGACCGGAATATTCCTCCCAAATACGGTTATTGTTAACAAACAAATTCACTTACTATTGGTATTGGGAATGGTCAATATTTTACATTGCTATACATTTCTACAGCACAATGTAATAAAATAAGGTACATTCCGAAATAGAAAGAAATAATACGGAAGGAATACCATATGGGCAAAATTGTTCCTGGTTTGCCGATAGCTGAACCTAAGGTAGCAGTAAATTGTGACACCAAGATGAAAGTGAAAACGAAAGCAAGAAACCAAAGGGATTCTTCAAATTTAGGATTTCATGGCATATGCAAATATTTACAATGCTTACCGTCAACGTATTCCTTGTGCCTTAGAGTTCCTAATCGCGTTATGTCTATGTAATCAGTATTTAGATAAGAATATGTGTTTAGTCATGCGTGATGCACTCTTTAGTAAGAATTATTTGAAATAATTTAGATATGAAAAAACATATTTGGGGAACCATATTTTTAAGTTAGGTTAAAATTTAATATAAACTATGAAATTTATTATTTGGAAACAAAACTTACTGATACATTTTTGCACTTTTGTCAGTCTCAATGTAGAAACTATAAAGGTATTAATGGCGATGTCATCAACAATAGATATTTGAGATATATTTTTGGATAAATACATAATTTACATCCAGCGTATTATAATACCAAATCCAGTTCGGGTTCAAATTATAGTTCTCGTCATTCAATTGAAACGAGTAACAATCAAAGTTACAATCGGACTTCGAATTTAAACACTCTTTAATCTATTGATATAGATCGTTGTGTCAAAATATCTCTATTGCTCCGAGTTGATAAGTTGTTGACTGGAACGGTTCTTGATAAGAAGGTTAAAAATCCTTAACTCAACGTTTTACTAAATGTTTTCCGATATTCCATATTTTTATTTGAAAATTCGACATCTATCTGTACAGAACAACAAATATAATATCATTACCTAGGTACATACATTCTTCAACATTCAGAGTACAGGGTAAGGCAATCTTTTTAATTAAGTAGCTGCTGTCATGTAAAATATGTGTTCGTAAAATAAACCCTATGACATTCCAAGACAATTTCGTCGGTTTATATTTATGGTAATAATAATAATTTCTTTCATTATTTCCTTTGAATTTAAAGAGTTAATTAAAGTTTATACCTATAGTATTAATACATTTAATTAATGGTTGAAATAGTTTTTGTATAAATAAGTTCGCTATATAGAAAATTAATAAAAATTAACATTTTAACAAGGGAAGTAATTTTGACCAAAAATTACAACTTTTTAGTACATTTGGACCAGTTGTTCCCCAATACACAAATTTCAACTCAGCGACCTCTATTTATGTTTCCATCACTAAGATGTTTACCAATTGCCTGACATTATATGTCCTCTAGACATTCATTTATTATGCAATGTTATCCGCCTCTGATGTGTCAGGCTGGTACAACATGTATTCTATAACTATAAGTATTGAACCGAATATTTTATCCTATTGATACAATGCCGGAGGTTTAGTCTATAGAATTTGTTCTTGTAAATTCGTCATGTTGTATTTAAAATCTATTGTTTGACAGCTCATATGTCTAATTTACAATACAAAATAAAAATTCTATGGAGCATCTTTGTCTTTGGCATAGCAACTTTTCATTGCAAGAACTAGGGCTAGTAATTGGCGAATCATTTGTCTCTTGACAAGTACAATAATTCAGTGTTTGAATGTTTTATTTTGAGGGAAGCGATATCGTTTTTGTTGTTTCTTGTGGCTTGTTTTACCTTCGTCGTACACGCGTCATTTGAATTATCGTTAATAACAAAAGATCACTATTTTTTACATTCAGCTGTATGGTTACGCTTGTCATGAAGTGTGTCTAAGAATTGATTTTTAACTGCAAGTTTAGAACTTTAGGTAGCCAAGTGTAACATACGACACAAGTCAGGTTACTCTGATGTATGAGTAACAAAATATTGGCAATGTTTTTTTTATCTGAAATCTTGATTAGACTGATATTTGCATTCAAAATTTTATTAGTACATGGTATTAATTGCTTCATTTTTTGTTATAGCGTCTCGAGTTTCCCCGTTTTCTCAGCGTGTGATTTGTGGATTGTCGTTTCTTTATAGTTTTCTTGGTGTTCGTTATTTGTTATTACCTTTATCGATACATACATGTACCGTAACAAATGTATTTGAAACGATCAAGTCTTCACCTGGAACATGGTTGTTATTGGAGCCAATGCCATCTAATTCAAGTGGTTGAAACGAAAATTAAAAAAAAACTCGGACAAGTATAAAATTAGAAACTGGAAAATTACATTTATGGAGTTGCCAGTGTTAACTATCGCCGAAATAAACGGGTACATAATAACATAAAATGACGATTTCATAATGATAAGGAATATCAATAATCTCTCTTAAATTGCAAAGCAAAAAAATGTCTGCACATCTTATGTTCAAAAATTTCAGAAGACTACTTTAAGGACCATCCTCACAAGTCAGGGTTTCTGTGTCCACACGTGTCCACGAACCCCTGACAAACTTAGCTAGGAAATTCATGGGCTAGAAGTCACTATTTTGATTGGCTACATCGTACCTTAATGTAGCCAATCAAAGCTCGCTTTCATTCATGACTTAGTTAGGGGATATCCCGATGTCGATTGTAAATAAACCAAACGGATGTGTTGGGTAGACCATGTGAAAATCAGCGTATTTTGTACAGTAGTGTTAATAGTTTGTTATTACCAAGTTATTATTTAGTTACGTTACATTTTCTTCACAGTAAGAATGACTACTGCCAAACACTTGCTTCTTTCAAGCAATTTCATTAGTTGATACTTTAAAGGATTGACGTCATATCAAATATCTTCTAGCCCGGGAATTTCCTAGCTGACTATGTTTGTCAGGGGTTCGTGGACAAAGATGCCCTGACTTGTGAGGATGCTTTAAGGACATGAACTTTTTACACTGATTTGGGTTTTTCAAACTTAATAAACATTAATCCATATTTAAACTTCTTGTCTCCATCCAGGGACAACACAATTTCCATTATGCACATGGTACAATCCGCATAGTGGATTATATTGAATGTGCATGAAGGAAATAAGGTTATCCCCCAATGGAGAAATATATTTTTAAGATAATATTTTAAAAATAAATTAAAAATTAAAATAAATTCTAATTTAAATTTTATTTTTATTCAGTTTAATTTGAAAAAAAAATCGGCCACATGAACTGCAAGTGTTCATCTAGTAATATACGGTGTAAGGGGAAGTGGTCTCCATGATGATGAATTTTGGCCTTTTTTCATACACTGGTTATAGTAATGTGAAAATAGGTGGGCAGGCAAATAAAGGAGGAAAAAAATTGTATCTATTTGGTTTAATCAACACCAGCCAATCTGAAAATTAACAAGGTTTTTTTCCTGGCTTTCCAGGCTTGGAAACTTAGTCATTTAAAAAAAAAATCAGAAAGTGTAACTATTTTGTGTAATCATCTCCTAAAGATTAAAACAGAGATCTATGAAGCTTCTCTGAAAGATGCCCATTTATTGAAATTATGCACTTGCTACTGTTAAATTGTCTGAGGATTTTTTCCCAATTTCCCAGACTTGGGAACTTTTCAGATGATAGTATCTATTTTGTGTAATCCACTTATCCTACAGCTTTCAACCCTTATCCTTGAAACTAAACAGAAAGATTGCACATAAATTGAAGCTGTGCACATGCTATATCAACTTGTTTGATAATTTTTTCCCCAATTTTTCAGACTTGGGAAATCATTTAGGGTACCTATTTTGTGCAATTGACTACAGCTCTCAACCCATGTCCTTCAAACTTCACAGAAAGATTTAACTAAATTAAAGCTCTGAACCTAATATACAAATTATTTCTGAGAGGATTTTTTTCTTTGTTTCCAGACTTGAGAACTTATTTTACCAAAGTGGTAACTATTTTGTGTAATCTCCTCCTTCAGTTTCGTTGTGCACCTACTATAAAGGAATTATTGCGGGAATTTTTTTAACACTTGGGAACTTAATTTTCGAAAAAATGTGTCTGAAGGTGGTACCCTATTTTGTGTAATCAACTTATCCTACAGCTTATCCTTGAAACTTCATTGCAAATGAGTTGTTGCTGTTCACATGCTATTATAAAATTGAGAATTTTTTCCTAAGTTTCCAGATCAACTCTTCCAGTAACTTTTGTTGTGCACCTGCTGTAAAGATTTGGGAACTTGAGTCAGAAAATGTATCGAAGTGGGTACTTATTATGTGTAATCGACTTATTCAACAGCTGTCAACTCATATCCTTGACACTCCATATAATGATTGCAAACCTACTGAAGTTGTGCACATGATCTCATGAAAGTGTTTTCCATTTTTCCAGTAATTTTTTGGCACATTTTATACATGATGGTTCTGTTCCTTCTACTTTTTTTATACAGACCCAATACCTTCCAACAAATTGTATACCATTCTCCATTTATAGGCACTTGCCATGCAAACCAGCTATCAAACTTTTGTGATTTTTTTTTCTTCCATCCTTGGATAAAAATATTTTCTAATCAAACCAAATACATTCCCATATGATGTTAGGATGTGTTTGTGAATAAGTTAAAGGGTGAAAAAAATTCATGGCTGTTGCAGAAGAATGCAATATATTTAATTTGTATTTTTGGTTTAACTGTGAGAACTGGTTAGATGAAACCACTATATGTATTTTAAAGGTGAGGTTTAGATGGCTGTAAGGGGAGAAGGGAGGCCATATTAAAAATTTTTTTTAACCTTTTTTGTTTGTGACCAAATTAAAAAAGATCAGTTGTGTTAATTTTGTTGTAAAATTGTATATGCAATGTTATGTTGTTTTGTTACTTGAACAAAAATATCGGCAATAAATATATGTCAAACACCCAGATTATTTGTTTCTTGTAATTTAGATTCAAGTGCATTAGTAAATACATATTAATGAATGAGACTTTAGTAAGACATTTTCTTTCAAGGGAGGTATGTTTATAAATGTGGCTTGCTAAGACATGTTTTCTTGTTTGTTATAGAGTTATAAGACTGTTAATCAACAGACAACCCAAATTTGCACTGGAAAACTTTCATCTCTGAGTGAAAACCTTAATTTTCCGGCGACAACCTTCATCTCCAAAGCCAACAAATGAAGCATAGACCAAGCTCATAAAACAATGACTCCAATGACAAATTCCTATTCTTATCAAAAAATAAAATAGGACCAACAGAAAACTGACCCCTTTCTGACCTTTTACAATTCGTGACTAAAAAGATATAATAATTTATGGACATGTTCAAACAGGCAATAGATCAGAATATTTTCCCCAAGGTATCCAGATCAGCTTAATGTTCTATTGCCCGAAGCCAACTGCTTAGGGCAATAGAACATTTAGCTGATCTGGATACAGAGGGGGGAAATATTTTATGAATGATTTGATGACAAATTACCATGATAATAGGACAAAAAATAAAATATTCTTAAAAAGGCCAAAACAAATTGGGCCTTTTTTGACTCCTAATATTTCATAGACAGTAGAAAATAAAACATATGACAACATACTTAAGAAAACTGTTGAGGAATTAAATAAAAAACATCTGAGTCTGATCAAGAATGAACATAATAAATAGTGAAAACTTGGCCCTTTTTGGTCCCTTTTACTGCAGTGGCCCTTTTTGGTCCCTTTTACTGCAGAAAAAAATGGTAACATGCAAGTTTTAGTTTTACATAAATTGAATGCAACTTTAAAATGGCCATTAAAATAGCATAACAAATTGGGTGGCTTGATGGTCTAACATTTTAAGATAGATATTTCTCGTTGAAAACTGATGCAATTTGTTATGATTTTTGACAATATGGTCACAAATCATCCCAGGAAACAATAATGCTGTGAAAATTGTTATTTTGAGGTCAATTATACACATTAGAAATGTGTTTTTACTTGCATGGTGTCTTATTTTCTAAATTATAAAATAATTTAAAAAAACATAAGGTATAGTGTCTATACACATTTCATGTTGAATTATCTCCCTTTCTGAACTTGCTTGTTGCTAATTTCAATTATAGTGACAATTTGATAATTGATAATTGTATCATCATGCAAACATGTTCCAATTTTGCAAATTATTGAATTGTTAATTAAATTTATTTATGAATTTATTTCTAGCTATGATTGTTACATTCAAATATGCTATACCTTTCTTAAATTGCATGGGTCTACATTGCGCTCAAATTTAGGATTATATACATTCCCAAACAAACATTGCTATAGATGCTCTCAACTATGTTTTCACCTCCATTAATTATGGCTAAAATATATTAAATATAAATTAAAGATAAATGAAAAGTCATTTGTTCAAAGAACAAATGTGAGGTCTTTCCCGGCATTTTCTTAGTGTTATGTTTAGGTATATGGTTGCTAATTTTTAAAATTGCTGCCAATAACCATTGGACTTTGGTCCTAAATCGAAGGGCTTGTTGAGACGGTCACAAAAAACCTATGTTCACTATATTATCTCTGACGTTTAAAAGTTATAAGCCATAAACTGATTAGCCGAAAAATGTCAAAGGCCATAACTTGAAAACGATTTGTCGCACAGTTTTCAATAATTTAAATCAAATGTAGATCTCAATGAGAGCAACATTTTTCTGATATATTGTCTGCTTAATATTTTTATGGTTTTTGAGTTATTTCGAAAACAAAATTTAGCCGAAACCAGTCAAGGGCCATAACCTCTAAAACGGTTTGTCGCACAGTTTTTGAACCTGTATATCAAATGTAGATCTCAATGAGAGGAACATTTTTCTGATATATTTTCTGCTTCAATTTTTTATGGTTTTTGAGTTATTTCGAAAAAAAAATTTAACTGAAACCTGTCAAGGGCCATAACCTCTAAAACGGTTTGTCGCACAGTTTTCGAACTGGTATATAAAATGTAGATCTCAATGAGAGGAACATTTTTCTGATATATTGTTTGCTTCAATTTTTTACGGTTTTTGAGTTATTTTGTAAAAAAAATTAGCCAAAACATGTCAAGGGCCATAACGTCTAAAACGGTTTGTCGCACAGTTTTCGAACTATTATATTAAATGTAGATCTCAATGAGAGGAACATTTTTCTCATATATTGTCTGCTTCAATTTTGTATGGTTTTTGAGTTATTTCGAAAACAAAATTTAGCCGAAACCTGTCAAGGGCCATAACCTCTAAAACGGTTTGTCGCACAGTTTTTAAACCTATATATCAAATGTAGATCTCAATGAGAGGAACATTTTTCTCATATATTGTCTGCTTAAATTTTTTATGGTTTTTGAGTTATATTGAAAACAAAATTTCAATGGCGGCCATTTTGAAAATGGTAGACCAAAAAATTTTTTTGATCCGATACATGTAATTAGGACCCTCATATCTACTTGGAAACCAAGTTTTGTGTAAATCCGACAACTTTGACGTTTTCGACAAACTTCGCGTCAAAATCGCGTAAACAGGAAGTGAATCGAAGAATGTTTTTTTGCATGACAAATCATGGCCATAAGTCAGGCAACATTTTCCTCACTTTAGATTTTTGATATCTGTCATTGTTTCTGAGTGTATCTGAACACAAGGGTAAACAGTGTTTGGGGAGATAACTCTGTTTCTAAAAATAGATCGGTGTCGCAGGGTGACTCAGGTCGAGACCAGGTAGTGTCGGTTAAGTGTGCCAAGTTTCAAAGCGATACGTCAAGACACTTTTTTGACATCTGTGGCAGAAGAAAAAAAAAAATTAAAAGTCATTTGTTCAGAGAACAAATGTGAGGTCTTTCCCTGCATTTTGTTAGTGTTATGTCTAGGTATGTAGTTGCTAATGACTTTACGGTCAGTTACTATAGTTTTAGTGTACAAAGCAAGTGGTCCTAAGTCAGAAAATGTATGGTTGCTAAGGACATTTAGTTGGTTGCTATGGATAAAATGTCACTTCTGGTTATACCATATGATATTTAAATTTAGTTAGTGATACCGATTCAGTTTCCCATGTATTGTCCGCTTCAATTTTGTACGGTTTAAGTGTTATTTCATAAAAACTGTTTACAGTGTCGGCCATTTTGAAAATGGCTGCACGTAACCATTCGACTTTGGTCTTAAATCGAAGGGCTTATTATGACGGTCACATAAAAGCCATATCTTTACTATATTATCGCTGACGATTTAAAAGTAATAAGCCATATACTGATTAGCCAAAACATGTCAAGGGCCATAACCTCGAAAACGGTTTGTTGCACAGTTTTCGACACTATATATCAAATGTAGAACTCAATGAGAGGAACATTTTTATGATATATTGTCTGCTTCAATTGTTTATGGTTTTTGAGTTATATTGAAAACAAAATTTAGCTGAAACGTGTCAAGGGCCATAACCTCGAAAACGGTTTGTCGCACAGTTTTCGACACAATATATCAAATGTATATTTCAGTGAGAGGAACGTTTTTCTGATATATTGTCTGCTTCAATTTTTTTATGGTTTTCGAGTTATAGCGAAAACAAAATTTCAATGGCGGCCATTTTGAAAATGGTGTACCGAAAAACAATTTTTATCCGATATATGTTATTAGGACCCTCATATCTACGTGGAAACCAAGTTTTGTGTAAATCTGACAACTTTGACGTTTTCGACAAATTTCCCGTCAAAATCGCGTAAACAGGAAGTGGACCGAAAAAAAAATTTGCGTGATGACATGTCGCCAGGAGTCCAGCAACATTTTCCACACTTCAGATTTTTGATATCGGTTATGGTTTAGGAGGAGATCTGTGCACAAGGTTTTTCGGTCTGGGGCAGATAACTCCGTTACTAAAAATAGATCGGTTTCACAGGGTCGGCTAAGGCGAGTACTGGTATGACCAAATAATCGTACCAAGTATCGAAAAGATATGTCGCGACCCTTTCGTCAATTGATGGCAGAAAAGAAGAACAATAATAATAATAATTAAGACATTTGTTCATAGAACAAATGTGATGTCTTTCCCTACATTTTATTAGTGTTATGTCTACGGTATATAGTTGCTAATGACTTTACGGTCAGTTACCATGGTTTTAGTGTACAAAGCAAGTGGTCCTAAGTCAGAAAATGCATGTTTGCTAAGGACATTTAGTTGGTTGCTATGGACAAAATGTCACTTCAGGTCATACAATATGATATTTAAATTTAGTTAGTGATCCCGATTCAGTTTCCGATGTATTGTCCGCTTCAATTTTGTACGGTTTAAGTGTTATTTCATAAAAACTGTTTACGGTGTTGGCCATTTTGAAAATGGCTGCCCGTAACCATTCGACTTTGGTCTTAAATCGAAGGGCTTATTATGACGGTCACATAAAAGCCATATCTTTACTATATTATCTCTGACGATTTAAAAGTTATAAGCCATAAACTGATTAGCCGAAACGTGTCAAGGGTCATAACCTCGAAAACGGTTTGTCGCACAGTTTTCGACACTATATATCAAATGTAGACCTCAGTGAGAGAAACATTTTTTTGATATATTGTCTGCTTCAATTTTTTTATGGTTTTTGAGTTATATTGAAAACAAAATTTAAGCGAAACAAGTCAAGGGCCATAACCTCGAAAACGGTTTGTCGCACAGTTTTCGACACTATATATCAAATTTAAATTTCAATGAGGGAAACATTTTTCTAATATATTGTCTGCTTCAATTTTTTATGGTTTTTGAGTTATATTGAAAACAAAATTTAGCCGATACGTGTCAAGGGCCATAACCTCGAAAACGGTTTGTCGCACAGTTTTCGACACTATATATCAAATGTAGACCTCAGTGAGAGAAACATTTTTTTGATATATTGTCTGCTTCAATTTTTTTATGGTTTTTGAGTTATATTGAAAACAAAATTTAGCCGATACGTGTCAAGGGCCATAACCTCGAAAACGGTTTGTCGCACAGTTTTCGACACTATATATCAAATGTAGACCTCAGTGAGAGAAACATTTTTTTGATATATTGTCTGCTTCAATTTTTTTATGGTTTTTGAGTTATATTGAAAACAAAATTTAAGCGAAACAAGTCAACGGCCATAACCTCGAAAACGGTTTGTCGCACAGTTTTCGACACTATATATCAAATTTAGATTTCAATGAGGGAAACATTTTTCTAATATATTGTCTGCTTCAATTTTTTATGGTTTTTGAGTTATATTGAAAACAAAATTTCGTCGAATCAAGTCAAGGGCCATAACCTCGAAAACGGTTTGTCGCACAGTTTTCGACACTATATATCAAATGTAGATCTCAATGAGAGGAACATTTTTCTGATATATTGTCTGTTTCAATTTTTTACGGTTTTTGAGTTATATTGAAAACAAAATTTAGCTGAAACGTGTCAAGGGCCATAACCTCGAAAACGGTTTGTCGCACAGTTTCCGACACAATAAATCAAATGTAGACTTCAATGAGAGGAACGTTTTTCTGATATATTGTCTGCTTCAGTTTTTTTATGGTTTTCGAGTTCTATCGACAACAAAATTTCAATGGCGGCCATTTTGAAAATGGTGGACCGAAAAAAAAAATTTGATCCGATATATGTTATTAGGACCCTCATATCTACGTGGAAAACAAGTTTTGTGTAAATCTGACAACTTTAACGTTTTCGACAAATTTCGCGTCAAAATCGCGTAAACAGGAAGTGGATCGAAAAAAAATTTTTTGCGTGATGACATGTCGCCAGGAGTCCAGCAACATTTTCCACACTTCAGATTTTTGATACCGGTTATGGTTTAGGAGGAGATCTGTGCACAAGGTTTTCCAGTCTGGGGCAGATAACTCCGTTACTAAAAATAGATCGGTTTCACAGGGTCGGCTAAGGCGAGTACCGGTATGACCAAATAATGGTACCAAGTATCGAAAAGATATGTCGCGACACTTTTCGTCAATTGATGGCAGAAAAGAAGAACAATAATAATAATCAGACGAAATACAGTAAGGTCTTTCCTTCTGTGGAAGGGAAAGACCTTAATAATAATAATAATAATAATTAAAAGTCATTTGTTCAGAGAACAAATGTGAGGTCTTTCCCTACATTTTATTAGTGTTATGTCTATGGTATATAGTTGCTAATGACTTTACGGTCAGTTACCATGCTTTTAGTGTACAAAGCAAGTGGTCCTAAGTCAGAAAATGTATGGTTGCTAATGACATTTAGTTGGTTGCTATGGACAAAATGTCACTTCAGGTCATACAATATGATTTAAATTTAGTTAGTGATCACGATTCAGTTTCCCATGTATTGGTGCTTCAATTTTGTACGGTTTAAGTGTTATTTCATAAGAACTGTTTACGGTGTTGGCCATTTTGAAAATGGCTGCCCGTAACCATTCGACTTTGGTCTTAAATCGAAGGGCTTATTATGATGGTCACATAAAGCCATATCTTTACTATATTATCTCTGACGATTTAAAAGTTATAAGCCATAAACTGATTAGCCGAAACGTGTCAAGGGCCATAACCTCGAAAACGGTTTGTTGCACAGTTTTCGACACTATATATCAAATGTAGATCTCAATGAGAGGAACATTTTTCTGATATATTGTCTGCTACAATTTTTTTAACGGTTTTTGAGTTATATTGAAAACAAAATTTAGCTGAAACGTGTCAAGGGCCATAACCGAAAACGGTTTGTCGCACAGTTTTCGACACTATATATCAAATGTAGATTTCAATGAGAGGAACATTTTTCTAATATATTGTCTGCTTCAATTTTTTATGGTTTTCGAGTTATAGCGAAAACAAAATTTCAATGGCGGCCATTTTGAAAATGGTGGACCGAAAAAAAATTTTGATCCGATATATGTTATTAAGACCCTCATATCTATGTGGAAAACAAGTTTTGTGTAAATCCGACAACTTTGACGTTTTCGACAAATTTCGCGTCGAAATCGGGTAAACAGGAAGTGGATCGAAAAGAAATTTTTTGGGTGATGACATGTAGCCAGGAGTCCAGCGACATTTTCCACACATGTTTGATACCGGTTATGGTTTAGTAGGAGATCTGTGCACAAGGTTTTCCGGTCTGGGGCAGATAACTCCGTTACTAAAAATAGATCGGTTTCACAGGGTCGGCTAAGGCGAGTACCGGTATGACCAAATAATGGTACCAAGTATCGGAAAGATATGTCGCGACACTTTTCGTCAATTGATGGCAGAAAAGAAGAACAATAATAATAATCAGACGAAATACACTAAGGTCTTTCCTTCTGTGGAAGGGAAAGACCTTAATAATAATCATAAGAAATACAGTAAGGTCTTTCCCTCGGAAAGGGGAAAGACCTTAAATAAAGGTAAATGCCAAATTAGTGGGGAATCCTTAAAAAGGGGGTACTTTATAATTTACTGTATCTATAACAACAACTGGTGTGTTCATTCTTTAGTACCAGTATTGTAATCCAGGAATGTCTAATTAATAAATTATTGTCTTGCTACCTGTAAGTTATAAAATAAGTATTGTAGAGCAAATGAAACATTTCGTTTGTATGTGTTGTATGAGTTGGTCAGGGCATTTAAATTTATATTTATATTTTTTGCTAGATGAACTGTCCAATTGTGTTAGAAAATTCTATACATATACTATTAATTAAATTAATTAATGCCCGTCATAGAAAGTTTTTAAAATGTCAATTATGCCATGAACTTGTTCTCAATAGTGCAATGAAACTGCCAAATCTGATCATTGCAGAAGTCCTGCCAATGAATCATTTAAGTCCCTTTATGGACTTCATATTGACAATATAAATACTTTTTATAAAGAATGCTACGAGCTTATACAATTATTTAATGGGTAACCAGGCAATAGATCAGAATATTTTCTCCAAGGTATCCAGATCAGCTTAATGTTCAATTACCCGAAGCCAACTACTGAGGGCAATAGAACACTTAGCTGATCTGGATACTGAGGGAAAAATATTTCTGATCTATTGCCTGTGGTTACACATTAAATAACTGTTTTATTACCTAATACCCATTCACATCAACAATGTATACTAAAAAGAAACAATTCAATTCAACTGTATTTATAAATGCAACAAATGGTAAATATTACCACAATATAACAAATTAACAGTTCGTTTTTAATTAACAGTGAACGTGGTGAAGAAATTAAATGTTAATTTTCAAGTGAAAACACTTTCCGATTTTTCAAAACAAAAACAAAAGTCAACATAAAACATTTTGAATTGGAGATTAATGGTAATGAATAAGTAGATTTTTAATAATGTGAAAGACCATGTTATTCGGAATGTTTACACGTCTTTCAGACTCTAATCGGGAAGCCACAATTTTGACTGTGGTATCATCACCATTATAACTGTTAGTGACTTGGGAACGTGATTCCATAAGTTATTAATGCTCTGGAGAAGATGTTAATTCTAACAAGTTCATATTTTCTGCATTAAGTCTTAGTCCAATGCGTTTTAAAGAAAGGCAAGTGGAATGAATACACAAATGACACAAATCATCTCATAAATATTCATGTTTTTATTTGTCTAATCAAAAGTGAGGTCAAAAGCAATAGATCGGAGTTCTATTGACCTAAAGAAATGTTTATGAATAAAATAGTTGAAAATAAATAATACTTAATAAAAAACGAATATATTTATTGTATTTAGGTAATAAAGCTAAATATTTACCTGATGATGGTTGCTTCACTTGGTACATGTGCAGATTTCCTTATATTGGTAAGATATTCTGTGTATGTAAAGCTGATTTTGTAGGTTTTCCTTTTCTTGATAAACCACTGAGAACATGTGCATCCTTTGAAAAAGAAGTATAATGTTTTAAAAACTATAAACTAAAATGAAAGTACCTTATAAACTGCTGTAAAATATATTGTTTGTTTGTTTGTTTGATGGTGTTTAACGCCACTTTCAGCAATTTTTCAGCTATATCATGGCGTCCAGTTTTTATTGGGGGAGGAAGCCGGAGTACCCGAAGAAAACCCCGGACCTGCGGTAGGAAAACTGGCTGTAAAATATATTATTATCGTAAATATGTGTAGTATTGTTGGTATTAGGGTCATCATGATATTATTACATATTACATTTAATGGGATACCTTAGGCCTATACAAAAATTATTTATAATTATGTGATATTCCTATTGAAAAAAAAATGAAAGACAGAAAACTCTTGATAAATTTAAGAAAAGGGGCAGGGGTTAATTGTTTATATTGCAAATCAGAAATTTTATTTAGCTTAATATAAGCCAAAAGGTAATAAAAGGTGTATGCTAAATTTATAGATATATTTAAAGTAGATTGTTCATTGTTTCTTAATTATACCTATTTTGATAAACATTGCTAAAATATGAATGATGGATTCATACATGCCAAAAATGTCTGCAAAAAATAACTTGTATTACTTCTCTTTTATAGATTAAACATTATTTGGAGAAGTATATGTCATTTTGCAAACATGTATTAGGAAATGGTCATTGAACCTTATAGGACAAAAATTTTCAGTAAGTGGGATTATATAGTAAACAACTGTTTTTTCAAAGACTTTAAATTAATATTTTTGGAGGGTGTATAGAATGCTTGTCATTTTAAGGTTTTATCAGTCAATTTGACGTAAATATTTTAATTAAAAATGTCATTTAATGTATTGCGCTCAGCCAAAAAAATGTTATTGTTTCGAGCCAGGTTAGTGTGTTATGTAATTGTTCTGAGCCGACAGTGTAGGGTTGGGGACACAGGCTAATGTTTTTGTGACAGTTCCAAGCCAGGTTCATTTTTATGTGACTGTATTGAGCTTTCAATATAGGATTGGGGACATAAGCTAATGTTTTATGTGACTGTTCCAGGAACACAGTATAGGCTTGGGACACAGGTTAATGTTTTATGTGACTGTTCCAAGCCAACAGTTAAGGGTTTCGGACAAAGATAAATTTTTATGCGACTGTTCCAAGCCCACAGTATAGGGTTTAGGACACAGGTCAATGTTTTGTGACTGTTCCAAGCCAACAGTAAAAGGTTTGAGACACATGTCAATGATTGTTATGAGCCAGGTAAATGTTTTTGTGACTCTTCGAAGCCAACAGTATAGGGTTTGGGACACAGTTCCATGTTTTATGTGACTGTTCCAAACCAACAGTAAAGGTTTTGGGACACAAGTTAATGTTTCATGTGACTATTCCAATCCAAAATACATGTTGTTGTTCATTTTTTTCATTCTTTTAGTGATTTATTGAATTATGATGTTTGTTTTTTCTCTGTTTTTCATTAAATTGAGTTATTTTTCATTCTTTTAGTGATTTATTGAATTATGAGGTTTGTTTTTTCTAACTCTATTGACTATTTATAACTTGTTCTTTTCCAGAATATGACTGAAATATTGCTAGAAGTTACAGGTAATGAAACATTCCATCAATCACATATTAACCTGAGACCCTCATGGAAATCTTATCAAAAATAATTTATCTTATTTTTTATTTGCTGTTTACTGTAGACTCGGGGGACCTTGGCAGCATAGTGGTAAATATAGTTTGTCCATCTACATTTGTTCACTGGCCTTTTAAAACTGATGTTTTGAGTTCAATCCTTACTGTTTGCATTGTATACTGTTCTTCAAACTTAATCGACAATAATTGCCAATTTTTCTGCAGAACATCGAGGATTTTCATCTGAACAAATTACATTACAATGATTTAATCCGAACTGTAGCATGGACAGTGGATTTATTATTCAATGGAATTTTAATACTGAAGCTGTATTTTGAAACCAGTGTATTATAGAATCATAAATAAATAAATTTAGATTATAAAAATTAATTGGCTGTTTTTTAGCTGATTGTACAAAGCTCATTTATGGACTATTTTAGTGGTGTTAGTGAATTTCTTAAGATACCCTTTGTGATATCTAAATTGCAAAAAATTGTATCTGACATGACACCTGAAAATGTAATATAATTTAGCTGGAAACATTCCTCTTGTTTTGAGAGGTTTCTAATCAGTGAAAATTGGTGCACAAGTGAGTGCAAAAAATGTTTAAAAAAAAGCTGTTGTGATATACTAAATGTTACAGGGATATACTTGCTTCTGGTTTTGTGCTTGGGCCCATTTTTTCTATTTTAGAATTTATTAAATAATTCTCTTTTAAAAACAAAGACTAGTGCACATCAAAGATTAAGGGTCTGGAGGATTTTGCTAGAAAGAATAATCGTACCCTCGCTTTTTTTTGGCAAATCCGACAAATCACAAAACTAACTTCGGATTAAAACAGCAGCAAAATTCAGCCTAGGATTTTGCATAATCTGTAAGACAATATTCTCTATTTTTATTTTCTTACCCATGGTAACGTACTGTTACTGAAGACAAGCTTGCATTCTGATTGGACAAAAATAGTAAAAAATTCTGCGTTCGAACTATCTACTATTATAGTATACTCTGAAAAGCATTCCTATTTGCATTTCCCAACTATTATTCCAGCAGACTGGTGTTTTTAAACAATTGGTAGTCGTAATTAAACTTTAGATAATTATTTTTATGCGAAAAGAATGACATTCAGAACTGATAAACAATAATTACATGATAAAACCATACGTCGTGTAATTATTGATTATTAATTACTCATACGGTTTATCCCCCCCCCCCCCCCCATTTTTGGGATAGCATACATGCACATTACCGATTTCAATTCACATTTTATTATCATTGAATTGACATTTTGTGTGGATGTTAATACAATTAATATATTTTACTTAGAAGTTCCCATTTTAAAAGATAGTCCAATTAATAAAATAGCAAACTATAATGAATACATGTGAATATTACTTGATGCATTTATGTACATATTTGCTTATGAAATATATTTTTAAAATATGTGTTGTTTTGACTAACTAACTTGTTTTTGAGTTAATATATATGATAATATAGTGTTATTAAATGGGAGTTTTCATATTTCACCTGTATAATGTCCAAGGGAAGCGCCGTGGGCTAATACAGCTATTCGAGGCCCAATACCGCTTCCCATGGGCATAATACATGTAGAATATGAAAACACCCATTTCATGACACTTTTATTAACCGGTTGGGTAAATTTTAGTACTATTTTATCATTGACCAATACAGCTATACTCGATCCAAATTGGCTTCTCATGGACATATTGAAAGATTAATATGAGCAACCTGCAGAATGAAAATGTGTTTTTTTTCCGAAAATTCTGCAATTTACGTAATTCAAAACAAATGTGTTTGTTTGCAAAATGATATTTATATATAACGTCATTCCTGTATTGGTCCTGTTTTTCTGTATTGAGCCTTTTTTCCGTATTCATTGGTCCTGTTTTTCTGTTTTGAGCCCGTTTTTTTCCGTATTGGGCATGTTCACTATATCCGTATTGTATGGACAATTTCACATGTATTTTTCACAACTGGTTAATAAATCACAAGAAAAAACTTACAACTCCGACATATATAGAAAGGTTTGTATGTTTTTTTATTTACCATTGTGGTCTTCAACTTCTGAAATAGCTTTTCATTGGGGATATTTAAATATCATATTTAATATGTTCATTGTTAGCTCTATGATTTTTAAAGCCATTAATGCCTTTCATCTTTCTTTGCGTCCATCGTCATTCGCGTGCAGACAGGAGATGAAGCTCTAATTGCAAAGTCTCTTTTTGAAAATACCATATTGTTTAATATCATTTTTTTTTAATCCATGAATGTTGCAATCTTCTTATATTATATTGTTTGTTTGTTTGAATGGTGTTTTAACGCCACTTTCAGCAATTTTTCAGCTATTTCATGGCGTCCAGTTTTTATTGGGGGAGGAAGCCGGAGTACCCGGAGAGAACCCCCGACCTGCGGTATCTTATATTATAGCTTTATTTTGATTGGATCAGGAACCTAGATTGGATACAGTTCGCAACACGTTAATTATTTACCTCCCACACACACGTCAATGAAAGAAAACGTTAATGTTTCTTGTCTCTGTCTTTCGTTTGATAATTTAAAAAAAAGTTGTTTCTTATTGTTGTTTGCTCAATTTCCGTTCTACCTTGTTACATATACATAACAAAATACATAAGGATGTGTTTATTAGCATTTCTTTAAGATTAATTAATTATTTTCAATGTTTAAAAGACGTTAAGGATAAAGAAAGACCAGCCGATACTTAGTGATCGCCGTGTGTTGACGCGTACTAGACCATAAAAATTTCATTTATTTGTTTTTATGGTTATTTTTGTTGTACCTCGCTTTTATTTTTAAAATATCACACATAAAATTAGCCATACTTGGAAAAATAATTCAATAAACTTACCTATTACTGAATAAATAAATCCGAACAAACATCTTAACTTTCACAAATAATTCTTGACGTGTTCGCAATATGACCAAGTTGGGTCAAAATGTACTTTAAAGGAATGATCGGTTAGGTCGACTTCGTGCACACCTCGATCTATTATTAGATTACAAGCCTGTAACAATGCTGGTTTATATATCTTCATAGTTCAGAAATGAAAATAAACGTTACCAGTGCAAATAAGTCAAATAAAGAAGCAAATATTTGTAATTTAACAAAGCATGGAGTCCCATGATTAGTGATTTTGGGACAATTAATTTCGTGGTCTCATTATTTTGAGCTCATACTGACGGCACTTTTATTGAGTGTAAAATTTAAGAATGTATATGTAGGAATTCTGAAACTTATGCAAAGTTATTTAGATGGTGCATCCCATTTCTTTCTTATCTGTTGATATAATATTACGGAGGAAAAAGGCGCGGGAAGGGGTCCATCAACAGGTTAACCATTTTTTAATTTTCCCCAAACAGATAACAGTAAATTTAAAATAATGGTAACAGATAACAGCAATTTACACCAGAAAACAGAAGACAGGGCTGGAAGACAGTGAGTTAAAAAAAACCGATAACAGCAGAATCTAAAATGCATACATTAATGACATTAAGTATTTCCATTGTAACTAGTAAGTGGTCTTATTATATTCCTCCCTTCATACGAGACTCTGTTACATTAAAAAGTTGGTGAATTAAATGAATTTGCAATAACAGAGAAAAAATCTGTAAAAAAGTTAACGGTCTTCTAACAGAAAACAGGGTTTTTATTTTCATTATAACAGTTAACAACGATATCATTTTTTTAAAAAGCAGATATCACCTAATGGTTGAAAAACAGTTAACACTACTTTAAAATAATGTGTAAGCTCCGCATAAAGACTTTAAATTATATTCTGAATTCAGCTTTCAATCGGCAAATAAAATTTAGCAGTCTTGATAACTGTTCGGGTCCAGTAATGTAATTGTTTTCATGCTATACACAATGCATTCTCACAAGTCAGGGTTTGTGGGTCCACATGTGGACACAGAAACCCTGACTTGTGAGAATGTGCACAATGTTGAAGGCATATAACAGACCATCCTCCCAAGTCAAGGGTTCTGTGTGATGAATAATAAGAAATTAATTAGATCTGTTATATGTATTATTCATTTATCTTTGATTTGTAACTTAATATTTATTTTTTAGCGATAATAAAATTTATATTATTACCTTTTGGTCATATGACTTATCAAAATAGAACTAGTCATTTTACCGATTTCTGTTAAAAACATAAACTTTGTAGTTTTTGAAGGCCTTCTCTATGGGCAAGGTTATAGGAAAGTTATGAAATGTTTAAGTCATAGGGAAACAACCAGTTACGTGATAAGAAACAAATATATCATTCAAATGATTAGCAGATAAATTTAAGACACCCCTCAGAAAATAACTCTTCACATCACAAACACAAGGAAGACCAGCACGCGTATAGCCTTATAGGACTTCAAAAAGAGGACATGGTTGAGTTTGTTCAATGAGATGCCAAACCTTGACCTAGGAATATTCAGACTCTATTTATCTTTGCATAAAAGAACATAACCATTGAGCATACGCACACATGATAGTCGAAGCAATTCTTATCCGAAAGTAAGACAAAAAGACGTGCGATTTGTATGCACCTTATTGAAACAGTTTGTTTGAATATATTTGATTACAATCTTACAAATTTCAAGTACTTATTAATTGCAAAAATGTTGGAGTAATTCCAGTGGAGAGTCGTCAAGTTTGAACATTGATTTTTTTCGGCAACAAATTCAATTTTTAAATAAGTAGCAGATGGATTTAGAATGTAGATTTCGTCCCGTTACCAAGTATATCGATTGTGCGTAAACACAAAACTGACTTGGAAATCGGCAAGAGAGAAAAATAACAAGAAGCCTCAGTTCTGTTGTGCAACGATTTATTGAAATAGTTCCACTCATTAGTCAAAGTTATTTTACAAACTCTATTATTAAGCTGTTTTGCCATGATGAAATATATCTTCCAAGCTTTTCGGTAGGTTGTCATTACGGAAACAAATATATACACTTGGCCAAAAGTTAGGGACCGCCGGGTTTTGCTTCAAATAAATAAAAAAATTAATTGATTCTGGTTCTTTGTACATATGTTATCAACAAAAGCTAGGTTTGTAGTATATATTGTTAAAATGTTTAAATCCCTTGATTCACGATACAATAACAATAGAGATTTAAAAACACTACCCTCAGCTTGAAAACCCAGCTTTTGGTGGTGGCGGAGTGACAGTTTGGGGCTGCTTCTCATATGACTGTAAGTTAGACTTGTATCCATTAGATGGCACACCAACTGCTTTAAAATACAGAGATCATGTTTTGGACCCCCGTATTGTGCCCCTTTTGATGCGCATCCACTTGGAAACAGACCCGTGTTCATGGAAGACAACGCAAGACCTCATAGAGCACGCATCGTCAAAGATTATCTCGCAAATGAGGCAATTGAAAGTTGAACTAGACATTATGCGGACCAACATTAAACCTGAGCTAGACAAAAGATACGTATAAGCATATAAAACTAAGTGATACAACATAGGGACAAGCATTTAAAAAATATACATACAAGTATCGAAAATTGAACTAGACAATATACGGGAAAGCTAGACAACTTACAGAAAACCACTGAAAACAGAGCTAGACAACAAAATACGGAAAAGAATTAAAATCTAAGCTAGAAAACATACGAACAAGCATCGAAAACCGATCTGGACAACAAACTAGTATCAGAAGCTAAGTTGAACAACATACGGACAAGCCTCGAAAACTGAAATAGACAATATACAGACCAGCATTAAAACGAGAAGTAGACAACATACAGACAACCAGCGAAAACAGTCCTAGACAATATAAAGGCAAGCATTAAAATCTGAGCTAGACAAAATAGGAACAAGCATTGGAAATCGAACCAGACAACTAACAGACAAGTATCTAAAACTAAGACACTATACAACATACGAAAAAGCAACGACAACTACAGACATGCATTTAAAACTTAACTAGACCACATACGGACAACCTAGTTAGCATATGGACAAACATCAAAAACTGGGCTGGTTAATGGACAAACTCTGAAAAACGAACTAGAATTTTTTTTTTACATACAACTTTTTACCTGATGTTAGATGTCATTTGAATGTGTATATTTCATGAAAGTCAATATTTCAATTATCATGTGGCACGTGCAAAGTCAATAATTGTATATAACTGCCTGTACCGAAGTGTTCTTTATCAATTTCATTCGGAAAACGTGTTCGACCCATACTGCGGGCAGATATGTTGGATTCCACTCATTTTAACAAACCGAACTAGTCAAAAAGACCGACAAGCATTGGAAGCTGATCTACAGACAAGCATCAAACATTTTGCGAAACAACATTGGAAACTGAATAAGAAAACATACGGATATGGACAAATAACAACTAGACTAGGAAACCTACGGAAAAGCATTGTAAACTGAGGAAAATATATGGACAAAGATGTGTTGTTAGTTCTCTATTGTGTATGTCTGCTGGTTTAATTTATCGTTAAACGTTTCTACATATCTGTGTGGTAAGAATTTTATAATAAAAAGAGAGGGAACCGGCCCAACCCTGCTACCTAATGCTTCATGCAACTGCCTCAAGCTAGTCTTAGTTATGTTTCCGGAACTTTATTTATTAATGGTGTGGTCTTTTGGTGTAAAAATTGTAAGCTGTATGTCATCTCCCCTTTATAAGCAATAGGATTACGTTATTATATTTTCGTTAAGCCTATATTAAATTTGTTATTGTCCTTTTGGCAATAGGGCACTTGAGTTATTCAACGTTTAAAGAAAACCTCGATAAAACTTTCTAAAGTGCATTTTGCAATCAATGTAACATTAACAGAAACCTTTAATAAAAATCTGGATTACTGTGTACCCTTTTAGAAACACAAAATTACTCACTTTCCTTAAAAATGTATTCTATGAATTCATACTCACACAAGTACATTAGATATTATTCTTTATTAAAGCAAAACGCGTCCGTCAACAGACATCTTCTTCAACATTCAATTAGTCCGCAAAAAGGACGGCGGAGAATTATCGGTCTACATTCAAGGCTCTGACAACTCTATCGTAATATCTTTGTAGCAATTTAAACATGTAGAATGTAATTAAGAGTAAATGATATATGTTACATGTAGTTTTTCGTGACATTAAAAAAAGACAAATGCATGTAATTATTTTGCTAATCGTGGGAGATATGTACTCCGGAGGCAACATATGTTGTTTGCATAATATGGTATTTCAATCATCTAGTTTTAAATTAGAAACAAATTTCTTGTGGCCATATTTAGGGGCGGAAGAACATTAATAGTTTGTTAAACTGTTGACATTGGTCGCTCACAAACCACTGTGGTTACTGACTGTCTTTTTGTATTTGTCCGTTATTGATGCCCGTCCATTAAGCTGTATCTTTAAGATTAATATAAGTTTGTCCACCTTATTTACACAAAACACAATTTAGCGAATTAAAATGTGTCTTTCGTTGACGTTTTTCGTTATCATGACTTATAAGAAATTACAAATGTATGTGAAGCGATCCATAAGTAAAAATATCATATATAAGTAAATAATGTTATAATGACGAAAGTTCGCTTGCTAATATTTTTCATGTACCATTAATAAAATTTCCTTTTCCTGAATATGTGAAGATTGCTAAAGTGTAAAGCTTTGTCCAGGCTGGTAGCCTATACAACTTTATGTGTGTCACATATTGCTTATTATATATTTTACTTGTTCAGTGGAAACCTTGTTTGTACATATGCATGATTCTATCTAAACGTTCATTCTTTTCCAAAGTAATTGTTATAATTTGACAGTTGACTCATTTACAGAACTGAAATTAACACTGAGACGATGTAGTCACAAGAGAGAGCATACAACTATCAGTATTGTCGTTTATGATTATGTAGATAAAAGTATGTGGATGTTTCTGACTATTGCGCCTTTTCTCATGGTATGTTCGTCTAACCTGATCAGTAGAAACCTACTGTCCTAACAATTATTTGCAATTACATTTTAATGTTTTTGCAGTGGTCAACGACATGGCAAGACAATAAATACAACAGCAACACGTTAAATGTTGTAAATCTGTTGAACCCATGTTGTGTCTATCATTACTTACAAAAAGATTTTTAATGTTAATCATGGCTTACAGAAGAAAAGTTATAAGTTTACTGTCGTCACACCAAAACTGCTGTTTAAACGGAATATGTATAACTTTGTCAGTATTTAATAGAGCTGTGACACTGAAGAATCTATCCTTCTTTTGTAGTGTTGTCCCAGTAAAAAAATCGTCAATATAGTGCAACCACAACAAAGAAGCAAGCATTATGTTATAGTTCTTCCACATACACGTATCTGTCCATTTAGTGGTGCCGAACCAAAGACGCTATCATTATTGTATAGTTCTGTCACACCTATGTAGCTGTCCATTTAGTTCTGCCTAACTCAAGAAGCTATCATTTTTTAAATAAATTTGTCGCACCTATGTATCTGCCCAAATTAGTGCTGCCGAACTGAAGAAGTTATCAGTATTTTATAGTTCTGTCACACCTATGTAACTGTCGATATAGTGCTGCCACACTTAAGATACCCGTATAGTGCTGATATTATGATTAAGGCATATGTAATGTGTTCCACTAAGGTTGTGACCCGTATAATACTGCCATACTTCAGAAGTTACCTGTATAGTGCTAGCAAAGTGAAGGAACTATACATATTTTGATCACCCACTTGTCTGGTTAATAGCGTTATCTGTCGTGTGATTAGAAGCATGAAGTACTTTTGCACTGCACTACCTAATGGGACCTATCAGGAATTAGAAAATAGTAACTAAATATATATTTTCCCGATATATTAAAAACTAGGCGATTACACAAGCTTCAGGATCCGTTAAAAGGAAGTTGTAGGCTCACCATAGCTATCATGGCTTTTCTCTCTGAAATTATAGTTCACCAGTCAAAGTAAACGCATATATAGAGATCTTGTTATACGTGCACAACTGAAATTAACGAAGTGACACAATGATGATCTTTGCTAACAAAATCGAACGACCACATTTTCATAAATATCTTAACCTACTATTACAACTTTCAGCACCGTCGAATATCTGATAGTGGAGGATTATCGTGATAGATAATGAGGTCAAATGTGATTCTCATTTTGTCTCTTATCTTAGGTCTGTATTCGTGTATGAATAACATGATTCACATTGTGGAAACGTTGTTTGTGTAGGATAAAAGAGCAGGTATAGTTTTTAATTTTACAATTCACAAATAATTAACGTTTGCTTTTGATAAAATTTGATTTTATGGGACAGAGACTCAGGGGGAATATACTTAGTTATTCATACGTTTCGACATTTAATAGAATATTTATCTTATTTTACTGATGTAGCGGATGATAAATTAACTGCCGTATTGTATTAGTTCCAGGAGTTTTTTGGTAGGTATCAATGTGGAGGATAGGGTTGACATCTCGTAAATGGGGTAGTATGGAATATATGTTTCAATATATATTTCAATACCTAACACAAACCACTTTATTACAAATGTGATATAAAATAACCTACATGCAAGTAAAGTTCTGATGTTTTCCGTATTATAACATTGTAAACGTCACTGCTTGTGGTATGGTAGAGGGAGGATATGCAGATGTGGAAAAAATTGAATCAAGCCACGCAAATGAAATTTCTCATCGAATTACAGAAATTTTGGTCTGTCTTGCACAATTAATAAAGACATTTTTTAACTTCGCATAATAATATGAAGAAGAAAAAATTACTTTTCCGAAAGTAATTTAAAAATTGCCGATTATCACACTTTTGAAAAAAAAAACGATATGCCGAAAAACTCATTCTAATCATTCATAGCTTTCGGACACTGGTAATAAAACAGTACATGTAACACTTTGAAGGACTGATGACGAATACATCCAGGCAAAAGTGAATCTGTCGTTACCTTGGTAACCACGAGCGATCATTCTGATTCACTTTATGTTCATAGATATAATTTTAAAATGGTAAAATAAAACGAATTATGGTTTTATTAGTACATAATTGAAAAGATAATGTTCTTTTATAAGCGTTTAAGCTAAAAGCGTTTATTCATTAAAATTGATTCAACATTTCTATTTTACCACTCGTACTTATAAACATTTAATATATAGAACAAATATAATGATGAATGTTTCTCTACTAAATATATGATCAACAAATATAGAAATTTACATATATATTTTTTCGGGAATTTTACTTATTTCTATATCATGGCATACTGTACTGTTTGTCTTAATAGATGGTAGATCTATTTAGTTTACCATAGTTTAGCAGTTAGATAAGTTACATAGTACATTTATTAGACGTCATAATTTATAAACATTATTTGAAGGACAATATGTACAGATTTTTTCACATTTTTCACATACATGTACAAATCTTTATATTTTCCTATCTAAAGTTTGTCAAATTTTTTCAATCTCAATTCAGACGTCAAATAAAACCTAATGTTGTGACAATTCTTTGCATTTTGCTTATGGTAAATAAATGGTCCATTTTTCATGGGTGGTCGCAATATACAGGTGACTGCTGAAATCCTGTTGCATGTGCTCCAGACAGTGTAATGTACTCAGGGTGGCCGCTTTATAAAGGTGGTTGCATTTAACAGGTCAATTTAAGTATATGTGGACCAGTATGGTAAATACAAGTCTTAAAAACTACAGCCATTGCCGACCATCAACTAGTCAGTCTTTAACTTATCTTTTTATATTAGTCAAGTGTATAGTATTTTAGCATTGGTATTTGTTTTGTTGCAGCTATTATAGACACCACGCTAAAGTAAAAATGGCACTTTCTGTCTTTCTGTTGGTCTTATCTGTTTTGCATTGTACAAACTGTTACCACTGCGACAAAGCTGACAACAATGGAGCGAACTTCAAGAGGCCCTTCATTTCATTGGAAAGAACGCAACCGTTGCCCGTGACATAGTTATGGCCGTATTAGAAAGAAGTAATGCTGATAACTTGTACAATAATTTAGTAAAGACAAGATGCATACATAATAGACAATTGCCGAGATTTGATACTTTAGAAGAGGTTTGTATCTAATACAAAAAATTCTGTGCACACAATATGGGTATTTAAATTCAAGTTAATTTGTTTCTTACTTTAATGCATATGTTGTTTTTCATTTTTATTGGTTTTGTTTATAAGTATTATGTATAAATGATATTTTTTCTCTATGATCGCAAACAAAACGCAAAGATACTTTTGTGTACAAAATTAATTTAGCATCACTAAGCTAAATGGACCATTCCTTTTAAAACAAGAATGAAGTAACAATTTTACAAAGTAATTATTTTATTATACTTCCTTATAATGTTCAGACAAACAAGTCCTATTTTGACGTGTCTCAAGTGCTCACAAACAATATTTTCGTTATATTTATTGATTGAAGTTCATTGAGCCGTATATCCCAAGAACGAGAGCAAGTTAACGTGTTTTAGAGCAGGTAAGCTCCGCGAGTTTCCGTAGTATGACCTTACAAACTAACTAGAGGACACTATGCACAAACTGGGTACGTGCTGAACTGTTATGTTGGTCGAACACTACTGACTCTACCAGTATAGACACATTGTTATTACATATATAGTTGCATGCTTACAAAATTCGAAGCATCAATTTGCTATGCATTTCTGTGTGAGTAATCTTCTTGCTTGTTTTAGTTTATTGCTAAAGACGAATTTATAGAAAGATTTGTGTATAGAGGAGCACGTGTTCCAATCTCTAAAAATAACTATGATCAAGTAACTACACTGGCTCTCTCAGTGCTAATACAACTTGACAGATACGTTTGTGGAATGGTCAGGGAACATGAGGACGTGTATCCTGTTTTGTTGAAATACAGGAGAGAATTTAATATCACGCATTTACTCGACATGGTGACAACCCTTTACAATCCGAGACATTTGCTGGGATTAAATGACAGACTAATAGCACATTACAATAGATTACAGGTAAGACTTCGGAAAAATTTCCTAGTTATCAAATTTCTCTTCAATGAGCAGAAAGAACCAAGCATTTTTTGCAATATATTCGCAATCGGAAAAAGACATGCTGTTAAGCATATTATGATATCAGTGGAACATATTCTGTTTCGAAGGAGAACAAAGTAATAAGCTTGCGATTTACCATTTAATGTATAAAAAGTTCATGAAGCAACATAACATAAGCCACAAAAATGTGCAATGAATAAACAGGTGCACTATAACTAAGAAAACAACTTAATGTCGTTTTAACAACAACTAATGACACACTGCCATCGCTGTAAGAAATAGAAACTATGCAGTAGATTCAGTATTCTTAAACTCTAGTTTTGTCCAGTATACTGGATTAATTGGAAAAAATACTTTCGAATAAATATTCTTTAGCACAGGTGATAATATATAGCGCTAAAAGATGACTTCGGCTGATATAAAATGTTAAACAGCTTTTGGCGAAGCGATGTTTATTGTTTAATTTTTTAATGATTCAAGCTTCTTGCTACCAACCAGTTATAGTTGATTATTGGATGACTTAGATTCAATATAAGAGCAACGAAGCCATAATAGGTAATTGATGTTGGGGCTCTAATAAATAAATTTACTAAACTTGATGTTGCAGTGTTTAAATACTGACATGATTGAAAGCGAAATTAACCATCTTCTAAAACCACAACACAACCACATAAGAAGATCTGCTGCTGATCTAAAGTTGAGAAGCAGTGACAGTCCAGAAGAACAGGAATTATTGCTTATTGGTGGCAATTACTATTTTGGAAATGTAGTAGGTTACTGATATTACTCTAATTGTACAGTATAGCAATTGTTTGCATTCATAAACGTGTTAAAGGAAATTAAAACTTTGAAGTTAAACAAAACCTGTAGTATATAATGCGGTTCGTTTTCACTATATGATAAAAAGGAAACGGTTATGAACGAGGTCATCAGTTAACACATGACCAGAAGTATGATCTGTTGGACCCGAGATCTAAACTGTCGCCCGAAGCCCAAGGCTGACGTAAACTTTTTCTATAATTGTTAGGTTTAACTACAGTTCGGTTTACCAGGAAATGAAAATAACAGCCAAAGAGGATTGTTCAGACTGTTCAACAGTTTACGGAACTGTTAACCGATGCACTGGTTCTTGTCAAAAACAATCAAAAATATTTACAAAAATCACTTTAACATTTATATAAGGACAATTAAATGAAGTATAACAACTAGTGCTGATTGTGTTGGGATGCCAACACAGAATGTCTCCCAAACGAACCCCCATTGCCACTATATTCTTGTGCATGTTGAAAACCCCCAAATAGACATGATATTCTTAGTTTGTGGATTAAAATCTACCTACATATCAAATTTCGTTGCAATCGGACTAAGTTGACGTTTGGGGGGAGTGAGGTGAAACGGCTGCTATCACAAAATGGTGTCATTTGCATCCAATTTTTTTGGCAAAAATGCTCAGGATAGTTAGCTGTATCAGTATACCAATTTTCATTGAAATTGCTCTGGCTATTACTGAGATCTGACAACGTCTTAGTTTGTGGATTAAAATCTACCTACATATCAAATTTCCTTGCAATCGGACTAAGTTGACGTTTAAGGGGAGTGTGGTAAAACGGCTGCCATCACAAAATGGTGTCATTTGCATCCAATTTTTTTGGCAAAAATGCTCAGGATAGTTAGCTGTATCAGTATACCAATTTTCATTGAAATTGCTGTGGCCATTACTGAGATCTGACAACGGCCGCCATTTTGTAAAACTTTAAAACGGCCGCCATTTTGAAACCGGAAGTCGGACAAAAATTTTAAAAATAGTGGCACACTCATGGTATCATAATCTAGCTGTGTACCAAATTTTGTCAAAATCATATGACGTTTAAATTTTTGTATTTTTAGGAAGGTGGTGTTCGGATGGCGGCCATTTTGAAATGTCGTTCGCGTCCATTTTTTTTTTGCAAAAATGCTCAGGATAGTTAGCTGTATCAGTATATCAATTTTCATGGAAATTGCTATGGCAATTACTGAGATCTGACAACGGTCACCAATTTTTTTTATACGGCGGCCATTTTAAAAATTTCAAAAATGGATTGCACAACTTCAGGTCACCCTTAACATGTTCCCAAAGTTTCATCTTGATTGGACATTGCGTCTCAGAGAAAATGTGCGGACAAGATTGAACGGAAAGAAAAAAGAAAGAAAGAAAGAAAGAAAGAAAGAAAGAAAGAAAGAAAGAAAGAAAGAAAGAAAGAAAGAAAGAAAGAAAGAAAGAAAGAAAGAAGAAGAATAATAATAAGAAACCGGAGAAAAACAATATGTCTCCCAAAACTTCGTTCGGGAGACATAATAATAAATTCCCACCTATTGATATGATTTATACTAAACTGGATGTCATTTTTATCATATAAATACATTGCATTTATTAACGTTGGAATTGAAACAAGGGATATAAAACAATGTCACATGATTTTTTTATCCAGAAGAGGTTTTACAAGAATTATCTTTTTTTACTTATTGTTTTGCCGTTTGTTTTCTTATTTGTCATTTTTCCAAATCGGAAACTTATTTATAAAAATAACATTTTTGGTGTCTAATTAGTACATTGAACTTTGAATAAAATGACGACCGTGGAAATATGTGTTCACGAGTTCAACTAAGTCTTATACTTTCAGTACATAAATCCCAAATTTTATCACATTACTGATGGAATGATCCAGAAAGGTGATAATAAAGACCAAAGAAGCCCGTTACCCCTTTCGTCTACAGCGACTTCAATCACACATAGATCTAACCATCATGAAAACAGACCGTTGCCTCCTATGACTACAGCGACAGTGATACCACATAGGTCTGACTATCATGAAAGTAAGCCGTTTCCGATTTGGTCTACAGCGACAGTATTCCCACATAGATCTGAACACAATTTCCACGAGACCTGGATGACCGATCACAAACCAAGACCTCAGGAGGAGTTACATCGTATCCATATACAAAGTGTTAATTTAGTATCTCCAATTATTGTGTCTGCGATGATAAAAGGTATAATATAAAATATATTCTTAAGAATTTAGAATCCTCACATCAAGTTAACATCAGATAACTGCAGTTTATAAAACAAATGTTTTTCAATTTTACAATAATCAGACTTGGATGCAGTGTAGAAAACTTAATTTTTTTTTCTTTTTGTCATATGTGAATTTCAAAAATGATGTGTCGGTGGATTCCTGTAATATTTACAATTTGTCTGAAGAAACCCCCTCTAACAATTTGACGTAGCTCAAAACAGAGAATGTTTGCAATTCAGAACAGATATCTTTCTTTTTCCTTATTGTTGATATTTTTGTTGTTTATTTTACTTAAAGCTTTTGATTATTGTTGCAATTCCTTTGTTTTAATTTTGTTTTCTTTGTAGTTTTTATTATTGTAGTTCATTATTAGTTTTGTTCTAATTCTATTTTAATTCTATGTTTATGTGTTTTTTCTATTGTGTTATAGTTCTTTTTTTACTGTGTACAGCTTTTTTAATATTTCGTTTGTTTTTACCTTTACCATAATATGTGTTTTATTTCTCGTTCTTCAAGTGTCAACAGAGATGCTTATCCAGTTTGCGGATAAGCGTTTTCTCATTTCCCAGTGGTGTCTAGATTTTTATACTAAAATCTGGACTAGCGTTTGTAGAGTGCATGTCTCCTTACGAGCTAAAGTTATCTTTGTAGATGCCAGTAAAAAAGCAAGATCACTGTCAAAAACGACAACCCAACTCTCCGTGTTGTTAACATGGCAGTCAAAATTCCCTGTCCATGCCATGTAATATCCACAGGTTATTTTTTGTTTGTTTGCTTGTTGTTCTTGTTCTTTTTATTATTGCTCTTTTCACTTGTTACTATTGTTTGTGTTTTTCTGTTATACCACTTAATATATTTTATATCGTAATGTCATTGTTCTCTTATATTGATTATGATCAGCTATTGTTATAACCTTTATTATTTTTTTCCGTTTTGTTCTTCTTTGTACCGTTGCACTTCTTTTTCTGTTATATTGTTTATATCTCTTTATTGCTGCTTCTCTTCTTTGTTTCTTGTCTTCATTCTTTTTATTCTTAACCACACTTTTTCTTTTCTTTCTGTTTGGTTTGTACAATAATTCTCGAATGCAACTGAAATATTCTGTAAGATGTACTAGTGTACTGACATTGCAACATTTCTCTAATCTACAAACAATTGTTGTAGGTATAAAAATTTATACAAATGACAGAGCGTGCCCGATCGAACATGTTGATTACATCATGCGACACTATGGACACAACAGATTTTTTATAAACGATACAGGTAATTAACTCAAGTTCATATAAAATGTGCATTGTCTTCTTGTGTATGTTTCGCTCACTTCCGCGTCTATTCCAGTTGCACAAATAAGTATTTTGTCTTTTTTGTTTTGTTTTCCAGTGCAATATTACCATGCGTATCCAAAAGCGCGGCCCTTTCAATTAAGGACTGATATAAATATTAATTTAGCTGATTCAACAATTAATTACGTCTATTATCATATACTTACATATGTCAACTCTAGCACAGAGAGATTTAAGTCTGACTCTTTTACATCTGTTTGTAAACCTATAAAGAGAATGCAGAAGGAATTAACTAAACCAAAAAGTATTTGACACATTATATCTAGAGCTAGCCATATGTACATGCAACGCCATTTAAGTTTTAGAAGAATGTTACTAAACTAAATATAAAAAACAAGCAAAATGCAAATTAAAAAAACAAACAATGCAAAATCAATGTTTTAATGAAAGAAAATCAATTGTGGCCATGTATTGAATAGAAAGTAAATAATAAACGTTTTTTATTCATCCCAAAGCAGCCTTTCAACGAGAGAACGAGAAACTGTCATAATTACAATTAAATAGACACGATCAATTTGTATACTGTTAGAAGTATGAAATTGAATAAATCGTGTATCAACAAGCCGTCTGTGCACTATACTGATTTCTGTAGTTAGAAATTATGTTCAGTCTGCTTTTCTAATTTGATTAATTTAATCAAGGTTAACCTGCCAGTTATCAGGTTTAAGACTGTTTTACTTCGTCTTATACAATGCCAAACTTTTTTTTTATTAACTAGGTGTAGAAACTCTTATTACGGATATTATTAAAAATCAAAAAGTTAAAACAAAAGATATCATCGACTACTCAAGTCAACAAGACATTCACGAGAGCCACTGTAGGACAAGGAGCACCTTTAATAATAGAACATTTGTGGACACTGAAGAAATCGCTACGTATGTTAATTTCACAAAGGTATGCATATAACAATGGCGCATACTCTTGTACGAGTTCCATGATTATGTTTAACATCTAATAAGGTTATAAAGTTGGATATATGTCCAGCGATCCAGTTAAAACCTGGTTGGTTGACAGAAGAAGTAAATGTTTACAGAATTAAACTTTTACACATAATTTAAATGTTCTGACATGTGTAGCTAAACTGTAAAAATAACACATAAAATACATTTAGTAGATAAAGTTTATATATGTAAATAAACACCTACAAGTTTAATATAAAGGTTACATTTTTAGACGACTCATAGAAATTACAAGTGTTTAAAGTTTGCAAATTAGTTTTAAGGTCAGTATCAAAAACCACATATTATGCGAATTTAATTAATATTTGTAAAGACACTGTTTTTCATAGACGAGTAACACTGGTACAAGAGTGGTTACAAAAAATCGGAGATATTATGATGTTTAAGCTACTACATAACATTTTAACTCTAGCGCATGGGGTGTTTCCTTTGTTAACAAGTTAGGATTTGACGATTGTACATAACAATTAGTCTATAAATCATTTTGCAGTTACTGACATCTAAAGACATTGTTTCCATGGAAACACCAAATGGAGAACATTACTTAAGTACGGCACAGTTCTTAGACGCTTGTCCCTTAATCATTTACAGCCTTTTACAACGTATGAACAATGAAAGCCTGTCTCAGAATCTTGACGATAAAATGCTACCGCCATCAGCACTAGAAAGTAAGTAAGTCCGTTATCATTAAAATGTTCACAATCATTACCTCGGTCAATTTTATAGTGGTGTTAAGTACAGAGGCACTGTTAAATGCATGCATACTGTGATCGTATTACTAAAGCTACTGAAGTGTGTTGACAGTTATTATTTCTGTCATATACAATCAATGACTTAAGTCTTATGGAAACCTAAGAGTTATTGGCAAGTGAAAAGGAGTCTTTACAAACTTTATAAAAAATAATGGCAAGACGCTTTAAAAACGAAGTAAACTCAAAGCAAATATTCTACTTTGAACAATAAAATTGTATCTTATATGAACGTTATTTACTTACTTCAAAGAACCTTTTATTTTCATCAAAAGTTTATTGAAAAAAGTTTTGTGTTTTTATTTTACAGAATATGGTCTGGGATCTGCAAGTATTTTTGTTATAAGTATATGCTCACTTATTGGCGCTATATTTGTAAAGCTTGCTAACAAAAATGTTAGGAAATACGCAATGGGAATGTTGCTGTCGTTGTCCATTGGCTGTCTAGTAGGCGATGCCGTTCTACATTTAATACCAGATGTGAGTACTGTTTTGCTACATGTGATGTGTATGCCGTTCAAAACATATCAAATAGGTCTTAAAATCTATACATCTATATAAATATATACTAGTATCATATAACGGTAACTAATAAGTTTATAGCAGAAAACATGATGATATGCCTTTTATTTTACTGTGTATCATATTTCTTTGCATTTTATTGACTTTATGATGCTTTCCTGGAAAAAACCACCACAATATAAAAACACAAAAACGTCTACACTCTAACTAGTTTACTGTTGTTGATTTTAAGCCGCGTAGTTTGTTATGGCTTCGACCAAACGGGGAAAAAGTAACCTGGTATCACACACAATACACATATAAAAATACATGTTTTATTAAGTAGACCTTTCATTTATATTTATAGTAAACATTGACAATTAATACTTGATTTTACTCAGATTTTAGTTAAAGAGGAGGAAACGAACAAACCTCGTATACCCGAGACACTAACAAAACAAAGCGCTCTACTAGCCAGTATTTATGGTTTCTTCTTACTCGAGTTAACGTTATCTCGTCTAAAAACTAAAAAGGTAGGTATCAACATTTATGATTATGCATAATTTGAATTCTTTTTTGAATCAAGTGCGTTCAAGTTTTTATGCAAATATGTTAACTAAAAACTAATTCATATACGTTTTACTCAGCTATATACATTTTGATAGTCTTTTTCAATTGTTATATCCTAATAAGCAACAGTTCTGTAATTTTCATTCTCAAAACATAAATAATTTCCCCAAAATATACTGCACTGAAAGAGTCTCCATGTTCATGATTTTACATGTACATGATTTTGTAATAAAATCAGTTAAAAATTTCACAAGTCCGATAATAACTTTTCGGTATTATTTAGGGTCACACTTGTTCAATAATAACAGATGAAAACATAGAAAATGAAAGCAGGGAGAAAAGTATGTCAGTATCGATATCAATATATGTATTTCTAGTATAACTCAAGTGTTAAAATTTCAAGCAATAATCTTCATAAATCCTTAAAAATACTTAAATTATGGTGTTAATTGATGGAAGTGAAGAACACCAAAATCAGTCATATAATATGACATATAACTCAAACCAGCGCCATACAGTACGAAATATCACTGAAAACAGGGCCATACAATATGACATATCACTCAAACAGGACAATACAATATGCCATATCACTCAATACAGGACAATACAATATGACATATCACTCAATACAGGACAATACAATATGACATATCACTCAAAACAGGGCAATACAATATGACATATCACTCAAAACAGGGCCATACAATATGTCATATCACTCAAAACAGGGCAATACAATATGCCATATCACTCAAAACAGGGCCATACAATATGTCATATCACTCAATACAGGACAATACAATATGTCATATCACTCAATACAGGACAATACAATATGACATATAACTAAAAACAGGGCAATACAGTATGTCATATCACACGAAACGGGCCATACATGACATATCACTGAAAACAGGACCATACAATTTCACGTATCACTCAAAACAGGACCATACAACTAAAACACAAAAACGTTACTTGAAATACAAATGTATCATTAAATATCCAGTATTTTTTCGGATTATTTATTATCATTATTATATTACATCAATTCGTTAGGTACATGCAGATATGATGTTTATATTGTTTCGTGTTTTTAATATAATACTAATGTCTACTTTGGGACTCTACAAGAAGAGGACAAGCAGACATTTCTGTTTTCATTAAAAAACCTTTGAAACAGTTTACAAGATATTTTTACCGTCTTACAATATACTGTATCAAACAATGACCAAAGAAACTATAAGACTCAAGCAGGAGAATACAAAAATATATGATAATAAAAAAGAATAAATAAAAAAATAACTCCACTATCCACTTCTCATGACTTCAAAGAATCACAATGATTACATTGATTACACAGTTGGTACTTATTTGATTGCTTGCTTGCTTGATTGATTGATTATAAGACTTATTCGTGAACAGAACAAGTTATATAAATTAAGTGTAATAATTCAAATACCAAAGAACTTTTTTTTAACAGATAACAGTTCTCTTGCATGGATGGTAGTCATAGGAGATTCAATTCATAACTTTGCTGACGGCTTAGCCATAGGAGCTGCTTTTAGTAAAGATATCACGGTTGGGCTTTCTACATCAATTGCGGTGTTTTGCCACGAGTTACCGCACGAGCTAGGTATAAATGCTGGTATTCCAAATAACATTTCTGTTACATAAATAATATAAAAACTAAAAAGAACATTAAAAGAAGATACGGTAACGTTATTTCAGTATTAGTATTTCACATTTCTGTCTATGTGTCACGACCTGCTTTATAGTTTTCATCTGTTTTGGTGCCTTGTATGCATCGCAATCAACCTGACTAGTTGGTTACTTGTTGCTTGAAGCTAATTTAAACAAGTCAACGATTTATTTTCTACAGTGCACATCTTTGTAAATTTGAACGTCTATTGATTTTTGTTCTACAGGAGATTTTGCAGCATTAGTGTCAACTGGAATGTCTATAAAGAAAGCGATGCTACTGAATTTTGCATCAAGTCTTACGGCGTTTGCCGGTTTGTATATTGGTATTGTCGCCAGCTCTAATGACGTCGCCAGAACATGGATATTTTCAGCCGGCGCAGGAATGTTTATATATGTAGCATTGTCTAATTTGGTGAGTTTTTAATTTATGAGTAACATTATCGGATTTCCAGAGACCTTTTTTTATAGTAGTTTCCAATTAATTAACTACAAAAATCTACGCTTTACGATCCATTGTTACAGAGAAGTACAACTCTGTATACAATAATTATACTGCGATATCCAATTAACCGCATGCCAAATAGTTCATTTCTGCATAACTCTAACATTGTCAGCAACGTTTACAATGAATGATGCTAAATATTAGTTTTGCTGCATCAGTGATTGACATCATATTCATACACCTTTTATTAATTTCGTAAACATCTTACAAAAAATGTGATGATAATATTCACATGTTAATTACCTTCAAAACCTTACGAAGGATTTGAAATTTCCTCGTCCCATAATTACGTCTCCTTAAAAAACAAGAAGCAAAATGTGTTGACAAAAACCTTACACAAATCATTGAAATTTGGATTGTTGTTGCGGAGAGTTAACCATAGATCTTGTTTTGAATTTTTTTACGTCTTCCTATAGCGCGGAGAATATCGAAGTAGGATAACTAGTCCTTGACCATATCGATCATTAAAAATTTTGGGAGGGGGACTCAAGTTCAAATCTGACCAATTGTTCCAGAGTTTCGACCACATTTTCAAAACTAGTAAAATTTATGGTTTCCCCGTAATCAGACAAAGAAAGCTTTGTCAAAATCATTGGAAATGTAAACATATTTTTGGAGATACAAAATGTAGATCAAAATTCAATTTGACCGAGTTGATTTGTTTGTCGTTTCGGGAATTAGGTCCTTTAATAATGTATCCGTAACAAAAGCAACAATTGCAGCTCCCGTTTTATAACTTAAAAATAACTTTAAATTATCATTTAAACTTCGACAGTTTTCTTGTACTCCGTAGTCGGAGCCCCATGTTTACTACTACAATTGCTTTCAGATTGTTTTTCATATTTTAGGTACCAGAAGTGCTCAGTTATTTCCGGAAATATCCAAACTTACCTATGTTTTTATCGTTGAATATTGGACTTCTTCTAGGTTACGTATCTATGCTATTGTTAGCTATTTATGAACACGACATTAAATTATCATGAACAAGTATACAATAAAATTATTAAAATAACTACCATACTGCATTTTTTACAATTCATCATGTCTGTTGCTCAATTTATTAAGTTACCGACAACGAAATGTCTTAGAATTATTGCTTTTGACCAGTTTCTTTTTATGTCGCCCAAAACAAAGTTTTGGGGACTTGTAATTTTTGTCCGGTTTCTTTTTTTTTTCGTTCCCCGTTCTTGTTTGTTTTCGTAGACATGTTATTTCTGATCAAAACGAAACTTGTGGGTATATATGTTAGGGCTGACCTGAAGTTGTCCAATCAACTTTTAAATTTTCAAGATGGCCGCTCTCTAAAAATGGACTCAGTTGAAAATAAAAATGCATTACACAGATATCTGGAATGGCTAAAACGATTTCAATGAAAATCGTTACACTGATACAGTTAACTATCCTGAGCATTATGAAGGACAAAATTAGACCGGAAAGACACCATTTTGTAACGGCGGCCATTTTACTACACTACCAAATATGTAACCTTTTTCCGATTTCAATCAAATTTTATTTCTAAGCATATTTTAATGTACTGATTTTAATGATATAATATGCATGGGGATTTTGAGCGAGACATTCCATCAAAGTATTACTAGTTATTAAGTTTACGACCACGAGGTGTCAGAGGACTTACTATTTTGTCTAGTTTACTATTTTTTTCCTTTCTTATCAGAGAGTTTCTTAGTCCGACACTTTACTTTTTTGTAAAAAGAGTCGAGGGATCCTTATGAAAGTTTGCACAAACCTATAATGCCGCGTCAAGTTGTGCACATCAATTTTAGATTATTCAGACAGCCGCCATTGCAAATAAAAGCACATTCTCAGATCTCTGGGATGAGTACAGCGATTTCAATTATAATTGGTACACTCATACAGACTCTCCGGAGCATTTTTTACGGACAAAAACAATGACCACGCTCCCTATCCACGTGAACTTTGTCCGATTGCAACGAAATTTGATAAGTAGGTAGATTTTAATGCACAAACTAAGAATGCCTTGTGACCGAATTTTTTGTAGACGAGAGGGAACTTTTGGTAACTTGCTTGCAATCACAATCGGCGCTAGTTATTTTTTCTTCTTTCTGACCAGAGAATTTGTACAAAGAATCAATGGATCCTCATGAAACTGCATAAACCTAGAATGCTATGTCTAGTTGTGCACATCGTTTTAGAATTTTCAAAATGGCCGCCTTTTAAAATATAAGTACATTTCTCAGATATCTCTAATGGCTTCGACGTTTTCAATGGAAACTGGTGTACTAATACAGGTTACTATCCTGAGAATTTTATCAACAGCAGAAAAATGACGTGAACGCAACCATTTTTTAAAGGTAGCAATTTACCCCCCACCCCCTCTTGTTTTCCTCGCAGCCGTCAACAAAATTTGATATATGTATGTAGATTTTAATGCACAATCCATTAAAGTGTTAGCTAACACACCGCATTGTCCTCAGTTAGACATATATTATTCTGACTTCGAGCCACGGAGGCATTTTTAATATTTGTTGCTTTGATTCTTCTTTTTTTGTGTCCAATAGTGTTAAAACATAATTACATATGTATTTTACTTTGGTCAGCATATTTTTTAGTTTACGCATAATACCTTAAGAAAACTTTACAAATTATCATTTAAACATGGACGGTTTTCGAATATTAGTTGTGTTTATGCCTTTATTTTGTGGAAACCATCCAACACAAATAATATATGAGAATTATTCAGGGTGTGTCTGGATTTATCCATTTGTCAAATCAAATACTTTATTATTGTCACAAAACGAAACGTATTCCGAATAAACATTTGTTGATACATGTATAACACAACAAGTTTCTGTTTTAAATCAAGTCAAACTGTGCGATCTTTCATATAAACTACAGTCCCGTTTCTCATTTTGTTTTAAACATTTGCAGGATTTATTTTGCAAGTTAAATCCTAAAAACACAAAATTTGTGCTCGTTGGTGCAAATCTGATCATTTCTTCAGTGCAAAAAGATCATGCTTAACATACATAGCGTAGCTTTTCAACTATTTCTTAACGTCATAAACTGTAGTTTGAACCTTAAATGAAAAATTCAAGCATAAACACAACAGCACTAATTCACATGATAAAAGGTACTTCCCTTACCAGTTACCACTTTAAACACGAGCCTAATTTATCTACATCTCTTCTATTTTTTGGGGAGGGTGGCCTCGAGTGGTTAAGGTAGTTCGTCTACTATTGATCACACTGAGGTTGTGGGTTCGAGTCTCATTGCAGGCAGGGTGTACTCGATTCCAATCTTAATTGACAAGGATTGACAGTTTTCATGCCGCAGGTCGGGGGTATTCTCCGGGTACTCCAGCTTCCTCCCCAAATAAAAATTGGACGCCATTATATGGCTGAAAAATTGTTGTAGGTGGCGGTAAACACCAAACAACCAACCATGCAACCCACCATCTATTTGGGTTTAATTGGTTTTGATTTCCTTTTAACTTTAAAGATGACAAGTTAGAGATTTAAAATTGGAACAAAATTTTAAAGTTAAATATAAAATCATCATTGTAACGCTGTATAATACTCCGTCCTCAACATTATAACTATGCTAGATCTTTTATACTGAAGCCCATAATTAACATTTCTATAAAAAAAACTGCGAATCTTTGAGTCTGTATTTGAACACCTTGAATACAAAAAAATAGGACATTTATTGGGACATTAAATGATAACCCTGCAACGTTGCATTGTTTTTAATATTCATGAACACATTTTACTGAATTACATACTGACATATCAGCCTACGGGAACAGCTGAGACTGATAACAGTCCATCACAGAAACATTTTTTTTTATCTTTATCAAATTGGCACAACTCAAAAACTACCAATGGGATTTTGCCAAAAATTCAACCCGATCTTCACTTTATAGTACTTAAAAAAACTCTTTTGACGCTTTTTCAAGTTATCATCATATTGTGTTGACCAAAATAAAACAATTGAATTGGCCTAAGTCGGAAACTTAAAATTGGATTGTACTGAAAATTTAACTTAATCTTTATTTTATAGTATTTAATAGCTGTACAAATTTTAAATAAAATCTGTAGACGCGTTTTCAAGTTATCATCTGGAAACAACCGAGGCACGACAGACAAGCGGACGCACGGACGGACGGACGGACACTCATATCCATACGGAGGGTATCACATAATTCCCCACCACACAATAAAACAACAAGATTTAATAGTCCTTACACAGCTTATAGCACAATTACATTTAAAGATCACAATGATGGAAAAAAAACCTTCTGATGAATGTAATGAAGTTCTTGAACGCCACGTCACCAATTAAAGTAATTATAAGTTTAGTCCGAGAATCCACTGCCGTCCAACTCTTTTTTAGCCTTTCACGGGAGCGTTGTTCCGAAAATCCTCTGCCGTCCAACGCTATTGTGTTGACTCAACTTGGGCACCAAGTGAACAACAAACTAATACTTTAAATCTTAGTCACATGATATAATTTTCTCGCACTAAACTGCATGCAAGAGTTTGCATTGAGTATGCTTCTTTGAGACGTAACATGAAAAAAAGTCTCGGTCGCGTCCTCAATAAGATTTACTATAGAAACCATTTCTTAGTTGATAATTCAAGTAATGATTTGATTGTAGTAAGTTTTCCCAATGTTTTTAATCAATACATTCTGCTGAGATGCTCAGTGGATATACATAGTACTGACTTGTGGTTTATGAAACCCAACCTGTTTCGTAGCAAAAAAAACAAAACAAAAAAAACTCACACACTACAGTATTTGAATCGTAGGGTTTCGCATGCCGTAATACCTGGTTTAACCCACTGTTTCTTAAGAAATGCCTGTGCCAAGTCATGAGCATTGCTGTAGTTGCTACAAATTGATTGTTAGTTCCAGAGTTTGCCAGTCTCATGAACTCGAATTGATTTTTGGAGAGTCTTTTTGCTGGGACAGTCTATACGACTGTTTTTGGCAGTTTACTTGGTGTTCGGTATTTTGTTATTACCTTCATTGTCTGTAAAATATATGAGACATAAACTGGGAATGGTGCCGACTCGTAGTAAATGAATATCACATGTCAGAGAAAAAAAACTATGTTTTATGCTTGTCTCGAATCCAATCTCTCATCGCGGATATGTCGTGGGAGATCAAACAAAACTATTCAAAAGGTGGCAATAAGAGATCCAATTCTAATTTGATTGGACAAAAATTTAAATAAACGTCTACACTCACGAGTCAAAGAAAATATTTAAATTACATTGATTTGTTAATCCGCACCAGAAACGCTTCTTTTTTCACCAATTTTCAGACAAGGTTCGCATCGAAAAAGAAAAACCCTTTCCCATTTAAATCCCAGTAGCACATCGGGCTCCACCGCACGAAGCAGCATCTATAGCATGTGACGCAAAAAATAAGATCGAGGCCCCATCCTTTTGAGAAAATATGGAACCACTACAGAATATAATTATAAGTTCTTAGTAGTTCCATTAATAAAGCCTCCCATTTCATGTTTATCTTCAACATTTTTCATCGGATATTGATATTTTATGTTTTTAGCGAACTTAGAGCTTTTATCATATGTTCGATCTCTTCGTATTATCTCTTAATGATATATAATTGTTTCCGGGTAAATTGAGCAAAAAGGTAAAAACCATACTCTACAATATAGCTCATGTTGTAAGTGATAAAATGGCAAATTTAATATTTAAGAAAATATTTCAATCACAGTTTTTCGTATTTGTTAAATCCTTCAAGCTTTTAAATACTTTTTTTGTCCTAATCTAATAAGAAGAAGTAAAGATGTACATAATTGCATATTAATGCGCGCTTTACCAGTATCTCGGTAGTATGAATAGATCCGCTTCAATTTTTATTTTTGGATTGTTTTACTATCTATAGGGTAATCCTAGTATTTTTTATTAATGGATTCTATTCTTGACATAATAAAATGTATATACTTGAGTTTCTTTTATTAATTACTTATTTAATTTGATAAGAAAAAGGCATTTAAAAATTTTGTTATGTTATATTACGTAATGTATTTCATCGCTTCAATTGGATTATTTCGTGATTTATATGTCAATCTTCGTAATTGTTTATGCATTCTTATTTTAACATGATAAAGTGTAAATGTTTTATTAGTTACTTAGATAATTTGACAATAAAAGTGCATTTTTAGATTTTGTTTAACGCGCTTGTGACCACTCATCCAGAAAATTTATTTCTGGATTATTTCATAATTTCTAAGGTAGAAAATGGAACTTTTACGCAGAAAATTAGCCATCTTGAACATTAAATTTAATTTCCCTAGGTTTTGTTTTTTGACGGTTTCGAAATCCCAAACTCTCGTGAACGATTCATGTGTGGTCGTGGTGGTTTTAGGGAAAGGGCAGAGAAATTTCTGTGATGTAATTGTATATAAGATGTGCCTTGTTTATTTGCTAATTGATTATATATTACCTGACACTGAACTTTGATGAAAGGTAAAAATGAAAGACCAATCAGACTCGCATAATAAGCCGCTAAAATGGCTAAATTCGATTATGATTTTGATATATATTGTATATAGCCTGTTGTTTTGTTTGTTTATTTGTTACTTTCTCTGTACCAATTGTATTATTGGCTGTGTGAGAAGAAACTATATATAAAAAATTAGATTTTCAAACAGGCATGTTATTTAAAAAAAATGATGTCTGAATCAGTGAAAAATGTGGTAGAAATTAGTAGGGAAAAGAGATTTCTCAATAATAAAAAAAAGCACAAAAGATATAGATTTTTATTTAATTCAAGATTTAAAAATTTTGATGTTAAGATATTTTAACGAAGCAAGTTTTATATATAACAATACAACAGAAAAAAATTCAGTTATGTTCGAATAAAGGTCATCAACAGTTTATATTGTTGAAAATAATTGTAGAAGTTAACAATCTCATCAATTGTTTTGCAAAATAAGACTCTTCTTCTAATTGTTTTTTTTATATTTTAAATTCTGAAAATTTTATAAAGTTCTTAGCAATGTTTATGCACATGAATGCTAGTTTGACGTTTGAAGTACATTTAATTGCAAATCTTTTGAAACAATTTTAATTACAGTAAAATTAAATCAATAAAAATTGTAACTTGTCGGTATGTTTTCTTGATTTTCCGAGGACGCGACAACTGCCGATCTTACATTCACATTTTCCCCCACAGAACCGCTTGACTTTGGTCAATGTATTTTTATTGGTAAAAAATATATTTGTCCTTCCAAATTAAAACTTTGCTTTTTTTATTACAGTACTCTTCTCAAAGTTGAGATATTATAATCAAGATGATTATTTCTTGCCTTTCACAATCGTCTGTATTTGCAGATCCCTTTACATCATATGATGAAATTTTAAATAAATAACTATTAAACCAAATGGGATACACCTATAACATATAAATCGAACATCTCTGGATATGGGTTTAACCCATATCTTTTCTTGTCTTTAAACGCATTTTCCGGTGTGCAAATTCCGCAAGAAAATCGTGCGGAATGTTTAAGTAATTATAGGATAATTAATTGGGCGGAGTGAATATCCAAAATATGATCACGAGTGCCGCATAACACATCTGATTACGAGTGATCATATTTTGGATATTCACGATGCCCAATTGATTATCCTATTATTATATAGATCAAAATTGTTTTCGTAAAATTTTAATGCTTAATCCTAAATTTTATGAACTGCGGATGAATATCTGTATAGTACAAAACCAACTGCAATTTTGGCGGGAAAAAACCCTAGAGTGAAAATAAACGATAATTTTCACTTGTGATTTACCGTGATTTCTGTCACTCGGAAAATTCGATATTTCATCTCTATCTATATAATAAATTTTAATATGAAAAAAGTTTGGACACCAATGTAAACTACGCTAAACTAAAGAAAAATGTCTAAATTTTCTAAAAATGGTCTTATCTTAGTATATCGAGGACGTTTTAAAGTCCTGTTTGAAGATTTATTTGAGATTATCTTTAATTTAAAATAAACACGTATGGTCTCGCAAGGTGTTTTCGATACCAGATTTACTTTCAGTTCTACTTGTCGTGCGCATTACTACTCCCAAGTTTATATATATAAAACCAAAACCAAAACGTGGACACGTTTGACGTATGTGGTACAACATTAAATATGACTTCTAAAAAGTAAGTACTGTTCTTTTATTCCATGTGATTTTATTTGATTGGTCGTCTTCACTTCCAAGTAGGGAGGTGCAATCTTTTGCCCAGCAGCATCACGGAACATTAATATTTATACTATTTGAATTTGCCATTTTAGAGGGGAGGTATTGTTGTAAAAAAACAGATAGGACGTTTATCACATTAAAAATAACCACTAACTTATTTCACTTTAAGATGATCCTAATGGTATTTTTGTTAATTTACCAGATTAACTGTAAAGACAATAACATTTCAAACTTTTTTCTAGTATTAATGCAGAACTGAAAATAAGTCCAGTAAAGATATAAGGATATCACCTCAAGCTTGAGCTTTCTCTATAAACTGCGCCCACTAATAGGATTGATTGATTGATTGATTGGTTGATTGATTGATTGATTGGTTGATTGATTGATTGATTGATTGATTGATTGATTGATTGATTGATTGATTGATTGATTTTTTTTACGTCCAGCTAGCAGTATTTCAGCCTTAATCAGGACGAGAACAAGTTAACAAACAAAAAATCAATGAAAAAAGGGAAGGATGGCAAATAGGGAACAAAGGCATGGAGTATTGGGTAGGGTCGGATAATTTAGCCTTTTGTAGCGGTTACAATGAGCCTACTTTTTTTAAATCTACAAAAGGGGTCTTTATCGTGCAAGGAGCGTGGCATTCTGCAAACACGTCACCCACTACGGTCTGCGGAGGCTTTCCATAATTATGACATGACAAAACCCCAACGAAACAAGAGGGTCTCCACTATCCATCAGACGGGACTTGATGGGCTGTTCTGCGGGTCGAGCTCCGAAACCCTCCCAGTTTGGTCCCAGCTGTTCAAATTGTAGAAAGACAGATAAAATTATTAATTTTTGCACGGTGCACACTTAATCGATAAATATGGGAGGAGCTAAATTCCTTGTGTGGCAGAAGTGACTTCTGATATGTAGCTTCTGTTTTGGGGATTGCTAGCTATAAATACAGATCCTAAAATTCGTGTGAAAACGTCATTACATTTGTTATCGAAAAAATCTTTAAGCTTATTTCTTATACACTATTTACAATATGTCAGTCAATCAATTATCAAGTATGTATGGTACAATAAAAAGTTTAGTGATCGATAAAAACTCGGTGAAAACATGAGTGGACTTAGAGAGTTATAATCATTATTGAAAAAAAGTATTGTGTTTGAAGTTTATCTATCATTGACAAGCCCCGTGCGGGATCCGGGTGGCTAAAAGAATAGACCACAGTCGCGCTAGCTTGTCGTAAAAGGCGACTAAATAGCGCCCAGTACCCTGACCGGCGTGTCAGGTCGGTTTGCCTTAAGACCGACTGGGATGTGTGCCCCAGGTGGTTGAATGGGGTACCCCTGGCAACTTGGGGTTGTCAGGCCATAATACGGAAAACCTGACCGCAAACTATATTAGTGCACCGTGTTGGGAAAAATGCCACGTTCCTCGCACGTTAAAGAACGCTGCTGTAGTATTCGCTATGAGTAGGGATTTCGATCCTGCTACAGGAGGCTAAATTGCCCGACCCTATCCATCCTCTCATTTGCCAGTGGCATCTAAAATCCGTTACCCCTATTTTTTCCTTGTGTCCCATCCCATTTTCATTCATCATCATTTCATGTTCATTTTATCATCCATTTCATGTTCATCGACTGAATATAGCTGAAATATTGCTGCTCGGGCGTTAAACACCATTAATCAATCAATCAATCATTGACAAAGACAATCGGATCACCTCGGTTATTTCCGCCTATGATCGGAAAGTTATCTCGGAGGTAAGTGTATGGATATGGACCAAAAATTGGTCCAAATGTGATACGGTTAGATTATTTACACAGCAACATAATTTTAGTGCGAGGAAAAAAATTATTCTTCAATTATTCAACTATACAGATCTTATCGAAGCAGAACTAAAATTCGGATAGACGATTGTATGATTGTATTTTATTTCAACTTTAATTCGCTAACACTACAAAAAAATTCCTTCTTCGACAACTTTTGTATGGATAAGTATTAAATAATATCTTAAAATCTGGAGAAACTCATCTGATACCTTGTATCAAAAAGTTATTTAACACAATACTTTTATCTGGATTTTATCCCAATAATTGGTCTGCAGGTTACCTAAGCCCTATCTTCAAATCAGGTGACCGCAGTAATCCTGAAAACTATAGGGGAATAGCAATAACTAGTTGTTTAGGCAAACTGTTTAACTCCATTTTCAACAGCAGGCTTGATAAATTTCTGGAACAGCATAAACTGATTTCACCTTTTCAAATTGGCTTTACCAAAAAATCAAGGCCTTCTGATCATATGTTTGTATTAAAAACTATAATAGACAAATATACCAATTCAAATAAAAAACTTTATGCCTGTTTTGTGGACTTTAGAAAGGCATTTGATACAGTTCTCCATGATGCAATATACATTAAAATATTGCAAAATGGAATAGGTGGCCTGTTTTATAGTTTATTAAAAAATATGTATTCTAAATCATTGCTTTCTGTGAAAGTGGGACAAGTGTTAACCGAGTCCTTTGCCTCAAGTATTGGAGTCCGTCAAGGTGATGTCCTGAGTCCAAATCTTTTAAAAATTTTTATTAATGATCTTCCAAAATATCTGGAGTCCTCTTTAGATCATGTATATCTTAATAATCATAGAATCAACTGCCTTCTATATGCTGATGATGCTGTTCTGTTATCGAAATCAGCCTCTGGCCTTCAAAATAGTTTAAATTTATTAGAAAATTTTTGTGATCAATAAGCCAGGCAGACTCATTAATGATTAATTTACTTTCAGAGGCAACTCTATAGAAAGTATTCGGAAGTACAAATATCTTGGAATTTTATTCTCTATATCAGGCTCTTTTACCGAGGCAAAGCATGATTTATTTAATAAAGCAACTAAAGCATTATATAAACTCAAGGCGGATCTGTTGTCCCTCGGACCAAGCATCAAGTCTTCTTTACATATATTTAACCATACAATTAAGGCTATTCTTAATTATAGCTCTGAAATATGGGGATGCTATCTACCTAAATAATTTAATAGGGATTCGTTATGTGATTTTACGAGACTTACTGGTGTCTCCCCCTGCGAAAAAATGGAAATACATTTTTTGAAATATTTACTTGGTGTCAGTAAAAAAGCTTCAAACTTTGCTGTAATGTCAGAATTTGGTCAATACCCAATAATATTTGACTGTTTTAAATCTGTTTTGAAGTACTGGCACAGGTTGAATAATTCACCTACTGAATTGTTAAATGATGCATTTACAGAAATGAAATCAATGCATAACAATGGAGTAGACACCTGGTATGGTTCGTTAGTCTCCCTGCTCAACATTTTAAATATTCCTGTGGAGAGTAGCTCATTGGCCCTGAACAAATATTATGCTAAATATTCTATTGGCAAGCACCTGAAAGATTTTTACAGAAATTTATGGTACCAGCTTAGAGAAAAACTCATTGCTGAAGAAAGTAAACTAAGAATGTATTTCAAAATCAAATGTAACTTTGGTTATGAACAATATTTGGATATAATCAAAAAGTTTGATAAAAGGAAGTGTTTTGCTAAATTTAGAATAAGTAATCATCAACTTAAAGTTGAACTGGGTAGATACACTAAACCTATGACCCCATTAGATCTTAGGATATGTGATAAATGTGACCTAAAAAGGGTTTAAGACGAAGTTCATTATTTCTCAGAGTGTCCTAAATTTGATGCCAAAAGAAATTTACTTTTTAATATTGTGAAAAATTATAACATTAACTTTGAAAACCTTTCTGCATCTGACAAAATTTTCTGGTGTTTTAGTTGTGAAAATTCTGAAATTGTTGACCAGTTGAGTTGCTTTCTGCAGGAATGTAACATAACTTAAGCTATGTTCTATTTAAGGTCCATTAATAGCTATGATACCCCAATTTTGTTTTTTTTTCCCCATTCTCTATGACTAATATTTGTTTGCCATTGAAATTTATAATCTATGTTATTTATGTACTGTAATAATCATACATGTTGTGCTGTATTTGCCCCTTGAGGGCCCATAATTGGCCGATAAACTTGTATTCTTGTATTCTTGTTTACCATCTGACGTCATCAATAACATAAATCTAACTATCAATGACAAACCACTCAAATGAATGAACATACGAACTTGTGACGTAATAGATTCATTGATAATGACTGGAAATAGTTCAAAATGGAGACCACTTACCTCCGAGGTCACTTTCCCGACCCTTGACGGAAATGGCCCAAAGACGTTCCGATTGTGACAAAGATTTAACTATATAAAAACACCTTAGCCCACCAAAGAGAAAATAATAGTCATTTCGGTATCTGGACAGTTCGGTACTAAAAGTTGGTCACTTCAAAACCGAAAACAAATACTTATACTTGTCAGTTTATATTAGTTATATTTTGCATTTTCTATTTTACGGAAAAATAAAAATTGAAAGTGGTAACATTGATAAACAGTTTATGCACGATAGAGATGAGACTGCAGCTTTCATTTTGCTCAAATTTGGGATATACTACTGTCATGTTCTGTGATATTGTGTTTTTGAAGTAAATTATCCTTCAAAAATTTTTTGTCCAGTTATATGTTGTACAGTTCACAGGTCCTAATGAAGAGACAAGACCCCCTTTCAATTGCTCTTTTATGAAATCCTTAAAATGCCGTCAATCATATTCTGGCATGGACAAATCTAACTATAGTTAGTAAAGACTGTCCCCGATTCTGAAATTCGTTCTATTTTCTAATGGAAAAATATAAATTTCCACAAAAATATCAAGTTTTTGACAATGTGGTTCGCCTGATGATTGATATATTTATATCAGTCGAGCGGTACGTGATCCGGAAACTTGGTATTCTGTGGAAACATATATTATTCTGTTACTAATGAATAGAATGAAGACCAGATTATTATTTCAGGCCTCTAAAAGGTTTCTTACAGGATAATACAAACATAGAGTGTTCCTGTCCACGAGTACATGTGGTACAGTTAAAGGTGCATAACATAACATAAAGTTAACTCAGCCATTCCAGATCTCTCATCCAAATCTCTGGTTCTGAGAGAAAATAGTCTAGTACCACAAGATTGGAAACATGCTAACGTTGCTCCAGCTTTTAAAACAGAAGACAAACATTAGGCAGTGAATTACAGACCAAAACCTATTGACTTGCATCTTCTGCAAGTTACAATGTAATGGAACACATTTTCATCAAGCACATTAGGAATCACCTTGAAAATAATACAATAATCTATGAACTCCAACAAGACTTCCGTCTCTTAAAATAAATCTCATTCATACAGGAATTATCTGAATCTAATAATAAAATACTCAAACCGATCTCATTATTATAGTTTTGCTGAAGCGTTTGACAACGTTCTTCATCGCAGACTACTTAATAAATTTTAGTTATATGGCATATATGGTCAAAAACCAAACTGGATATCCTCATTCTATCAAACCGTACTCAAACTATTGTTGGATTTTCGTAATCAAAAAGTAAAGTCATAGACATAGACATAGACATAGACATAGAAACTTTATTTGAAGTCGGGTTATAAATACAAGCAACATAAGCTCTGTAGAGCTTTTAACCGACAAACAATAACAACATACATGATACAACAATACATATTAATCACACTTAGACACATAAAACATACTATTATATAAAACTATGTTAGCATGTAAGAAAGTACAGAACACAGTTCATATAACACACAAAGAGACACATAAAACCTACTCGATATATATACAACTAAGCTTGCATGTAATAAAGCACAATTAAAAGACCAGACATGCATAAGCAATAGGTAAGACATGCATTAGCACTAAGCACAACACTTACAAAGAAAACAGGAATAAAACATAAAATCCAGAACAGAGTTAGAATATAAAAAGCACAATTATTTGGAATTAAAATCTATATGTAAAGATATGCATAGGCACTAGGACATACACAAGCCTAAAAATTGAAGCACAGTACATAAAAAACTCTGAAGTACAGCACATAAGCACAAAAAATCCATGAAGCATAAAAAACATAAAAGTAACGAGCCAAATATAAATAGGAAATACAGGATTAAGATCTGCAGGAGCCACATCTGCAAGAGTTGCCATTCCAGTTATTAATCAGGCTTTTGAACTGGTTAATGTTTGTCTGTAAACGTATTTCATTTGGCAACTCATTCCAGAGTGTGGCTCCAGCATACCTTACTGAGTGAAGTCCACATCCTGTAGTCCTTACCTGAGGTATCTCAACCAGATTGTCCTTTCTAAAAGAATAATGAGATTGTTTTAAAGTAATAACATCATGTAGGTATACAGGTGACTTTTTATGTATAATTTTAAAAACTTCTAATGCCATTGTTCGTAAACGTCTTATTTTAAGGGTAGGTAAGCCTGATTTTAATAAAAGTTCCTCATAATTACAGTCGTATTGTTCATAGATAAAGCGCAAGGCACGTTCTTGTATTTTTTCCATCTTTTTTGTATTATTTTCCCCACAGAAATGCCAAACAACCGGACAGTAATTAAAATTGGACATAATAAATGAATAATAAATTGTTAACCTTCCCAATTTTGATAAATATTTTCCAATGCGTTTTAATACTTTTAACTGCCTTGATGTCTTTTTATAAATATTTGAAATATGGGTATCAAACTTTAATTGATAGTCGATTGTCACACCCAGGAGAGTAACTTTATCCTCACATGAAATTTCATTCCCATCCAAATTGAATTTTAGACCCCTAGATTTAGTTTTTTCCCAATGGCAATTGCCTGAAATTTTTCTGGATTAGCCTTCATTTGATTATTCGAAAACCAATTGATTAAAACAGCACTTTCATTTTCCAAAGTATTTACTAATCCTTCAATGTTTGAGTCTGAGTGTGACAATGTATTATCATCCGCATAATTGTACAGTGTACTTTCTTTAACAAAACAAAATATGTCATTTAGAAAAATATTAAATAGAACAGGACCAAGGATAGAGCCTTGGGGGACACCCTTATAAATATTTTGCCAAGTGCTAAGAACTGAACCAACTTTAACACATTGAGATCTGTTTGACAAATAACTTTTTAGTAAATTAATAGCAGCTCCATTTAAGCCATAGGCTTTCAATTTTAACAATAGTAAATCGTGCGGAAGACAGTCAAATGCCTTCGAAAGATCCATCAGGACAGCAGCTACATATTTATTATCATCAACCGCTTTTTTCCAATCTTCAATTACCTTTAACAATGCTGTATTACAGCCATAGCCAGGTCTAAAAGCTGACAAAAATGGATTAAAGATATTTTCAAAATAATCTATGAGCTGCTGGTAGATGGCTCTCTCAAAGATAGAGTCTATAGTTACCAGAATCTAATTGGCTGTTTTTCTTGTGAAGTGGCACAACCTGAGCTTTTTTAAGAGCATCAGGAAATGTTGATGTTACAATAGACTTATTGACAAGTTTTGTTATTGGTTGTAGCAAGGCAGGCTTACCTATTTTTAACATTTTTACAGATATACCGTCTATTCCAGTTGCCTTATTTACATTTATCTTATTAAAGGGAAACTTCGCGAAAAAATGAAAATTTGATATGTTATTCTTCAAAGAAAAAGAAATATAATTGCCTTTTGATGTTTTTTGTATTCTTTACCGTTAAGCTTCTAGACTGGATTAAAGGTGGTAAAATTTTGTGTATGGGGCCGCCATATTGACAGTATTTTATCACGTGACTGCGTTTGTGACGTGATAAATGTAATTATCCAGTAAATATGATAAATAATCCAGTTTAAAAATATGTTTTTCTGCCTTAGCTCTTTAAAGAATATATAAACTGTGGCGATAACTAATGACCGGCTGACAACATAAGATTACCAAATACGTCTTAATGTTTTAATGATCTTTGTTTTAATAATAGTATTGTTAGACACAAATTTTAACCTGTCTTTATTTAACTCAGGTATAATTTACCTAAATAATAATTGTAATAAAAGATATATTTATATGATTATTTTTTTATATATAAAATAAAATTTCGTGAATAATTTTGCACGTCTTGAAACGGCAGTTGTACCTGGACGTGAAAATGTTACAGGTAAATCATTACTGGTTTATGAAGGGTAATTAACAGAATTAGCAGGTAAACAAACAGGATGTTTATTGCAATTACTAGATCATTTGACGCCGACTTTGAAGTATGAATATTCGGACTTTTTCAAAAGCTAACCAGATTAAAGGTTAATCATGTAATTCGAAATTAGAAAGGCACACCCCCTCCTGCCAAGGACAGGTGTGATTTGAATACACCGAAGCGTCAGAACACAGGATGTAGATAAGATTTCGAATACCTTTAGATGCCAATTAAGAGGAAACGTAAAACTTACATATTAACTCAAATATGTATACACAACATGTAAAATTTTGGAAACTGTGTTACGCACAATAAATGTTACCAGTAATAATAGTTATAAATATAGGTTCAATCGTTCTAAAGAACGATTAATAGGCTTTCCACTTCAAAAGAAGACCTTAAATAAATGACCTTGAAACCAAAAAGCTAAGAAACATACGTACTTTGTCTATAGCAATTAATAAGAACAAAAATTATTAAAAACTATTTAGATATCTTTTAAAATAAGAAAGGTCATTAAATAGGACGTAAGAAAACTTGAATGACCTTGACAACTGATCTTTTAATCTACGTAAATATTACTTATAGGCAATAGCATTAAAAGAAGCCATTCAAAATACATAGTACCATGAAAAACATTTATAAAGGACTTTGACCTTGACTTTTACGGCATGACCTTGACCATGCTGAAGGTCAACAGTGATCAACATTGAAGATTTTATGCCAATATCTCTTAAAGTCATTAAGATATGACTACTTATAATATATACAAAAAATTAGAAAATGACCTTGACCTTTGACCTTGTATTTGTTTTCAAGGTCAAGGGTCCTAATGATCCATAGTGAAGACCCCATGCCTCTACTATCAATAGTTGATAAGTAATTAATGAAAAACTAATTATCAATGGTTGTAATGGGGGATAACTCCTATAAGATGAAGCCGGATCCTTTCCCTTTAATAGAAAAAAGTTGCGCCTTTATGAGACCAACATTTTATCCATTATAACTTATAGCCTATCTTTTACCGTTTCAAAGTAATAGCGATGACAAGACAATGCCAAAATTTCAAACGTGACCTTGTCCTTTGACCTTGTGTCCATTTTCAAGGTCAAGGTCAATGATGACCAATGATATAAGGTTTCATATATATATCTGTTATAGTTACTGAGATATAGTGATATAATGCAATTCACAATACATTTTATTGGTCTAGGGGAGATAACTCTTATAAAAATGTCAAATAAAAAAGTGACGATTCAAGATCTCAATATGATACACATTTTGGTAAAGGTTTCAGTTCTCTATCTATTATAGTAAAGGAGGAGATCTGCACACAACCAAGGGTCAAAAATTAGAACATGACCTTGACCTTTGACCTTGTGACCTTTTTCAAGGTCAAGGTCAATGATGACCAACTGTGAAATATCTAGTCTATATCACCTCTGGTTCATGAGTTACAATGGTACAAATTTTACTTCCAATAAATAAGGGGAAATAACTCCTACAAGGAGTCGTCAAAATACTTTGCGCGATATGTAACAAATTGTCGCAATCCATAGCTGACCATTTTGCAACAACTTTTATTGCGAAATCTTTTACGGTTTCATAGTTTATCTGCACACAAGCTTTTCTGTAACAGGGGAGATAACTCCGTAAAGAACAAGTGTTCGGTGTGACAGGGTCAACTGCGAAAGCGTAATGTCTTATACATCCATAGTACAAAATGTCTTTACGACATGTCGCGAAACAAAATTTATAATGGGAAAAGAAAACTTGGCGGAAAAAAATAAGAATAATAAATATAGGTTCAATCGTTCTAAAGAACGATTAATAGGTTTTCCACTTCAAAAGAAGACCTTAAATAAATTACCTTGAAACCAAAAAGCTAAGAAACATACGTAATTTGTCTATAGCAATTAATAAGAACAAAAAATTATTAAAGAACTATTTAGATATCTTTAAAAATAAGAAAGGTCATTAAATAGGACGTAAGAAAACTTGAATGACCTTGACAACTGATCTTTTAATCTACGTAAATATTACTTATAGGCAATAGCATTAAAAGAATAAGCCATTCAAAATACATAGTACCATGAAAAACATTTATAAAGGACTTTGACCTTGACTTTTACAGCATGACCTTGACCATGCTGAAGGTCAACAGTGATCAACATTGAAGATTTTATGCCAATATCTCTTGAAGTCATTGAGATATGACTACTTATAATATATACAAAAAAATTAGAAAATGACCTTGACCTTTGACCTTGTATTTTTCAAGGTCAAGTGTCCCAATGGTCTATAGTGAAGACCCCATGCCTCTACTATCAATAGTTGATAAGCAATTAATGAAAAACTATTTATCAATGGTTGTAATGGGGGATAACTCCTATAAGATGAAGCCGGATCCTTTCCTTCTAAATAGAAAAAAGTTGCGCCTTTATGAGGCCAACATTTTTTCCATTTGAACTTATTGCCTATATTTTACCGTTTTAAAGGAAAAGCGATGACAAGACAATGCAAAAATTTCAAACGTGACCTTGACCTTTGACCTTGAGTCCATTTTCAAGGTCAAGGTAAATGATGACTAATGATATAAGGTTTCATATAAATATCTGTTATAGTTACTGAGATAAAGTGATATAATGCAATTCACAATATATTTCAGTGGTCTAGGGGAGATAACTCTTGTAAAAATGTCAAATAAAAAAAGTGACGATTCAAGATCTTAATATGATACACATTTTGGTACAGGTTTTAGTTCTCTATCAATTATATTAAAGGAGGAGATCTGTACACAACGCAATATCAAAAATTAGAATGTAACCTTGACCTTTGACCTTGTGACCTTTTTCAAGGTCAAGGTCAATGATGACGAACTGTGAAATATCTAGTCTCTATCATCTCTGGTTCATGAGTTACTATGGTAAAAAATGTACTTGCAATAAATAAGTGGAAATAACTCCTATAAGAAGGTGAAAATTTCTTTTATGCGATATGTTATAAAGTGTCGCAATCCTTCGCTGAACATTTTGGAACAACTTTTATTGCGATATCTTTTACAGTTTCAAAGTTAATCTGCACACAAGCTTTTTTATGACAGGGGAAATAACTCCGTAAAGAATAAGTGTTCGGTCTGCCAGGGTCAACTGCGAAAGCGTAATGTTTCATACATCCATAGTACAAAATATCTTTACGACATGTCGCGAAACAAAATTTATAATGGGAAAAGAAAACTTGGCGGAAAAAAAAGAATAATAATAAACAGACGAATTACAAGAAGGTTTTCCACTGGAAAGTGGAAAACCTTAAATATAGGTTCAATCGTTCTAACGAACGATTAATAGGCTTTCCACTTAAAAGAACACCTAAAATAAATGACCTTGAAAATAAAAAGCTAAGCAACATACGTAATTTGTCTATATCAATTAATACGTACAAAAATATATAAAAAAACTATTTAGATATCTTTCAAAATAAGAAAGGTCATTAAATAGGACGTAAAAAAACTTGAATGACTTTGACAACTGATCTTATGATCCAAGTATATATTACTTATTGACAATAGCATTTATAAAAATAAGACATTTAAAATACATAGTACCATGAAAAACATTTAAAAAGGACTTTGACCTTGACTCTTACACCATGACCTTGACCATGTTGAAGGTCAACGGTGATCAACATTGAAGATTTTATGCCACTATCTCTTATAGTAGTTGAAATACGACTACTTTTAATAAATACCAAAGATTATAAGATGACCTTGACCTTTGAACTTGTATTTTTTTCAAGGTCAAGGGTCCTTATCGTCTATAGTGAAGACCCCATGCCTCTACTATCAATAGTTGATAAGTAATTAATGAAAAACCAATTCTCGATGTGTTTAAAGGGGGACAACTCCTATAAGATGAAGTCGGATCCTTGACCTCAAAACAGAAAAAAGTTGCGCCTTAATGAGACCAACATTTTATCTATTATAACTTATAGCCTATCTTTTACCGTTTCAATGGTATAGCGATGACAAGACAATGTCAAAATTTCAAACGTGACCTTGACCTTTGACCTTGTGTCCATTTTCAAGGTCAAGGTGAATGATGACCAATGATATAAGGTTTCATATATATATCTGTTATTGTTACTGAGATATAGTGATATAATACATTTCACAATATATTTTATTGGTCTAGGGGAGATAACTCTTATAAAAATGTCAAATAAAAAAAGTGACGATTCAAGATCTTAATATGATACACATTTTGGTAAAGGTTTCAGTTCTCTATCTATTATAGTAAAGGAGGAGATCTGCACACAACAAAGGGTCAAAAATTAGAACATGACCTTGACCTTTGACCATGTGACCTTTTTCAAGGTCAAGGTCAATGATGACCAACGGTATAATATCTAGTCTCTATCACCTCTGGTTCATGAGTTACAATAGTACAAAATTTACTTCCAATAAAGAAAGGGAAATAACTCCTATAAGAAGGTGAAAAATTCTTCACTGCGATATGTTATAAAGTGTCGCAATCCTTAGCTGAACATTTTGGAACAACTTTCATTGCGAAATCTTTTACGGTTTCATAGTTTATCTGCACACAAGCTTTTTATGACAGGGGAAATAACTCCGTAAAGAAAAAGTGTTCGGTGTCACAGGGTTAACTGCGCAAGCGTAATGTCTCATACATACATAGTACAAAATATCTTTACGACATGTCGCGAAACAAAATTTATAATGGGATAACAAAACTTGGCGGAAAAAAAATAAGAATAAATATAGGTTCAATCGTTCTAAAGAACGATTAATAGGCTTTCCACTTCATAAGAAGACCTTAAATAAATGACCTTGAAACAAAAAAGCTAAGAAACATACGTAATTTGTCTATAGCAATTAATAAGAACAAAAATTATTAAAAAACTATTTAGATATCTTTAAAAATAAGAAAGGTCATTAAATAGGACGTAAGAAAACTTGAATGACCTTGACAACTGATCTTTCAATCTACGTAAATATTACTTATAGGCAATAGCATTAAAAGAAGAAGCCATTCAAAATACATAGTACCATGAAAAACATTTATAAAGGACTTTGACCTTGACTTTTACAGCATGACCTTGACGATGCTGAAGGTCAACAGTGATCAACATTGAAGATTTTATGCCAATATCTCTTAAAGTCATTAAGATATGACTACTTATAATATATACACAAAATTAGAAAATGACCTTGACCTTTGACCTTGTATTTGTTTTCAAGGTCAAGGGTCCTAATGATCCATAGTGAAGACCCCATGCCTCTACTATCAATAGTTGATAAGTAATTAATGAAAAACTAATTATCAATGGTTGTAATGGGGGATAACTCCTATAAGATGAAGCCGGATCCTTTCCCTTTAAATAGAAAAAAGTTGCGCCTTTATGAGACCAACATTTTATCCATTATAACTTATAGCCTATCTTTTACCGTTTCAAAGTAATAGCGATGACAAGACAATGCCAAAATTTCAAACGTGACCTTGACCTTTGACCTTGTGTCCATTTTCAAGGTCAAGGTCAATGATGACCAATGATATAAGGTTTCATATATATATCTGTTATAGTTACTGAGATATAGTGATATAATGCAATTCACAATACATTTTATTGGTCTAGGGGAGATAACTCTTATAAAAATGTCAAATAAAAAAAGTGACGATTCAAGATCTCAATATGATACACATTTTGGTAAAGGTTTCAGCTCCCTATCTATTATAGTAAAGGAGGAGATCTGCACACAACCAAGGGTCAAAAATTAGAACATGACCTTGACCTTTGACCTTGTGACCTTTTTCAAAGTCAAGGTCAATGATGACCAACTGTGAAATATCTAGTCTATATCACCTCTGGTTCATGAGTTACAATGGTACAAATTGTACTTCCAATAAATAAGGGGAAATAACTCCTACAAGGAGTCGTCAAAATACTTTGCGCGATATGTAACAAATTGTCGCAATCCATAGCTGACCATTTTACAACAACTTTTATTGCGAAATCTTTTACGGTTTCATAGTTTATCTGCACACAAGCTTTTCTGTAACAGGGGAGATAACTCCGTAAAGAACAAGTGTTCGGTGTGACAGGGTCAACTGCGAAAGCGTAATGTCTCATACATCCATAGTACAAAATGTCTTTATGACATGTCGCGAAACAAAATTTATAATGGGAAAAGAAAACTTGGCGGAAAAAAATAAGAATAATAATATAGGTTCAATCGTTCTAAAGAACGATTAATAGGCTTTCCACTTCAAAAGAAGACCTTAAATAAATGACCTTGAAACCAAAAAGCTAAGAAACATACGTAATTTGTCTATAGCAATTAATAAGAACAAAAATTATTAAAAAACTATTTAGATATCTTTAAAAATAAGAAAGGTCATTAAATAGGACGTAAGAAAACTTGAATGACCTTGACAACTCATCTTTTAATCTACGTAAATATTACTTATAGGCAATAGCATTAAAAGAATAAGCCATTCAAAATACATAGTACAATGAAAAACATTTATAAAGGACTTTGACCTTGACTTTTACAGCATGACCTTGACCATGCTGAAGGTCAACAGTGATCAACATTGAAGATTTTATGCCAATATCTCTTAAAGTCATTAAGATATGACTACTTATAATATATACAAAAAATTAGAAAATGACCTTGACCTTTGACCTTGTATTTGTTTTCAAGGTCAAGGGTCCTAATGATCCATAGTGAAGACCCCATGCCTCTACTATCAATAGTTGATAAGTAATTAATGAAAAACTAATTATCAATGGTTGTAATGGGGGATAACTCCTATAAGATGAAGCCGGATCCTTTCCCTTTAAATAGAAAAAAGTTGCGCCTTTATGAGACCAATATTTTATCCATTATAACTTATAGCCTATCTTTTACCGTTTCAAAGTAATAGCGATGACAAGACAATGCCAAAATTTCAAACGTGACCTTGACCTTTGACCTTGTGTCCATTTTCAAGGTCAAGGTCAATGATGACCAATGATATAAGGTTTCATATATATATCTGTTATAGTTACTGAGATATAGTGATATAATGCAATTCACAATACATTTTATTGGTCTAGGGGAGATAACTCTTATAAAAATGTCAAATAAAAAAAGTGACGATTCAAGATCTCAATATGATACACATTTTGGTAAAGGTTTCAGTTCTCTATCTATTATAGTAAAGGAGGAGATCTGCACACAACCAAGGGTCAAAAATTAGAACATGACCTTGACCTTTGACCTTGTGACCTTTTTCAAGGTCAAGGTCAATGATGACCAACTGTGAAATATCTAGTCTATATCACCTCTGGTTCATGAGTTACAATGCTACAAAATGTACTTCCAATAAATAAGGGGAAATAACTCCTGCAAGGAGTCGTCAAAATACTTTGCGCGATATGTAACAAATTGTCGCGATCAATAGCTGACCATTTTGCAAAAAGTTTTATTGGGAAATCTTTTACGGTTTCATAGTTTATCTGCACACAAGCTTTTCTGTAACAGGGGAGATAACTCCGTAAAGAACAAGTGTTCGGTGAGCCAGGGTTAACTGCGAAAGCGTAATGTCTCATACATCCATAGTACAAAATGTCTTTACGACATGTCGCGAAACAAAATTTATAATGGGAAAAGAAAACTTGGCGGAAAAAAAAGAATAATAATAATAATAAACAGACAAATAACAGGAAGGCTTTCCACTCGGAAAGTGGAAAGCCTTAAATAAGAAACAGAAGAATAACAAGAAGGCTTTCCACTCGGAAAGTGGAAAGCCTTAAATATAGGTTCAATCGTTCTACCGAACGATTAATAGGCTTTCCACTTTAAAAGAAGACCTTAAATAAATGACCTTGAAACTAAAAAGCTAAGAAACATACATAACTAAAAAAGAATAAGGCATTCAAAATACATAGTACCATGAAAAACATTTAAAAAGGACTTTGACCTTGACTCTTACAGCATGACCTTGACCATGCTGAAGGTCAACAGTGATCAACATTGAAGATTTCATGCCAATATCTTATGTAGTCATTGAGATATGACTACTTATAATATATACAAAAAATAGAAAATGACCTTGACCTTTGACCTTGTATTTGTTTTCAAGGTCAAGGGTCCTAATGATCTATAGTAAAGACTCCATGCATCTACTATCAATAGTTGATAAGCAATTTATGAAAAACTAATTATCAATGGTTGTAATGGGGAATAACCCCTATAAGATGAAGCCGGATCCTTACCCTCAAAATAGGAAAAAGTTGCGCCTTTATGAGACCAACATTTTATCCATTACAACTTATTGCCTATCTTTTACCGTTTCAAAGGAATAGCGATGACAAGACAATGCCAAAATTTCAAACGTGACCTTGACCTTTGACCTTGAGTCCATTTTCAAGGTCAAGGTAAATGATGACTAATGATATCAGGTTTCATATAGATATCTATTATAGTTACTGAGATAAAGTGATATAATGCAACTCACAATATATTTTAGTGGTCTAGGGGAGATAACTCTTATAAAAATGTCAAATAAAAAAGTGAAGATTCAAGATCTTAATATGATACACATTTTGGTAAAGGTTTCAATTCTCTATCTATTATAGTAAAGGAGGAGATCTGTACACAACACAATGTCAAAAATTAGAACATGACCTTGACCTTTGACCTTGTGACCTTTTTCAAGGTCAAGGTCAATGATGACCAACTGTGAAATATCTAGTCTCTATCACCTCTGGTTCATGAGTTACTATGGTACAAATTGTACTTCCAATAAATAAGGGGAAATAACTCCAACAAGGAGTCGTCAAAATACTTTGCACGATATGTAACAAATTGTCGCAATCAATAGCTGACCATTTTGCAACAACGTTTATTACAAAATCTTTTATGGTTTCAAAGTTTATCTGTACACAAGCTTTTTTGTGACAAGGGAAATAACTCCGTATAGAAAAAGTGTTCGGTGTGACAGGGTCAACTGCGAAAGCGTAATGTCTCATACATTCATAGTACAAAATGTCTTTACGACATGTCGCGAAACAAAATTTATAATAAGGAAAAAAAGTTGGCGGAAAAAAAATAAGAATAAATATAGGTTCAATCGTTCTAAAGAACGATTAATAGGTTTTCCACTTCAAAAGAAGACCTTAAATAAATGACCTTGAAACCAAAAAGCTAAGAAACATACGTAATTTGTCTATTGCAATTAATAGGAACAAAAATTATTAAAGAACTATTTAGATATCTTTAAAAATAAGAAAGGTCATTAAATAGGACGTAAGAAAACTTGAATGACCTTGACAACTGATCTTTTAATCTACGTAAATATTACTTATAGGCAATAGCATTAAAAGAATAAGCCATTCAAAATACATAGTACCATGAAAAACATTTATAAAGGACTTTGACCTTGACTTTTACAGCATGACCTTGACCATGCTGAAGGTCAACAGTGATCAACATTGAAGATTTTATGCCAATATCTCTTAAAGTCATTGAGATATGACTACTTATAATATATACAAAAAAATTAGAAAATGACCTTGACCTTTGACCTTGTATTTGTGTTCAAGGTCAAGTGTCCCAATGGTCTATAGTGAAGACCCCATGCCTCTACTATCAATAGTTGATAAGCAATTAATGAAAAACAATTTATCAATGGTTGTAATGGGGGATAACTCCTATAAGATGAAGCCGGATCCTTTCCTTCTAAATAGAAAAAAGTTGCGCCTTTATGAGGCCAACATTTTTTCCATTTGAACTTATTGCCTATATTTTACCGTTTTAAAGGAATAGCGATGACAAGACAATGCAAAAATTTCAAACGTGACCTTGACCTTTGACCTTGAGTCCATTTTCAAGGTCAAGGTAAATGATGACTAATGATATAAGGTTTCATATAAATATCTGTTATAGTTACTGAGATAAAGTGATATAATGCAATTCACAATATATTTCAGTGGTCTAGGGGAGATAACTCTTATAAAAATGTCAAATAAAAAAAGTGACGATTCAAGATCTTAATATGATACACATTTTGGTACAGGTTTCAGTTCTCTATCTATTATAGTAAAGGAGGAGATCTGTACACAACGCAATATCAAAAATTAGAATGTAACCTTGACCTTTGACCTTGTGACCTTTTTCAAGGTCAAGGTCAATGATGACCAACTGTGAAATATCTAGTCTCTATCATCTCTGGTTCATGAGTTACTATGGTAAAAAATGTACTTGCAATAAATAAGGGGAAATAACTCCTATAAGAAGGTGAAAATGTCTTTAATGCTATATGTCATAAAGTGTCGCAATCCTTCGCTGAACATTTTGGAACAACTTTTATTGCGATATCTTTTACAGTTTCAAAGTTAATCTGCACACAAGCTTTTTTATGACAGGGGAAATAACTCTGTAAAGAATAAGTGTTCGGTCTGCCAGGGTCAACTGCGAAAGCGTAATGTTTCATACATCCAAAGTACAAAATATCTTTACGACATGTCGCGAAACAAAATTTATAATGGGAAAAGAAAACTTGGCGGAAAAAAAAGAATAATAAATATAGGTTCAATCGTTCTAAAGAACGATTAATAGGCTTTCCACTTCAAAAGAAGACCTTAAATAAATGACCTTGAAACCAAAAAGCTAAGAAACATACGTAATTTGTCTATAGCAATTAATAAGAACAAAAATTATTAAAAAACTATTTAGATATCTTTAAAAATAAGAAAGGTCATTAAATAGGACGTAAGAAAACTTGAATGACCTTGACAACTGATCTTTTAATCTACGTAAATATTACTTATAGGCAATAGCATTAAAAGAAGAAGCCATTCAAAAAACATAGTACCATGAAAAACATTTATAAAGGACTTTGACCTTGACTTTTACAGCATGACCTTGACCATGCTGAAGGTCAACAGTGATCAACATTGAAGATTTTATGCCAATATCTCTTAAAGTCATTAAGATATGACTATTTATAATATATACAAAAAATTAGAAAATGACCTTGACCTTTGACCTTGTATTTGTTTTCAAGGTCAAGGGTCCTAATGATCCATAGTGAAGACCCCATGCCTCTACTATCAATAGTTGATAAGTAATTAATGAAAAACTAATTATCAATGGTTGTAATGGGGGATAACTCCTATAAGATGAAGCCGGATCCTTTCCCTCTAATAGAAAAAAGTTGCGCCTTTATGAGACCAACATTTTATCCATTATAACTTATAGCCTATCTTTTACCGTTTCAAAGTAATAGCGATGACAAGACAATGCCAAAATTTCAAACGTGACCTTGACCTTTGACCTTGTGTCCATTTTCAAGGTCAAGGTCAATGATGACCAATGATATAAGGTTTCATATATATATCCGTTATAGTTACTGAGATATAGTGATATAATGCAATTCACAATACATTTTATTGGTCTAGGGGAGATAACTCTTATAAAAATGTCAAATAAAAATAGTGACGATTTAAGATCTTAATATGATACACATTTTGGTAAAGGTTTCAGTTCTCTATCTATTATAGTAAAGGAGGAGATCTGCACACAACCAAGGGACAAAAATTAGAACATGACCTTGACCTTTGACCTTGTGACCTTGTTCAAGGTCAAGGTCAATGATGACCAACTGTGAAATATCTAGTCTATATCACCACTGGTTCATGAGTTACAGTGGTACAAAATGTACTTCCAATAAATAAGGGGAAATAACTCCTACAAGAAGGTGAAAAATTCTTTAATGCGACATGTTATAAAGTGTCGCAATCCTTAGCTGAACATTTTGGAACAACTTTCATTGCGAAATCTTTTACGGTTTCATAGTTTATCTGCACACAAGATTTTTTATGACAGGGGAAATAACTCCGTAAAGAAAAAGTGTTCGGTCAGCCAGGGTTAACTGCGAAAGCGTAATGTCTCATACATCCATAGTACAAAATGTCTTTACGACATGTCGCGAAACAAAATTTATAATGGGATAAGAAAACTTGGCGGAAAAAAAATAAGAATAAATATAGGTTCAATCGTTCTAAAGAACGATTAATAGGCTTTCCACTTCAAAAGAAGACCTTAAATAAATGACCTTGAAACCAAAAAGCTAAGAAACATACGTAATTTGTCTATAGCAATTAATAAGAATAAAAATTATTAAAAAACTATTAAGATATCTTTAAAAATAAGAAAGGTCATTAAATAGGACGTAAGAAAACTTGAATGACCTTGACAACTGATCTTTTAATCTACGTAAATATTACTTATAGGCAATAGCATTAAAAGAATAAGCCATTCAAAATACATAGTACCATGAAAAACATTATAAAGGACTTTGACCTTGACTTTTACAGCATGACCTTGACCATGCTGAAGGTCAACAGTGATCAACATTGAAGATTTTATGCCAATATCTCTTAAAGTCATTAAGATATGACTACTTATAATATATACAAAAAATTAGAAAATGACCTTGACCTTTGACCTTGTATTTGTTTTCAAGGTCAAGGGTCCTAATGATCCATAGTGAAGACCCCATGCCTCTACTATCAATAGTTGATAAGTAATTAATGAAAAACTAATTATCAATGGTTGTAATGGGGGATAACTCCTATAAGATGAAGCCGGATCCTTTCCCTTTAAATAGAAAAAAGTTGCGCCTTTATGAGACCAACATTTTATCCATTATAACTTATAGCCTATCGTTTACCGTTTTAAAGTAATAGCGATGACAAGACAATGCCAAAATTTCAAACGTGACCTTGACCTTTGACCTTGTGTCCATTTTCAAGGTCAAGGTCAATGATGACCAATGATATAAGGTTTCATATATATATATCTGTTATAGTTACTGAGATATAGTGATATAATGCAATTCACAATACATTTTATTGGTCTAGGGGAGATAACTCTTATAAAAATGTCAAATAAAAAAAGTGACGATTCAAGATCTTAATATGATACACATTTTGGTAAAGGTTTCAGTTCTCTATCTATTATAGTAAAGGAGGAGATCTGCACACAACAAAGGGTCAAAAATTAGAACATGACCTTGACCTTTGACCTTGTGACCTTTTTCAAGGTCAAGGTCAATGATGACCAACTGTGAAATATCTAGTCTTTATCACCTCTGGTTCATGAGTTACAATGGTACAAAATGTACTTTCAATAAATAAGGGGAAATAACTCCTACAAGGAGTCGTCAAAATACATTGCGCGATATGTAACAAATTGTCGCAATCCTTAGGTGACCATTTGCAACAACTTTCATTGCGAAATCTTTTACGGTTTCATAGTTTATCTGCACACAAGCTTTTCTGTAACAGGGGAGATAACTCCGTAAAGAACAAGTGTTCGGTGTGACAGGGTCAACTGCGAAAGCGTAATGTCTAATACATCCATAGTACGAAATGTCTTTACGACATGTCGCGAAACAAAATTTATAATGGGAAAAAAAAGTTGGCGGAAAAACAATAAGAATAATAATAATAATAATAATAATAAGAAACAGACTAATAACAATAAGTCTTTCCACTGGAAAGTGGAAAGCCTTAATAATAAGAAACAGACTAATAACAGTAAGTCTTTCCACTGGAAAGTGGAAAGCCTTAATAAACAGACGAATTACAAGAAGGTTTTCCACTGGAAAGTGGAAAACCTTAAATATAGGTTCAATCGTTATAAAGAACGATTAATAGGCTTTCCACTTCAAAAGAAGACCTTAAATAAATGACCTTGAAACCAAAAAGCTAAGAAACATACGTAATTTGTCTATAGCAATTAATAAGAACAAAAATTATTAAAAAACTATTTAGATATCTTTAAAATAAGAAAGGTCATTAAATAGGACGTAAGAAAACTTGAATGACATTGACAACTGATCTTTTAATCTACATAAATATTACTTATAGGCAATAGCATTAAAAGAAGCCATTCAAAATACATAGTACCATGAAAAACATTTATAAAGGACTTTGACCTTGACTTTTACAGCATGACCTTGACCATGCTGAAGGTCAACAGTGTTCAACATTGAAGATTTTATGCCAATATCTCTTAAAGTCATTAAGATATGACTACTTATAATATATACAAAAAATTAGAAAATGACCTTGACCTTTGACCTTGTATTTGTTTTCAAGGTCAAGGGTCCTAATGATCCATAGTGAAGACCCCATGCATCTACTATCAATAGTTGATAAGTAATTAATGAAAAACTAATTATCAATGGTTGTAATGGGGGATAACTTCTATAAGATGAAGCCGGATCCTTTCCCTTTAAATAGAAAAAAGTTGCGCCTTTATGAGACCAACATTTTATCCATTATAACTTATAGCCTATCTTTTACCGTTTCAAAGTAATAGCGATGACAAGACAATGCCAAAATTTCAAAGGTGACCTTGACCTTTGACCTTGTGTCCATTTTCAAGGTCAAGGTCAATGATGACCAATGATATAAGGTTTCATATATATATCTGTTATAGTTACTGAGATATAGTGATATAATGCAATTCACAATACATTTTATTGGTCTAGGGGAGATAACTCTTATAAAAATGTCAAATAAAAAAAGTGACGATTCAAGATCTCAATATGATACACATTTTGGTAAAGGTTTCAATTCTCTATCTATTATAGTAAAGGAGGAGATCTGCACACAACCAAGGGTCAAAAATTAGAACATGACCTTGACCTTTGTCCTTGTGACCTTTTTCAAGGTCAAGGTCAATGATGACCAACTGTGAAATATCTAGTCTATATCACCTCTGGTTCATGAGTTACAATGGTACAAATTGTACTTCCAATAAATAAGGGGAAATAACTCCTACAAGGAGTCGTCAAAATACTTTGCGCGATATGTAACAAATTGTCGCAATCCATAGCTGATCATTTTGCAACAACTTTTATTGCAAAATCTTTTACGGTTTCATAGTTTATCTGCACACACGCTTTTCTGTAACAGGGGAGATAACTCCGTAAAGAACAAGTGTTCGGTGTGACAGGGTCAACTGCGAAAGCGTAATGTCTTATATATCCATAGTACAAAATGTCTTTACGACATGTCACGAAACAAAATTTATAATGGGAAAAGAAAACTTGGCGGAAAAAAATAAGAATAATAATAAGAAACAGAAGAATAACAAGAAGGCTTTCCACTGGAAAGTGGAAAGCCTTAATAATAATAATAATAAGAAACAGACTAATAACAGTAAGTCTTTCCACTGGAAAGTGGAAAGCCTTAATAAGAAACAGACTAATAACAGTAAGTCTTTCCACTGGAAAGTGGAAAGCCTTAAATATAGGTTCAATCGTTCTACCGAACGATTAATAGGCTTTCCACTCTACGCAACCAGAAAGAACCTGTATTTAATGACATTGAATTCTGCTTCTAAACATTATTTGTAATTTGTCTTTAAAAATTAACAAATTTGAAAGCAAAACTGTTTATATATTATTTAAAATAGGAAAGGTCAAATTGTAGAGCATAATGACCTTGACCTGACCTTCTTTATATGTAAATTGAATCTATTTCACACTATGAACAAATGAAAGAAAAAACATTCAAATAAGTTTTGAAATAAAAAAGGTCATAAAATATGACGTTCAGAGACTTTAATGACATTGACCACTGACCTTTTGATCTCTGCATATATTGTACATCAATAACTAAGCATTTATTAGTATAAAACACTTCATATACACGGAAAATGAAAAATTAAAAAAAATGTATTGACCTTGACCCTTAACAATGTGACCTTGACCATGATGAAGGTAACAAATGATCAACAGTGAAGATCTTATGTCAATATCTCTTGTAGTTAATGAGATATGGCTACTTATAATAAATTCCAAAAATCAGATGACCTTGACCTTTGACCTTGTATGTGTCTGCAATGTCAAGGTCATAAGGGTTTTTGGTGAAGACCCCATACCTCTACTATCAATAGTTAATGAGTTATGAATGAAAAATTAATAATCAATGTTTCGAATGGGAGATAACTCCTATAAAATGAAGTCAAATCCTTTCCCTTCAAATGTAACAAAGTTGCGCCTTTATTAGGCCAATATTTTACCCATTATAAGTTATTGCCTATCTTTTACTGTTTCAAAGATATAGCAATAACAAGACAATGTGAAAATTTAGAACGTTGCCTTGATCTTTGACCTTGTGTCCATTTTGAAGGTCGAGGTCATAAGGGTCTTTGGTGAAGACCCCATGCCTGTGCTATCAATAGTTAATGAGTTATGAATGGAAAAGTAATAATCAATGTTTCAAATGGGAGATAACTCCTATAAAATGAAGTCAAATCCTTTCCCTTCAAATGGGACAAAGTTGCGCCTTTATTAGGCCAACATTTTACCCATTATAAGTTATTGCCTATCTTTTACCCGTTTCAAAGATTTAGAAGGTGCATTATGTGCGATTGGTCAAAAAGCTTTTATTTTTACCTGGAGGAAATTAACATATTACAAGTTGACAGGTTATGACTTTGCATTAAATAGTTTTTATTATTGTTTTGTATTATTTACCTCTGCATTAACATCTGAATACTAATAGTTTAATATTCTCTGCATGATGTGGAAGCATTGCTAGGAAAACATATATCTCCATTTATATATTCAATTCCAGTTAATATAGCACTAAAGGTAAAATACTCAATATTATTTTCATTGTTTAATTTAAAAACATAATTAACCACCAAATTTCATCAAACATATTGTTTTAGATGTGTTTTTTATAGTAAATTTATTATTTGTAATACAAATATAGAAAAGTCTCGCAGGTGCATTTGTAAATTTGTTCATTTAACTGAAAAACAAGGGAAGTAACTTTTAATTTTGTTAAAGTCAGAAATAGTTCAACAAATAAATTTGAGTTATCTCTCTTTTTACGGTTTTAAAGTAAATTTATGATAAGTATTTGTTTATTGTTCTGTATTATTTGCTAGAGATTGGCATTCTAAGAGAGACAACTTCTATAAACTGTTGATAAAACATGTCGCGACATGTCTTAATTTACTCGCAATTATTTAAAAAATGCCCCTACTATAAATAGTTAATAAGTTATATACGAAAAACTAATAATCAGTTGTCTTAATGGGAGATAACTCCTATAAAATGAAGTCAAATCCTTTCCCTTTAAATGTGACAAAGTTGCGCCTTTATCAGACCAACATTTTACCCATTATAAGTTATTGCCTATCTTTTACCGTTTCAAAGATATAGCGATGTCAAGATAATGTAAAAATTTAGAACGTGACCTTGACCTTTGACCTTGTGTCCATTTTCAAGGTCAAGGTCAATGATGACCAATGGTCAAGTTACAAGTAAATATCTGTTATAGTTACTGAGATATCGCTATTGACATAATATTGTTTTGTTCCAGGGGAGATAACTCTTTCAAAAGCTCAATTTAAAAAAGTGACGATTCAAGATCTTAATAAGATCTAGCTTTTGTCAAGAGACCTTTATTTTCGTATCTATTATGGTTAAGGAGGAGATCTGTACACAACACAAGGTCAAAATTTAGAATGTGACCTTGACCTTTGACCTTGTGATTTTTTTCAAGGTCGAGGTCAATGATGACCAACTGTGAAATATCTAGTCTCTATCACCTCTGGTTCATGAGTTACATTGGTACAAAATGTACTTCCAATAAATAAGGGGAAATAACTCCTGCAAGGAGTCGTCAAAATACTTTGCGCGATATGTAACAAATTGTCGCGATCAATAGCTGACCATTTTGCAGAAACTTTCATTGCGAAATCTTTTACGGTTTCAAAGTTTATCTGTACACAAGCTTTTTTGTGACAGGGGAGATAACTCCGTAAAGTAAAAGTGTTCGGTGTGACAGGGTTAACTGCGAAAGCGTAATGTCTCATACATTCATAGTACAAAATGTCTTTACGACATGTCGCGAAACAAAATTTATAATGGGGTAACAAAACTTGGCGGAAAAAAATAAGAATAATAAGAAACAGACTAATAACAGTAAGTCAAAGTTAATCTGCACACAAGCTTTTTTATGACAGGGGAAATAACTCCGTAAAGAAAAAGTGTTCGGTGTAGCAGGGTCAACTGAGAAAGCGTAATGTCTAATACATCCATAGTACAAAATGTCTTTAAGACATGTCGCGAAACAAAATTTATAATGGGAAAAGAAACTTGGCGGAAAAAAAAGAATAATAATAATAAATATAGGTTCAATCGTTCTACCGAACGATTAATAGGCTTTCCACTTTAAAAGAAGACCTTAAATAAATGACCTTGAAACTAAAACGCTAAGAAACATACGTAACTAAAAAAGAATAAGGCATTCAAAATACATAGTACCATGAAAAACATTTAAAAAGGACTTTGACCTTGACTCTTACAGCATGACCTTGACCATGCTGAAGGTCAACAGTGATCAACATTGAAGATTTCATGCCAATATCTCTTGTAGTCATTGAGATATGACTACTTATAATATATACAAAAAATAGAAAATGACCTTGACCTTTGACCTTGTATTTGTTTTCAAGGTCAAGGGTCCTAATGATCTGTAGTAAAGACTCCATGCCTCTACTATCAATAGTTGATAAGCAATTAATGAAAAACTAATTATCAATGGTTGTAATGGGGCATAACTCCTATAAGATGAAGCCGGATCCTTACCCTCCAAATAGGAAAAAGTTGCGCCTTTATGAGGCCAACATTTTATCCATTACAACTTATTGCCTATCTTTTACCGTTTCAAAGGAATAGCGATGACAAGACAATGCTAAAATTTCAAACGTGACCTTGACCTTTGACCTTGAGTCCATTTTCAAGGTCAAGGTAAATGATGACTAATGATATAAGGTTTCATATAAATATCTGTTATAGTTACTGAGATAAAGTGATATAATGCAACTCACAATATATTTTAGTGGTCTAGGGGAGATAACTCTTATAAAACTGTCAAATAAAAAAAGTGACGATTCAAGATCTTAATATGATACAAATTTTGGTAAAGGTTTCAATTCTGTATCTATTATAGTAAAGGAGGAGATCTGTACACAACACAATGTCAAAAATTAGAATGTGACCTTGACCTTTGACCTTGTGACCTTTTTCAAGGTCAAGGCCAATGATGACCAACTGTGAAATATCTATTCTCTATCACCTCTGGTTCATGAGTTACTATGGTACAAATTGTACTTCCAAGAAATAAGGGGAAATAACTCCAACAAGGAGTCGTCAAAATACTTTGCGCGATATGTAACAAATTGTCGCAATCAATAGCTGACCATTTTGCAACAACTTTTATTACAAAATCTTTTACGGTTTCAAAGTTTATCTGTACACAAGCTTTTTTGTGACAAGGGAAATAACTCCGTAAAGAAAAAGTGTTCGGTGTGACAGGGTTAACTGCGAAAGCGTAATGTCTCATACATTCATAGTACAAAATGTCTTTACGACATGTCGCGAAACAAAATTTATAATAAGGAAAAAAAGTTGGCGGAAAAAAAATAAGAATAATAAATATAGGTTCAATCGTTCTAACGAACGATTAATAGGCTTTCCACTTAAAAGAACACCTAAAATAAATGACCTTGAAAATAAAAAGCTAAGCAACATACGTAATTTGTCTATATCAATTAATAGGTACAAAAATATATATAAAAAAACTATTTAGATATCTTTCAAAATAAGAAAGGTCATTAAATAGGACGTAAAAAGATTGAATGACCTTGACAACTGATCTTATGATCTAAGTATATATTACTTATTGACAATAGCATTTATAAAAATAAGACATTTAAAATACATAGTACCATGAAAAACATTTAAAAAGGACTTTGACCTTGACTCTTACAGCATGACCTTGACCATGTTGAAGGTCAACGGTGATCAACATTGAAGATTTTGTGCCACTATCTCTGATAATAGTTGAAATACGACTACTTTTAATAAATACCAAAAAGTAGAAGATGACCTTGACCTTTGACCTTGTATTAGTTTTCAAGGTCAAGGGTCCTTATCGTCTATAGTGAAGACCCCATGCCTCTACTATCAATAGTTGATAAGTAATTAATGAAAAGCCAGTTATCGATGTGTTTAATGGGGGACAACTCCTATAAGCTGAAGTCGGATCCTTTACCTCAAAATAGAAAACAGTTGCGCCTTAATGAGACCAACATTTTATCCATTATAACTTATTGCCTATCTTTTACCGTTTCAATGGAATAGCGATGACAAGACAATGTCAAAATTTCAAACGTGACCTTGACCTTTGACCTTGCGTCCATTTTCAAGGTCAAGGTGAATGATGACCAATGATATCAGGTTTCATATATATTTCTGTTATAGTTACTGAGATATAGTGATATAATACATTTCACAATATATTTTATTGGTCTAGGGGAGATAACTCTTATAAAAATGTCAAATAAAAAAAGTGACGATTCAAGATCTTAATATGATACACATTTTGGTAAAGGTTTCAGTTCTCTATCTATTATAGTAAAGGAGGAGATCTGCACACAACCAAGGGTCAAAAATTAGAACATGACCTTGACCTCTGATCTTGTGAACTTTTTCAAGGTCAAGGTCAATGATGACCAACTGTGAAATATCTAGTCTATATCACCACTGGTTCATGAGTTACAGTGGTACAAAATGTACTTCCAATAAATAAAGGGAAATAACTCCTACAAGAAGGTGAAAAATTCTTTAATGCGACATGTTATAAAGTGTCGCAATCCTAAGCTGAACATTTTGGAACAACTTTCATTGCGAAATCTTTTACGGTTTCATAGTTTATCTGCACACAAGCTTTTTTATGACAGGGGAAATAACTCCGTAAAGAAAAAGTGTTCGGTCAGCCAGGGTTAACTGCGAAAGCGTAATGTCTTATACATCCATAGTACAAAATGTCTTTACGACATGTCGCGAAACAAAATTTATAATGGGAAAAGAAAACTTGGCGGAAAAAAAATAAGAATAAATATAGGTTCAATCGTTCTAAAGAACGATTAATAGGCTTTCCACTTCAAAAGAAGACCTTAAATAAATGACCTTGAAACCAAAAAGCTAAGAAACATACGTAATTTGTCTATAGCAATTAATAAGAACAAAAATTATTAAAAAACTATTTAGATATCTTTAAAAATAAGAAAGGTCATTAAATAGGACGTAAGAAAACTTGAATGACCTTGACAACTGATCTTTTAATCTACGTAAATATTACTTATAGGCAATAGCATTAAAAGAAGAAGCCATTCAAAATACATAGTACCATGAAAAACATTTATAAAGGACTTTGACCTTGACTTTTACAGCATGATCTTGACCATGCTGAAGGTCAACAGTGATCAACATTGAAGATTTTATGCCAATATCTCTTAAAGTCATTAAGATATGACTACTTATAATATATACACAAAATTAGAAAATGACCTTGACCTTTGACCTTGTATTTGTTTTCAAGGTCAAGGGTCCTAATGATCCATAGTGAAGACCCAATGCCTCTATTATCAATAGTTGATAAGTAATTAATGAAAAACTAATTATCAATGGTTGTAATGGGGGATAACTCCTATAAGATGAAGCCGGATCCTTTCCCTCTAAATAGAAAAAAGTTGCGCCTTTATGAGACCAACATTTTATCCATTATAACTTATAGCCTATCTTTTACCGTTTCAAAGTAATAGCGATGACAAGACAATGCCAAAATTTCAAACGTGACCTTGACCTTTGACCTTGTGTCCATTTTCAAGGTCAAGGTCAATGATGACCAATGATATAAGGTTTCATATATATATCTGTTATAGTTACTGAGATATAGTGATATAATGCAATTCACAATACATTTTATTGGTCTAGGGGAGATAACTCTTATAAAAATGTCAAATAAAAAAAGTGACGATTCAAGATCTCAATATGATACACATTTTGGTAAAGGTTTCAGTTCTCTATCTATTATAGTAAAGGAGGAGATCTGCACACAACCAAGGGTCAAAAATTAGAACATGACCTTGACCTTTGACCTTGTGACCTTTTTCAAGGTCAAGGTCAATGATGACCAACTGTGAAATATCTAGTCTATATCACCTCTGGTTCATGAGTTACAATGGTACAAATTTTACTTCCAATAAATAAGGGGAAATAACTCCTACAAGGAGTCGTCAAAATACTTTGCGCGATATATAACAAATTGTCGCAATCCATAGCTGACCATTTTGCAACAACTTTTATTGCGAAATCTTCTACGGTTTCATAGTTTATCTGCACACAAGCTTTTCTGTAACAGGGGAGATAACTCCGTAAAGAACAAGTGTTCGGTGTGACAGGGTCAACTGCGAAAGCGTAATGTCTTATACATCCATAGTACAAAATGTCTTTACGACATGTCGCGAAACAAAATTTATAATGGGAAAAGAAAACTTGGCGGAAAAAAATAAGAATAATAATAATAATAAATATAAGTTCATTGGTTCTACCGAACAAATGAGAGGCTTTCCACTTATTGCATAAATGACCTTGACATTGACTTTGGCTATATGGAAATTGAATCTTCTTTTCAAAATAAACAAAAGAAAGAAAAACCATTCGTATATCTTTTGAAATAAAAAAGGTAAAAAAATAGGACGTTAATTGTGATAAATGACCTTGACTACCAAGTGTTTGATATTTGCATATTCAATGGTTTAAAAACAAATCATTTACTTGTATTTACCATTTTATATACACGAAAAAGCAGAATTTCCAAAAAATATTATTTGACCTTGACTGCTGTCAATATGACCTTGACCATGCTGAGGGTCAATAAAGGACCAACAGTGAAGATCCTTTGTCAATATGTCTTATAATTATGAAGAAATGCGTATTTATCATAAATACCCAAATTTATAAGATGACCTTGACCTTTTACCTTGTTTCTATTTTCAAGGTCAAGGGTCATAATGGTCTTTGGTGAAGTCCCCATGCCTCTACTATCAATAGTTAATAAGTTATCAATGAAAAAGTAAATATCAATGGTTGTAATGGGAGATAACTCCTATAAGATGAAGTCAAATCCTTTTCCTTTAAATAGAAAAAAGTTGCGCATTTATGAGGCCGACATTTTATCCGTTATAAGTTATAAGCTATCTTTTACCGTTTCAAAGAAATAGCGATGACAAGATAATGTCAAAATTTCAAACGTGACCTTGACCTTTGACCTTGTGTCCATTTTCAAGGTCAAGGTCAATGATGACTAATGATATAAGGTTTCATATAAATATCTGTCATAGTTACTGAGATAACGCTATATACACTATATTTAATTGATCCAGGGGAGATAACTCTTTCAAAAGTCAAATCATTTATAGTGACCTTTCAAGACCTTAATATGATACACATTTTGGTAAAAGATTTATTTCTGTATCTCTTATGGTTCAGGAGGAGAATCGCACACACCACAGTGCCAAAATTTAGAATGTGACCTTGACCCTTGACCTTGTGACCTTTTTCAAGGTCAAGGTCAATGATGACCAACTGTGAAATATCTAGTCACTGTCATCTCTGGTTCATGAGTTACTATGGTACAAAATGTACTTCCAATAAATAAGGGGAAATAACTCCTACAAGGAGTCGTCAAAATACTTTGCGCGATATGTAACAAATTGTCGCGATCAATAGCTGAGCATTTTGCAACAACTTTCATTGCGAAATCTTTTACGGTTTAAAAGTTTATCTGCACACAAGATTTTTATGACAGGGGAAATAACTCCGTAAAGAAAAAGTGTTTGGTGTGACAGGGTTAACTGCGAATGCGTAATGTCTCATACATTCATAGTACAAAATGTCTTTACGACATGTCGCGAAACAAAATTTATAATGGGAAAAGAAAAAACTTGGCGGAAGAATAATAAGAATAATAAGAAACAGACAAAATGCAATAAGTCTTTCCACTGGAAAGTGGAAAGCCTTAATAATAATAAGAAACAGAAGAATAACAAGAAGGCTTTCCACTCGGAAAGTGGAAAGCCTTAATTAAAGTTCATTGGTTCTACCGAACAAATGAGAGGCTTTCCACTTATCGCAAAAATGACCTTGACATTGACTTTGGTTGATGGAAATTGACTATTCTTTTCAAAATAAACAATCGAAAGAAAAAACCATTCGGCTATCTTTCGAAATAAAAAAGGTATAAAAAATAGAACGTTAATTGACATAAATGCCCTTGACCAGCAAGTTTTTGATATTTGCATACTTAATGCTTTAAAAACAAAGCATTTATTAAGATTTACCATTTTATTTACACGAAAAAGCAGAATTTCCGAAAAATATGTTTTGACCTTGACTTCTGTCAATATGACCTTGACCATGCTGAGGGTCAATAAAGGACAAACAAACAGTGAAGATCCTATGTTAATATGTCGTATAATTATGAAGAAATGACTATTTATCATAAATACCAAAATTTATAAGATGACCTTGACCATTGACCTTGTTTCTATTTTCAAGGTCAAGGGTCATACTGGTCTATTGTGAAGACCCCATGCCTCTACTATCAATAGTTGATGAGTAATTAATGAAAACCTAATTATCAGTGGTTGTAATGGGGGATAACTCCTATAAGATGAAGTCGGATCCTTTCCCTTTAAATGTAAAAAAGTTGCGCCTTTATGAGACCAACATTTTATCCATTATAACTTATAGCCTATCTTTTACCGTTTCCATGCAATAGCGATGACAAGACAATGTCAAAATTTCAAACGTGACCTTGACCTTTGACCTTGTGTCCATTTTCAAGGTCAAGGTCAATGATGACTAATGATATAAGGTTTCATATAAATATCTGTTATAGTAACTGAGATATAGTGATATAATGTAATTCACAATATATTTTATTGGTCTAGGGGAGATAACTCTTATAAAAATGTCAAATAAAAAAAGTGACGATTCAAGATCTTAATATGATACACATTTTGGTAAAGGTTTCAGTTCTCTATCTATTATAGTAAAGGAGGAGATCTGCACACAACCAAGGGTCAAAAATTAGAACATGACCTTGACCTTTGACCTTGTGACCTTTTTCAAGGTCAAGGTCAATGATGACCAACTGTGAAATATCTAGTCTATATCACCTCTGGTTCATGAGTTATTATGGTACAAAATGTACTTCCAATAAATAAGAGGAAATAACTCCTACTAGGAGTCGTCATAATACTTTGCGCGATATGTAACAAATTGTCGCGATCAATAGCTGACCATTTTGCAACAACTTTTATTGCGAAATCTTTTACGGTTTCATAGTTTATCTGCACACAAGCTTTTCTGTAACAGGGGAGATAACTCCGTAAAGAACAAGTGTTCGGTGAGCCAGGGTTAACTGCGAAAGCGTAATGTCTCATACATCCATAGTACAAAATGTCTTTACGACATGTCGCGAAACAAAATTTATAATGGGAAAAGAAAACTTGGCGGAAAAAAAAGAATAATAATAAATATAGGTTCAATCGTTCTAAAGAACGATTAATAGGCTTTCCACTTCAAAAGGAGACCTTAAATAAATGACCTTGAAACCAAAAAGCTAAGAAACATACGTAATTTGTCTATAGCAATTAATAAGAACAAAAATTATTAAAAAACTATTTAGATATCTTTAAAAATAAGAAAGGTCATTAAACAGGACGTAAGAAAACTTGAATGACCTTGACAACTGATCTTTTAATCTACGTAAATATTACTTATAGGCAATAGCATTAAAAGAAGAAGCCATTCAAAATACATAGTACCATGAAAAACATTTATAAAAGACTTTGACCTTGACTTTTACAGCATGACCTTGACCATGCTGAAGGTCGACAGTGATCAACATTGAAGATTTTATGCCAATATCTCTTAAAGTCATTAAGATATGACTACTTATAATATATACAAAAAATTAGAAAATGACCTTGACCTTTGACCTTGTATTTGTTTTCAAGGTCAAGGGTCCTAATGATCCATAGTGAAGACCCCATGCCTCTACTATCAATAGTTGATAAGTAATTAATGAAAAACTAATTATCAATGGTTGTAATGGGGGATAACTCCTATAAGATGAAGCCGGATCCTTTCCCTCTAAATAGAAAAAAGTTGCGCCTTTATGAGACCAACATTTTATCCATTATAACTTATAGCCTATCTTTTACCGTTTCAAAGTAATAGCGATGACAAGACAATGCCAAAATTTCAAACGTGACCTTGACCTTTGACCTTGTGTCCATTTTCAAGGTCAAGGTCAATGATGACCAATGATATAAGGTTTCATATATATATCTGTTATAGTTACTGAGATATAGTGATATAATGCAATTCACAATACATTTTATTGGTCTAGGGGAGATAACTCTTATAAAAATGTCAAATAAAAAAAGTGACGATTCAAGATCTCAATATGATACACATTTTGGTAAAGGTTTCAGCTCCCTATCTATTATAGTAAAGGAGGAGATCTGCACACAACCAAGGGTCAAAAATTAGAACATGACCTTGACCTTTGACCTTGTGACCTTTTTCAAGGTCAAGGTCAATGATGACCAACTGTGAAATATCTAGTCTATATCACCTCTGGTTCATGAGTTACAGTGGTACAAATTTTACTTCCAATAAATAAGGGGAAATAACTCCTACAAGGAGTCGTCAAAATACTTTGCGCGATATGTAACAAATTGTCGCAATCCATAGCTGACCATTTTGCAACAACTTTTATTGTGAAATCTTTTACGGTTTCATAGTTTATCTGCACACAAGCTTTTCTGTAACAGGGGAGATAACTCCGTAAAGAAAAAGTGTTCAGTCTGCCAGGGTTAACTGCGAAAGCGTAATGTCTCATACATCCATAGTACAAAATGTCTTTACGACATGTCGCGAAACAAAATTTATAATGGGATAACAAAACTTGGCGGAAAAAAAATAAGAATAAATATAGGTTCAATCGTTCTAAAGAACGATTAATAGGCTTTCCACTTCAAAAGAAGACCTTAAATAAATGACCTTGAAACCAAAAAGCTAAGAAACATACGTAATTTGTCTATAGCAATTAATAAGAATAAAAATTATTAAAAAACTATTAAGATATCTTTAAAAATAAGAAAGGTCATTAAATAGGACGTAAGAAAACTTGAATGACCTTGACAACTGATCTTTTAATCTACGTAAATATTACTTATAGGCAATAGCATTAAAAGAATAAGCCATTCAAAATACATAGTACCATAAAAAAACATTATAAAGGACTTTGACCTTGACTTTTACAGCATGACCTTGACCATGCTGAAGGTCAACAGTGATCAACATTGAAGATTTTATGCCAATATCTCTTAAAGTCATTAAGATATGACTACTTATAATATATACAAAAAATTAGAAAATGACCTTGACCTTTGACCTTGTATTTGTTTTCAAGGTCAAGGGTCCTAATGATCCATAGTGAAGACCCCATGCCTCTACTATCAATAGTTGATCAGTAATTAATGAAAAACTAATTATCAATGGTTGTAATGGGGGATAACTCCTATAAGATGAAGCCGGATCCTTTCCCTTGAAATAGAAAAAAGTTGCGCCTTTATGAGACCAACATTTTATTCATTATAACTTATAGTCTATCTTTTACCGTTTCAAAGTAATAGCGATGACAAGACAATGCCAAAATTTCAAACGTGACCTTGACCTTTGACCTTGTGTCCATTTTCAAGGTCAAGGTCAATGATGACCAATGATATAAGGTTTCATATATATATCTGTTATAGTTACTGAGATATAGTGATATAATGCAATTCACAATACATTTTATTGGTCTAAGGGAGATAACTCTTATAAAAATGTCAAATAAAAAAAGTGACGATTCAAGATCTCAATATGATACACATTTTGGTAAAGGTTTCAGTTCTCTATCTATTACAGTAAAGGAGGAGATCTGCACACAACCAAGTGTCAAAAATTAGAACATGACCTTGACCTTTGACCTTGTGACCTTTTTCAAGGTCAAGGTCAATGATGACCAACTGTGAAATATCTAGTCTATATCACCTCTGGTTCATGAGTTACAATGGTACAAATTGTACTTCCAATAAATAAGGGGAAATAACTCCTACAAGGAGTCGTCAAAATACTTTGCGCGATATGTAACAAATTGTCGCAATCCATAGCTGACCATTTTGCAACAACTTTTATTGCGAAATCTTTTACGGTTTCATAGTTTATCTGCACACAAGCTTTTCTGTAACAGGGGAGATAACTCCGTAAAGAACAAGTGTTCGGTGTGCCAGGGTTAACTGCGAAAGCGTAATGTCTAATACATTCATAGTACAAAATGTCTTTACGACATGTCGCGAAACAAAATTTATAATGGGAAAAAAAAGTTGGCGGAAAAACAATAAGAATAATAATAATAATAATAATAAGAAACAGACTAATAACAATAAGTCTTTCCACTGGAAAGTGGAAAGCCTTAATAATAAGAAACAGACTAATAACAGTAAGTCTTTCCACTCGGAAAGTGGAAAGCCTTAAATATAGGTTCAATCGTTCTAAAGAACGATTAATAGGCTTTCCACTTCAAAAGAAGACCTTAAATAAATGACCTTGAAACCAAAAAGCTAAGAAACATACGTAATTTGTCTATAGCAAATAATAAGAACAAAAATTATAAAAAAGACTATTTAGATATCTTTAAAAATAAGAAAGGTCATTAAATAGGACGTAAGAAAACTTGAATGACCTTGACAACTGATCTTTTAATCTACGTAAATATTACTGATAGGCAATAGCATTAAAAGAATAAGCCATTCAAAATACATAGTACCATGAAAAACATTAATAAAGGACTTTGACCTTGACTTTTACAGCATGACCTTGACAATGCTGAAGGTCAACAGTGATCAACATTGAAGATTTTATGCCAATATCTCTTAAAGTCATAAAGATATGACTACTTATAATATATACAAAAAATTAGAAAATGACCTTGACCTTTGACCTTGTATTTGTTTTCAAGGTCAAGGGTCCTAATGATCCATAGTGAAGACCCCATGCCTCTACTATCAATAGTTGATAAGTAATTAATGAAAAACTAATTATCAATGGTTGTAATGGGGGATAACTCCTATAAGATGAAGCCGGATCCTTTCCCTTTAAATAGAAAAAAGTTGCGCCTTTATGAGACCAACATTTTATCCATTATACCTTATAGCCTATCGTTTACCGTTTCAAAGTAATAGCGATGACAAGACAATGCCAAAATTTCAAACGTGACCTTGACCTTTGACCTTGTGTCCATTTTCAAGGTCAAGGTCAATGATGACCAATGATATAAGGTTTCATATATATATCTGTTATAGTTACTGAGATATAGTGATATAATGCAATTCACAATATATTTTATTGGTCTAGGGGAGATAACTCTTATAAAAATGTCAAATAAAAAAAGTGACGATTCAAGATCTTAATATGATACACATTTTGGTAAAGGTTTCAGTTCTCTATCTATTATAGTAAAGGAGGAGATCTGCACACAACCAAGTGTCAAAAATTAGTACATGACCTTGACCTTTGACCTTGTGACCCTTTTCAAGGTCGAGGTCAATGATGACCAACTGTGAAATATCTAGTCTTTATCACTTCTGGTTCATGAGTTACAATGGTACAAAATGTACTTTCAATAAATAAGGGGAAATAACTCCTACAAGAAGTCGTCAAAATACATTGCGCGATATGTAACAAATTGTCGCAATCCTTAGCTGACCATTTTGCAACAACTTTCATTGCGAAATCTTTTACGGTTTCATAGTTTATATGCACACAAGCTTTTCTGTAACAGGGGAGATAACTCCGTAAAGAACAAGTGTTCGGTGTGACAGGGTCAACTGCGAAAGCGTAATGTCTAATACATCCATAGTACGAAATGTCTTTACGACATGTTGCGAAACAAAATTTATAATGGGAAAAAAAAGTTGGCGGAAAAACAATAAGAATAATAATAATAATAACTAAAGAACGATTAATAGGCTTTCCACTTCAAAAGAAGACCTTAAATAAATGACCTTGAAACCAAAACGCTAAGAAACATACGTAATTTGTCTATAGCAATTAATAAGAACAAAAATTATGAAAAAACTATTTAGATATCTTTAAAAATAAGAAAGGTCATTAAATAGGACGTAAGAAAACTTGAATGACCTTGACAACTGATCTTTTAATCTACGTAAATATTACTTATAGACAATAGCATTAAATGAAGAAGCCATTCAAAATACATAGTACCATGAAAAACATTTATAAAGGACTTTGACCTTGACTTTTACAGCATGACCTTGACCATGCTGAAGGTCAACAGTGATCAACATTGAAGATTTTATGCCAATATCTCTTAAAGTCATTAAGATATGACTACTTATAATATATACAAAAAATTAGAAAATGACCTTGACCTTTGACCTTGTATTTGTTTTCAAGGTCAAGGGTCCTAATGATCCATAGTGAAGACCCCATGCCTCTACTATCAATAGTTGATAAATAATTAATGAAAAACTAATTATCAATAGTTGTAATGGGGGATAACTCCTATAAGATGAAGCCGGATCCTTTCCCTCTAAATAGAAAAAAGTTGCGCCTTTATGAGACCAACATTTTATCCATAATAACTTATAGCCTATCTTTTACCGTTTCAAAGTAATAGCGATGACAAGACAATGCCAAAATTTCAAACGTGACCTTGACCTTTGACCTTGTGTCCATTTTCAAGGTCAAGGTCAATGGTGACCAATGATATAAGGTTTCATATATATATGTTATAGTTACTGAGATATAGTGATATAATGCAATTCACAATACATTTTATTGGTCTAGGGGAGATAACTCTTATAAAAATCTCAAATAAAAAAAGTGACGATTCAAGATCTCAATATGATACACATTTTGGTAAAGGTTTCTGTTCTCTATCTATTATAGTAAAGGAGGAGATCTGCACACAACCAAGGGTCAAAAATTAGAACATGACCTTGACCTTTGACCTTGTGACCTTTTTCAAGGTCAAGGTCAATGATGACCAACTGTGAAATATCTAGTCTATATCACCTCTGGTTCATGAGTTACAATGGTACAAATTTTACTTCCAATAAATAAGGGGAAATAACTCCTATAAGAAGGTGAAAAATTCTTTAATGCGATATGTTATAAAGTGTCGCAATCCTTAGCTGAACATTTTGGAACAACTTTCATTGCGAAATCTTTTACGGTTTCATAGTTTATCTGCACACAAGCTTTTTATGACAGGGGAAATAACTCCGTAAAGAAAAAGTGTTCGGTGTCACAGGGTTAACTGCGCAAGCGTAATGTCTCATACATCCATAGTACAAAATATCTTTACGACATGTCGCGAAACAAAATTTTTAATGGGATAACAAAACTTGGCGGAAAAAAAATAAGAATAATAAGAAACAGACTAATAACAGTAAGTCTTTCCACTGGAAAGTGGAAAGCCTTAATAATAAACAGACAAATAACAGGAAGGCTTTCCACTCGGAAAGTGGAAAGCCTTAATAATAAGAAACAGACTAATAACAGTAAGTCTTTCCACTGGAAAGTGGAAAGCCTTAATAATAAATATAGGTTCAATCGTTCTACCGAACGATTAATAAGCTTTCCACTTTAAAAGAAGACCTTAAATAAATGACCTTGAAACTAAAAAGCTAAGAAACATACGTAACTAAAAAAGAATAAGGCATTCAAAATACATAGTACCATGAAAAACATTTAAAAAGGACTTTGACCTTGACTCTTACAGCATGACATTGACCATGCTGAAGGTCAACAGTGATCAACATTGAAGATTTCATGCCAATATCTCTTGTAGTCATTGAGATATGACTACTTATAATATATACAAAAAAATAGAAAATGACCTTGACCTTTGACCTTGTATTTGTTTTCAAGGTCAAGGTTCCTAATGATCTATAGTAAAGACTCCGTGCCTCTACTATCAATAGTTGATAAGCAATTAATGAAAAACTAATTATCAATAGTTGTAATGGGGCATAACTCCTATAAGATGAAGCCGGATCCTTACCCTCCAAATAGGAAAAAGTTGCGCCTTTATGAGGCCAACATTTTATCCATTACAACTTATTGCCTATCTTTTACCGTTTCAAAGGAATAGCGATGACAAGACAATGCCAAAATTTCAAACGTGACCTTGACCTTTGACCTTGAGTCCATTTTCAAGGTCAAGGTAAATGATGACTAATGATATAAGGTTTCATATAAATATCTATTATAGTTACTGAGATAAAGTGATATAATGCAACTCACAATATATTTTAGTGGTCTAGGGGAGATAACTCTTATAAAAATGTCAAATAAAAAAAGTGACGATTCAAGATCTTAATATGATACACATTTTGGTAAAGGTTTCAATTCTCTATCTATTATAGTAAAGGAGGAGATCTGTACACAACACAATGTCAAAAATTAGAATGTGACCTTGACCTTTGACCTTGTGACCTTTTTCAAGGTCAAGGTCAATGATGACCAACTGTGAAATATCTATTCTCTATCACCTCTGGTTCATGAGTTACTATGGTACAAATTGTACTTCCAATAAATAAAGGGAAATAACTCCAACAAGGAGTCGTCAAAATACTTTGCGCGATATGTAACAAATTGTCACAATCAAGAGCTGACCATTTTGCAACAACTTTTATTACAAAATCTTTTACGGTTTCAAAGTTTATCTGTACACAAGCTTTTTTGTGACAAAGGAAATAACTCCGTATAGAAAAAGTGTTCGTTGTGACAGGGTTAACTGCGAAAGCGTAATGTCTCATACATTCATAGTACAAAATGTCTTTACGACATGTCGCGAAACAAAATTTATAATAAGGAAAAAAAGTTGGCAGAAAAAAAAATAAGAAATATAGATTCAATCGTTCTAAAGAACGATTAATAGGCTTTCCACTTCAAAAGAAGACCTTAAATAAATGACCTTGGAACGTAAAAGCTAAGAAACATACGTAATTTGTCTATTGCAATGAATAAGAACAAAAAATATTTAAAAACTATTTAGATATCTTTAAAAAAAAGAAAGGTCATTAAATAGGACGTAAGAAAACTTGAATGACCTTGACAGCTGATCTTTTAATCTACGTAAATATTATTAATAATTATTGACCTTGACTCTTACAGATTGACCTTGACCATGCTGAAGGTCAACAGTGATCAACATTGAAGATTTTATGCCACTATCTCTTTATTCATTGAGATATGACTACTTATAATATATACAAAAAAATTAGAAAATGACCTTGACCTTTGACCTTGTATTTGTGTTCAAGGTCAAGTGTCCTAATGGTCTATAGTGAAGACCCCATGCCTCTACTATCAATAGTTGATAAGCAATTAATGAAAAACTAATTATCAATGGTTGTAATGGGGGATAACTCCTATAAGATGAAGCCGGATCCTTTCTTTCTAAATAGAAAAAAGTTGCGCCTTTATGAGACCAACATTTTTCCCATTATAACTTATTGCCTATCTTTTACCGTTTTAAAGGAATAGCGATGACAAGACAATGCCAAAATTTCAAACGTGACCTTGACCTCTGACCTTGAGTCCATTTTCAAGGTCAATGTAAATGATTACTAATGATATAAGGTTTCATATAAATATCTGTTATAGTTACTGAGATAAAGTGATATAATGCAACTCACAATATATTTTAGTGGTCTAGGGGAGATAACTCTTATAAAAATGTCAAATAAAAAAGTGACGATTCAAGATCTTAATATGATACACATTTTGGTAAAGGTTTCAATTCTCTATCTATTATAGTAAAGGAGGAGATCTGTACACAACACAATGTCAAAAATTAGAATGTGACCTTGACCTTTGACCTTGTGACCTTTTTCAAGGTCAAGGTCAATGATGACCAACTGTGAAATATCTAGTCTCTATTACCTCTAGTTCATGAGTTACTATGGTACAAAATGTACTTCCAATAAATAAGGGGAAATAACTCCAACAAGGAGTCGTCAAAATACTTTGCGCGATATGTAACAAATTGTCCCAATCAATAGCTGACCATTTTGCAACAACTTTTATTGCAAAATTTTTTACGGTTTCAAAGTTTATCTGTACACAAGCTTTTTTATGACAAGGGAAATAACTCCGTAAAGAAAACGTGTTCGGTGTGACAGGGTCAACTGCGAAAGCGTAATGTCTCATACATTCATAGTACAAAATGTCTTTACGACATGTCGCGAAACAAAATTTATAATGAGGAAAAAAAGTTGGCGGAAAAAAAATAAGAATAAATATAGGTTCAATCGTTCTAAAGAACGATTAATAGGCTTTCCACTTCAAAAGAAGACCTTAAATAAATGACCTTGAAACCAAAAAGCTAAGAAACATACGTAATTTGTCTATAGCAATTAATAAGAACAAAAATTATTAAAAAACTATTTAGATATCTTTAAAAATAAGAAAGGTCATTAAATAGGACATAAGAAAACTTGAATGACCTTGACAACTGATCTTTTAATCTACGTAAATATTACTTATAGGCAATAGCATTAAAAGAAGAAGCCATTCAAAATACATAGTACCATGAAAAACATTTATAAAGGACTTTGACCTTGACTTTTACAGCATGACCTTGACCATGTTGAAGGTCAACAGTGATCAACATTGAAGATTTTATGCCAATATCTCTTAAAGCCATAAAGATATGACTATTTATAATATATACAAAAAATTAGAAAATGACCTTGACCTTTGACCTTGTATTTGTTTTCAAGGTCAAGGGTCCTAATGATCCATAGTGAAGACCCCATGCCTCTACTATCAATAGTTGATAAGTAATTAATGAAAAACTAATTATCAATGCTTGTAATGGGGGATAACTCCTATAAGATGAAGCCGGATCCTTTCCCTCTAAATAGAAAAAAGTTGCGCCTTTATGAGACCAACATTTTATCCATTATAACTTATAGCCTATCTTTTACCGTTTCAAAGTAATAGCGATGACAAGACAATGCCAAAATTTCAAACGTGACCTTGACCTTTGACCTTGTGTCCATTTTCAAGGTCAAGGTCAATGATGACCAATGATATAAGGTTTCATATATATATCTGTTATAGTTACTGAGATATAGTGATATAATGCAATTCACAATACATTTTATTGGTCTAGGGGAGATAACTCTTATAAAAATGTCAAATAAAAAAAGTGACGATTCAAGATCTCAATATGATACACATTTTGGTAAAGGTTTCAGTTCTCTATCTATTATAGTAAAGGAGGAGATCTGCACACAACCAAGGGTCAAAAATTAGAACATGACCTTGACCTTTGACCTTGTGACCATTTTCAAGGTCAAGGTCAATGATGACCAACTGTGAAATATCTAGTCTATATCACCTCTGGTTCATGAGTTACAATGGTACAAATTTTACTTCCAATAAATAAGGGGAAATAACTCCTACAAGGAGTCGTCAAAATACTTTGCGCGATATGTAACAAATTGTCGCAATCCATAGCTGACCATTTTGCAACAACTTTTATTGCGAAATCTTTTACGGTTTCATAGTTTATCTGCACACAAGCTTTTCTGTAACAGGGGAGATAACTCCGTAAAGAACAAGTGTTCGGTGTGACAGGGTCAACTGCGAAAGCGTAATGTCTTATACATCCATAGTACAAAATGTCTTTACGACATGTCGCGAAACAAAATTTATAATGGGAAAAGAAAACTTGGCGGAAAAAAATAAGAATAATAATAATAATAATAATAATAATAAGAAACAGAAGAATAACAAGAAGGCTTTCCACTGGAAAGTGGAAAGCCTTAATAATTAAAGATCAACTGTTCGGTTGAACATTTGAGGGTCTTTCCATACTTATATTCATTTTGTATTACGTGATGACATTCAAAATAATCAACTTTTTGCGAAATGTTATAATTTTGCTATAAATATTTAAAAAAGAAATTATTTTGTATTATTTGCTACATATTGGTATTCTAAGAGAGATAACTCTTATCAAATTTTGATACAACTTTTCACGACATGTCTTAAATTACTCGTAATTATTAATAGAACATTTTAGGAAGAAAATCATTTCAATATCTTTGAAAATAGCAAAGGTCAAAAACTAGAACATGACCTTGACCCATGCAAGTTTTCAAGGTCAAAGGGCATGAGGGTCTATGGTGAAGACCCCGTGCCTCTATCATAAATGGTTAATGAGTTACAAGTGAAAAACAAATAAGTTACATCTATAATGGGAGATAACTCCTATAAAATGAAGTCAAATCCTTTTCCTGTAAATTTGACAAAGTTGCTCCTTTAAGAGAGCAACATTTTGCACTCTTTAGTTTTCCTTTATCATTAATAGTTAATGAGTTACTTGTGAAAAACCAATAAGTTACATATATAATGGGAGATAACTCCTATAAAATGATGTCAAATCCGTTTACTGCCATATAAAAAAGTTGCTCCTTTAAAAGACCAACATTTTGCACTCTTTAGTTTCCCTTTATCATTAATAGTAAATGAGTAACATGTGAAAAACCAATAAGTTACATATATAATGGGAGATAACTCCTATAAAATGAAGTCAAATCCTTGCCCTGTAAATGTAACAAAGTTGCTCCTTTAAGATATCAACATTTTGCACTCTTAAGTTTCCCTCTATCATTAATAGTTAATGAGTACCATGTGAAAAACCAATCAGTTACATATATAATGGGAGATAACTCCTATAAAATGAAGTCAAATCCGTTTACTGCAAATGTAAAAAAGTTGCTCCTTTAAAAGACCAACATTTTGCACCCTTTAGTTCCCTCTATCATTAATAGTTAATGAGTAACATGTAAAAAACCAATAAAATACATATATAATGGGAGATAACTCCTATAAAATGAAGTCAAATCCTTTCCCTGTAAATGTAACAAAGTTGCTCCTTTAAAAGATCACCATTTTGCACTCTTTAGTTTCCCACTATCATTAATAGTTAATGAGTACCATGTGAAAAAGCAATCAGTTACATATATAATGGGAGATAACTCCTGTAAAATGAAGTCAAATCCGTTTACTGCCAATGTATAAAAGTTGCTCCTTTGAAAGAACAACATTTTGCACTCTTTATTTTCCCTTTATCATTAATAGTCAATGAGTAACATGTAAAAAACCAATAAGTTACATATATAATGGGAGATAACTCCTATAAGATGACTTCAAATCCTTATCTTGTAAATGTGACAAAGTTGCTCCTTTAAGAGATCAACATTTTGCACTCTTTCGTTTCCCAGTATTGTTAATAGTTAATGAGTTACATGTGAAAAACCAATAAATTACATATATAATGGGAGATAACTCCTATAAAATGAAGTCAAATCCTTACCCTGTAAATGTAACATAGTTGCTCCTTTAAGAGATCAACATTTTGCACTCTTTAGTTTTCCTCTATCATTAATAGTTAATGAGTACCATGTGAAAAACCAATCAGTTACATATATAATGGGAGATAACTCCTATAAAATGAAGTCATATCCGTTTACTGCAAATGTAAAAAAGTTGCTTCTTTAAAAGGACAACATTTTGCACTCTTTAGTTTCCCTCTATCATTAATAGTTAATGAGTAACATGTAATAAACCAATAAGTTACATATATAATGGGAGATAACTCCTATAAAATGAAGTCAAATCCTTTCCCTGTAAATGTAACAAAGTTGCTCCTTTAAAAGATCACCATTTTGCACTCTTTAGTTTCCCACTATCATTAATAGTTAATGATTACCATGTGAAAAAGCAATCAGTTACATATATAATGGGAGATAACTCCTGTAAAATGAAGTCAAATCCGTTTACTGCCAATGTATAAAAGTTGCTCCTTTAAAAGAACAACATTTTGCACTCTTTATTTTCCCTTTATCATTAATAGTCAATGAGTAACATGTAAAAAACCAATAAGTTACATATATAATGGGAGATAACTCCTATAAGATGACTTCAAATCCTTATCTTGTAAATGTGACAAAGTTGCTCCTTTAAGAGATCAACATTTTGCACTCTTTCGTTTCCCAGTATTGTTAATAGTTAATGAGTTACATGTGAAAAACCAATAAATTACATATATAATGGGAGATAACTCCTATAAAATGAAGTCAAATCCTTATCCTGTAAATGTAACATAGTTGCTCCTTTAAGAGATCAACATTTTGCACTCTTTAGTTTTCCTCTATCATTAATAGTTAATGCGTACCATGTGAAAAACCAATCAGTTACATATATAATGGTAGATAACTCCTATAAAATGAAGTCATATCCGTTTACTGCAAATGTAAAAAAGTTGCTACTTTAAAAGGACAACATTTTGCACTCTTTAGTTTCCCTCTATCATTAATAGTTAATGAGTAACATGTAATAAACCAATAAGTTACATATATAATGGGAGATAACTCCTATAAAATGAAGTCAAATCCTTTCTCTGTGAATGTAACAAAGTTGCTCCTTTAAGAGATCAACATTTTGCACTCTTTACTTTCCCTCTATCATTAATAGTTAATGAGTACCATGTGAAAAACCAATCAGTTATATATATAATGGGAGATAACTCCTATAAAATGAAGTCAAATTACTTTGCTCCAAATGTGACAAAGTTGCGTCTTAATAAGATGAACATTTTACTCTCAATAAGTGTTTATCTATCTTTTACCGTTTCAGAGGAGTAGCGCACACAAGCAAATGTCAAAATTTAGAACGTGACCTTGACCTTTGACCTTGTGTCCATTTTCAAGGTCAAAGGTCATGATGGTCTAAAGTGAAGACCCCAGGCCTCTATCTCTTTTAGTTGTTGAGATTTGTTTGAATGTCACTTACTACTTTTATTTAAAGGGAGATAACTCCTATAAGATGTCGTCAGAACCCTTCAATCAATCTGTCCCAAAGTTGCGCAAGGATATAGGACACATTTTGGTAAAGATTTGGTATTGCTATCTTTTTTGGTTTAGGAGGAGTAGCAGGAACAAGCTTTTTAGTAAAAGGGGAGATAACTCCGTAAAGAAAAAGGGTGCGGTCAGTCAGGGTGAACTGCGAAAGCGTAATGGGTCACCGATATCAGTTATAAAATATCAAAGCGACATGTCGCGAAATGAAAAAACCGCACATCAGTTTGCGCAAGAAGTGGGAGAAGAATAATAATAATAATAATAATAATAATAATAATAATAATCAGAACAATAACTATAGGTCTTTCCACAGAAAGGTGGAAAGACCTAATAATAATAATAAGAAACAGACTAATAACAGTAAGTCTTTCCACTGGAAAGTGGAAAGCCTTAATAATAATAATAATAAGAAACAGACTAATAACAGTAAGTCTTTCCACTGGAAAGTGGAAAGCCTTAAATATAGGTTCAATCGTTCTAAAGAACGATTAATAGGCTTTCCACTTCAAAAGAAGACCTTAATTAAATGACCTTGAAACCAAAAAGCTAAGAAACATACGTAATTTGTCTATAGCAATTAATAAGAACAAAAATTATTAAAAAACTATTTAGATATCTTTAAAAATAAGAAAGGTCATTAAATAGGACGTAAGAAAACTTGAATGACCTTGACAACTGATCTTTTAATCTACGTAAATATTACTTATAGGCAATAGCATTAAAAGATAAGCCATTCAAAATACATAGTACCATGAAAAACATTTATAAAGGACTTTGACCTTGACTTTTACAGCATGACCTTGACCATGCTGAAGGTCAACAGTGATCAACATTGAAGATTTTATGCCAATATCTCTTAAAGTCATTAAGATATGACTACTTATAATATATACAAAAAATTAGAAAATGACCTTGACCTTTGACCTTGTATTTGTTTTCAAGGTCAAGGGTCCTAATGATCCATAGTGAAGACCCCATGCCTCTACTATCAATAGTTGATAAGTAATTAATGAAAAACTAATTATCAATGGTTGTAATGGGGGATAAGTCCTATAAGATGAAGCCGGATCCTTTCCCTTTAAATAGAAAAAAGTTGCGCCTTTATGAGACCAACATTTTATCCATTATAACTTATAGCCTATCTTTTACCGTTTCAAAGTAATAGCGATGACAAGACAATGTCAAAATTTCAAACGTGACCTTGACCTTTGACCTTGTGTCCATTTTCAAGGTCAAGGTCAATGATGACCAATGATATAAGGTTTCATATATATATCTGTTATAGTTACTGAGATATAGTGATATAATGCAATTCACAATACATTTTATTGGTCTAAGGGAGATAACTCTTATAAAAATGTCAAATAAAAAAAGTGACGATTCAAGATCTCAATATGATACACATTTTGGTAAAGGTTTCAGTTCTCTATCTATTATAGTAAAGGAGGAGATCTGCACATAACCAAGTGTCAAAAATTAGAACATGACCTTGACCTTTGACCTTGTGACTTTTTTCAAGGTCAAGGTCAATGATGACCAACTGTAAAATATCTAGTCTATATCACATCTGGTTCATGAGTTACAATGGTACAAATTGTACTTCCAATAAATAAGGGGAAATAACTCCTACAAGGAGTCGTCAAAATACTTTGCGCGATATGTAACAAATTGTCGCAATCCATAGCTGACCATTTTGCAACAACTTTTATTGCGAAATCTTTTACGGTTTCATAGTTTATCTGCACACAAGCTTTTCTGTAACAGGGGAGATAACTCCGTAAAGAACAAGTGTTCGGTGTGCCAGGGTTAACTGCGAAAGCGTAATGTCTAATACATTCATAGTACAAAATGTCTTTACGACATGTCGCAAAACAAAATTTATAATGGGAAAAAAAAGTTGGCGGAAAAACAATAATAATAATAATAATAATAAATATAGGTTCAATCGTTCTAAAGAACGATTAATAGGCTTACCACTTCAAAAGAAGACCTTAAATAAATGACCTTGAAACCAAAAAGCTAAGAAACATACGTAATTTGTCTATAGCAATTAATAAGAACAAAAATTATTAAAAAACTATTTAGATATCTTTAAAAATAAGAAAGGTCATTAAATAGGACGTAAGAAAACTTGAATGACCTTGACAACTGATTTTTTAATCTACGTAAATATTACTTATAGGCAATAGCATTAAAAGAAGAAGCCATTCAAAATACATAGTACCATGAAAAACATTTATAATGGACTTTGACCTTGACTTTTACAGCATGACCTTGACCATGCTGAAGGTCAACAGTGATCAACATTGAAGATTTTATGCCAATATCTCTTAAAGTCATTAAGATATGACTACTTATAATATATACAAAAAATTAGAAAATGACCTTGACCTTTGACCTTGTATTTGTTTTCAAGGTCAAGGGTCCTAATGATCCATAGTGAAGACCCCATGCCTCTATTATCAATAGTTGATAAGTAATTAATGAAAAACTAATTATCAATGGTTGTAATGGGGGATAACTCCTATAAGATGAAGCCGGATCCTTTCCCTCTAAATAGAAAAAAGTTGCGCCTTTATGAGACCAACATTTTATCCATTATAACTTATAGCCTATCTTTTACCGTTTCAAAGTAATAGCGATGACAAGACAATGTCAAAATTTCAAACGTGACCTTGACCTTTGACCTTGTGTCCATTTTCAAGGTCAAGGTCAATGATGACCAATGATATAAGGTTTCATATATATATCTGTTATAGTTACTGAGATATAGTGATATAATGCAATTCACAATACATTTTATTGGTCTAAGGGAGATAACTCTTATAAAAATGTCAAATAAAAAAAGTGACGATTCAAGATCTCAATATGATACACATTTTGGTAAAGGTTTCAGTTCTCTATCTATTATAGTAAAGGAGGAGATCTGCACATAACCAAGTGTCAAAAATTAGAACATGACCTTGACCTTTGACCTTGTGACTTTTTTCAAGGTCAAGGTCAATGATGACCAACTGTAAAATATCTAGTCTATATCACATCTGGTTCATGAGTTACAATGGTACAAATTGTACTTCCAATAAATAAGGGGAAATAACTCCTACAAGGAGTCGTCAAAATACTTTGCGCGATATGTAACAAATTGTCGCAATCCATAGCTGACCATTTTGCAACAACTTTTATTACGAAATCTTTTACGGTTTCATAGTTTATCTGCACACAAGCTTTTCTGTAACAGGGGAGATAACTCCGTAAAGAACAAGTGTTCGGTGTGCCAGGGTTAACTGCGAAAGCGTAATGTCTAATACATTCATAGTACAAAATGTCTTTACGACATGTCGCAAAACAAAATTTATAATGGGAAAAAAAAGTTGGCGGAAAAACAATAATAATAATAATAATAATAAATATAGGTTCAATCGTTCTAAAGAACGATTAATAGGCTTTCCACTTCAAAAGAAGACCTTAAATAAATGACCTTGAAACCAAAAAGCTAAGAAACATACGTAATTTGTCTATAGCAATTAATAAGAACAAAAATTATTAAAAAACTATTTAGATATCTTTAAAAATAAGAAAGGTCATTAAATAGGACGTAAGAAAACTTGAATGACCTTGACAACTGATTTTTTAATCTACGTAAATATTACTTATAGGCAATAGCATTAAAAGAAGAAGCCATTCAAAATACATAGTACCATGAAAAACATTTATAATGGACTTTGACCTTGACTTTTACAGCATGACCTTGACCATGCTGAAGGTCAACAGTGATCAACATTGAAGATTTTATGCCAATATCTCTTAAAGTCATTAAGATATGACTACTTATAATATATACAAAAAATTAGAAAATGACCTTGACCTTTGACCTTGTATTTGTTTTCAAGGTCAAGGGTCCTAATGATCCATAGTGAAGACCCCATGCCTCTATTATCAATAGTTGATAAGTAATTAATGAAAAACTAATTATCAATGGTTGTAATGGGGGATAACTCCTATAAGATGAAGCCGGATCCTTTCCCTCTAAATAGAAAAAAGTTGCGCCTTTATGAGACCAACATTTTATCCATTATAACTTATAGCCTATCTTTTACCGTTTCAAAGTAATAGCGACGACAAGACAATGCCAAAATTTCAAACGTGACCTTGACCTTTGACCTTGTGTCCATTTTCAAGGTCAAGGTCAATGATGACCAATGATATAAGGTTTCGTATATATATCTGTTATAGTTACTAAGATATAGTGATATAATGCAATTCACAATACATTTTATTGGTCTAGGGGAGATAACTCTTATAAAAATGTCAAATAAAAAAAGTGACGATTCAAGATCTCAATATGATACACATTTTGGTAAAGGTTTCAGTTCTCTATCTATTATAGTAAAGGAGGAGATCTGCACACAACCAAGGGTCAAAAATTATAACATGACCTTGACCTTTGACCTTGTGACCTTTTTCAAGGTCAAGGTCAATGATGACCAACTGTGAAATATCTAGTCTATATCACCTCTGGTTCATGAGTTACAATGGTACAAATTTTACTTCCAATAAATAAGGGGAAATAACTCCTACAAGGAGTCGTCAAAATACTTTGCGCGATATGTAACAAATTGTCGCAATCCATAGCTGACCATTTTGCAACAACTTTTATTGCGAAATCTTCTACGGTTTCATAGTTTATCTGCACACAAGCTTTTCTGTAACAGGGGAGATAACTCCGTAAAGAACAAGTGTTCGGTGTGACAGGGTCAACTGCGAAAGCGTAATGTCTTATACATCCATAGTACAAAATGTCTTTACGACATGTCGCGAAACAAAATTTATAATGGGAAAAGAAAACTTGGCGGAAAAAAATAAGAATAATAATAATAATAATAATAATAATAAGAAACAGAAGAATAACAAGAAGGCTTTCCACTCGGAAAGTGGAAAGCCTTAAATATAAGTTCATTGGTTCTACCGAACAAATGAAAGGCTTTCCACTTATTGCAAGAACGACCATGGCCTTGACTTTGGTTTTATGGAAATTGAATCTTCTTTTCAAAATAAACAAACGAAAGAAAAACCATGCGTATATCTTTCGAAATAAAAAAGGTCATAAAATAGGACTTTAATTGAGATAAATGACCTTGACTACCAAGTGTTTGATATTTTTAAAAACAAATCATTTATTATTATTTACCATTTTATATACTCGAAAAAGCAGAATTTCCAAAAAAATAGGATTTGACCTTGACTTCTTACAATGTGACCTTGACCTAGCTGAGGGTAAAAAAAGGACCAACAATGAAGATCCACTGTGTCAATATATCTTAAAGTTATGAAGATATGACTATTTATCATAAATACCAAAATTTATAAGATGACCTTGACCTTTGACCTTGTATCTGATTCAAGGTTAAGGTCATAATGGTCTTTGGTGAAAGACCCCATGCCTCTACTATCAATAGTTCATAAGTTATCAATGAAAAACTAAATATCACTTGTTGTAATGGGAGATAACTCCTATAAGATGAAGTCAAATCCTTTTCTTCCAATAGGAAAAAGTTGCGCCATTATGAGGCCGACATTTTATCCGTTACAAGTTATAGCCTATCTTTTACCGTTTAAAAGAAATAGCGACGACAAGAAAATGTAAAAATTTAGATTGTGACCTTGACCTTTGACCTTGTGTCCCTTTTCAAGGTCAAGGTCAATGATGACCAATGATATAAGGTTTCATATATATATCTGTTATAGTTACTGAGATTTAGGGATATAATGATATTCACAATACATTTTAATGGTCTAGGGGAGATAACTCTTTCAAAAGTCAAATCATTTATAGTGACCTTTCAAGACCTTAATATGGTCTACATTTTGGTAAAGATTTATTTCTGTAGCTCTTATGGTTCAGGAGGAGAATCGCACACACCACAATGTCAAAATTTAGAATGTGACCTTGACCTTTGACCTTGTGACCCTTTTCAAGGTCAAGGTCAATGATGACCAACTGTGAAATATCTAGTCTCTGTCACCTCTGGTTCATGAGTTACTATGGTACAAAATGTACTTCCAATAAATAAGAGGAAATAACTCCTACAAGGAGTTGTCAAAATACTTTGTGCGATATGTAACAAATTGTCGCAATCAATAGCTGACCATTTTGCAACAACTTTCATTGTGAAATCTTTTACGGTTTCAAAGTTTATCTGCACACAAGCTTTTTATGACAGGGGAAATAACTCCGTAAAGAAAAAGTGTTCGGTGTGACAGGGTTAACTGCGAATGCATAATGTCTCATACATCCATAGTACAAAATGTCTTTACGACATGTCGCGAAACAAAATTTATAATGGGGTAACAAAACTTGGCGGAAAAAAATAAGAATAATAAGAAACAGACTAATAACAGTAAGTCTTTCCACTCGGAAAGTGGAAAGCCTTAATAATAATAAGAAACAGACTAATAACAATAAGTCTTTCCACTGGAAAGTGGAAAGCCTTAATTAAAGTTCCTTTCTTCCTTCGGAAGAAAAAATCATGTTTTCCACATCAAGCGACATTTTCACACCGCAGCGTAAAAAAAAATGTTTTTTTTTCTATATAAAAGTACATAACTGCACAAAATATACGTGAAACGTAGCAGAAAACTATGCAAAAATGACACGTCACATCCTAGGCTCGAACCGACGATGTCAGTATTGCCAGCCCATCGTTGTTACCACTGGACCACGGAAGCCGATGTTCAGAAAGTCAAATTTTGACGTATATATACCTTCTATGTGTTTTCTACATTTAAAATACAAAGACATTTTATAATGTTTTCGTGTATTTACAAATGAAATAAATAAGAAAGACAGAAAATTCTTTGATTTTTATTTATGAAATACAAATAAAACGCATTGATTTGACTGGTGGAAGCGACTGAAGTCACGTGACAATTCTTTATATTATCACGGAGTTGTTTTTTTTTTTTTGTTTTTTTTTTTTTTTTTTGTTGAAAAGATTACTTTTCAGGACGTCAACAGTGATGCTATTTTGGCAGTTTAATTCAAAGGAATGTTACTTTCAATTCATTGTAATAGGGAAACCGTTTCTTTGTTCGGTAAAATACTGCAGTCGTGCTTACCGGACGACACTCGATGTCAGTTCAAAATAAATGCTCAAGTAGAAAAAATGTTTGTTTCAGCTAGAACAACTCATGAAGACATAATTCAGATGAATATTTTAAGGATTTATCAATGCACAAACATTCAACCGCTGAAATCTAGGGGGTACCGATTGGGTCTCGACATTTGACTTTTTCTGCCGATTTTCGAGTTTGTTGACATTTATGCACATCCGAGATACTTGGTTGGGGTAAAATCAACATTCTAAATCGATTGGCACCATTTTCGAAAGGCTAGGATTTATGGTTTTTCTGAAAATCGCGATTTTTGCATAAAAAACCTATCTTCAACTTTCATGACCTGGAAATTTTTGTATCGTTCGTCAGAATGATTTCTACTGTAGCGACAATTCAAGGACATCGATCCCCGAACTATTTGGCGTCCATTTCGTTTCACCATTCTCTGTGGTCAAGGATGAAATCTGCACACTACATTCTTATGGGGTCCCTTAGAAACACCCCCCCCCCCTTTTATTTTTGCAGGCTGGCGGAATACCCTAAAATTCCCCATGTTTTTGCCCATGCCTGGCACCAAATTGTATTGCGACATGTAGCAAGCTAAAAATACAAAGCGAATCCAAAGGTACAAAAATTCACATGTCGCTGTACTGAAACACAGGTGACCTTGACCTTTGACCTTGTGACCTTGGGCAAGGTCAAGGTGAAAGTTGACATTTTACCTATTACAAGTTATTGCCTATCTTTTACCGTTTCAAGGGAATAGCGATGGCGAGACAATGTCAAAATTGAGAACGTGACCTTGACCTTTGACCTTGTGTCCATTTTCAAGGTCAAGGTCAATGATGACCAATGATATAAGGTTTCATGTATATATCTGTTATAGTTACTGAGATATAGTGATCTAATGTAACTCACAATGCATATTATTGGTCTAAGGGGAGACAACTCTTATCAAATGTCAAATAAAAAAGTGACGATTCAAGATCTTAATATGATACACATTTTGGTAAAGGGTTCAGTTCTCTATCTATTATAGTAAAGGAGGAGATCTGCACACAACAAAGGGTCAAAAATTAGTACATGATCTTTACCTTTGACCTTGTGACCTTTTTCAAGGTCAAGGTCAATGATGACCATCTATGAAATATCTAGTCTCTATGACCTCTGGTTCATGAGTTACAATGGTACAAAATGTACTTGCAATAAATAAGGGGAAATAACTCCATAAGAAGGTGAAAATTTCTTTAATGCGATATGTTATAAAGTGTTGCTATCCTTCGCTGAACATTTTGGAACAACTTTTATTGCGATATCTTTTACAGTTTCAAAGTTAATCTGCACACAAGCTTTTTTATGACAGGGGAAATAACTCCGTAAAGAAAAAGTGTTCGGTGTAGCAGGGTCAACTGAGAAAGCGTAATGTCTAATACATCCATAGTACGAAATGTCTTTAAGACATGTCGCGAAACAAAATTTATAATGGGAAAAGAAACTTGGCGGAAAAAAAAGAATAATAATAATAAATATAGGTTCAATCGTTCTACCGAACGATTAATAGGCTTTCCACTTTAAAAGAAGACCTTAAATAAATGACCTTGAAACTAAAACGCTAAGAAACATACGTAACTAAAAAGAATAAGGCATTCAAAATACATAGTACCATGAAAAACATTTAAAAAGGACTTTGACCTTGACTCTTACAGCATGACCTTGACCATGCTGAAGGTCAACAGTGATCAACATTGAAGATTTCATGCCAATATCTCTTGTAGTCATTGAGATATGACTACTTATAATATATACAAAAAATAGAAAATGACCTTGACCTTTGACCTTGTATTTGTTTTCAAGGTCAAGGGTCCTAATGATCTATAGTAAAGACTCCATGCCTCTACTATCAATAGTTGATAAGCAATTAATGAAAAACTAATTATCAATGGTTGTAATGGGGCATAACTCCTATAAGATGAAGCCGGATCCTTACCCTCCAAATATAAAAAAGTTGCGCCTTTATGAGGCCAACATTTTATCCATTACAACTTATTGCCTATCTTTTACCGTTTCAAAGGAATAGCGATGACAAGACAATGCTAAAATTTCAAACGTGACCTTGACCTTTGACCTTGAGTCCATTTTCAAGGTCAAGGTAAATGATGACTAATGATATAAGGTTTCATATAAATATCTGTTATAGTTACTGAGATAAAGTGATATAATGCAACTCACAATATATTTTAGTGGTCTAGGGGAGATAACTCTTATAAAAATGTCAAATAAAAAAGTGACGATTCAAGATCTTAATATGATACAAATTTTGGTAAAGGTTTCAATTCTGTATCTATTATAGTAAAGGAGGAGATCTGTACACAACACAATGTCAAAAATTAGAATGTGACCTTGACCTTTGACCTTGTGACCTTTTTCAAGGTCAAGGTCAATGATGACCAACTGTGAAATATCTATTCTCTATCACCTCTGGTTCATGAGTTACTATGGTACAAATTGTACTTCCAAGAAATAAGGGGAAATAACTCCAACAAGGAGTCGTCAAAATGCTTTGCGCGATATGTAACAAATTGTCGCAATCAATAGCTGACCATTTTGCAACAACTTTTATTACAAAATCTTTTACGGTTTCAAAGTTTATCTGTACACAAGCTTTTTTGTGACAAGGGAAATAACTCCGTAAAGAAAAAGTGTTCGGTGTGACAGGGTTAACTGCGAAAGCGTAATGTCTCATACATTCATAGTACAAAATGTCTTTACGACATGTCGCGAAACAAAATTTATAATAAGGAAAAAAAGTTGGCGGAAAAAAAATAAGAATAATAATAAATATAGGTTCAATCGTTCTAAAGAACGATTAATAGGCTTTCCACTTCAAAAGAAGACCTTAAATAAATGACCTTGAAACCAAAAAGCTAAGAAACATACGTAATTTGTCTACAGCAATTAATAAGAATAAAAATTATTAAAAAACTATTAAGATATCTTTAAAAATAAGAAAGGTCATTAAATAGGACGTAAGAAAACTTGAATGACCTTGACAACTGATCTTTTAATCTACGTAAATATTACTTATAGGCAATAGCATTAAAAGAATAAGCCATTCAAAATACATAGTACCATGAAAAACATTATAAAGGACTTTGACCTTGACTTTTACAGCATGACCTTGACCATGCTGAAGGTCAACAGTGATCAACATTGAAGATTTTATGCCAATATCTCTTAAAGTCATTAAGATATGACTACTTATAATATATACAAAAAATTAGAAAATGACCTTGACCTTTGACCTTGTATTTGTTTTCAAGGTCAAGGGTCCTAATGATCCATAGTGAAGACCCCATGCCTCTACTATCAATAGTTGATAAGTAATTAATGAAAAACTAATTATCAATGGTTGTAATGGGGGATAACTCCTATAAGATGAAGCCGGATCCTTTCCCTTTAAATAGAAAAAAGTTGCGCCTTTATGAGACCAACATTTTATTCATTATAACTTATAGCCTATCTTTTACCGTTTCAAAGTAATAGCGATGACAAGACAATGCCAAAATTTCAAACGTGACCTTGACCTTTGACCTTGTTACCTTTTTCAAGGTCAAGGTCAATGATGACCAACTGTGAAATATCTAGTCTCTGTCAACTCTGGTTCATGAGTTACTATGGTACAAAATGTACTTCCAATAAATAAGGGGAAATAACTCCAACAAGGAGTCGTCAAAATACTTTCCGCGATATGTAACAAATTGTCGCAATCAATAGCTGAGCATTTTGCAACAACTTTCATTGCGAAATCTTTTACGGTTTCAAAGTTTATCTGCACACAAGATTTTTATGACAGGGGAAATAACTCCGTAAAGAAAAAGTGTTCGGTGTGACAGGGTTAACTGCGAAAGCGTAATGTCTCATACATTCATAGTACAAAATGTCTTTACGACATGTCGCGAAACAAAATTTATAATGGGAAAAGAAAAAACTTGGCGGAAGAATAATAAGAATAATAATAATAAGAAACAGACAAAATGCAATAAGTCTTTCCACTGGAAAGTGGAAAGCCTTAATAAGAAACAGACTAATAACAGTAAGGCATTCCACTCGGAAGTGGAAAGCCTTAAATATAGGTTCATTTGTGACTTCGCCACAAATAATCATGGCTTACCACTTCCATCGACATTTTTTACACCGCGGCGTAAAAAAATTTCAGTTTTTTTTTTGTTTTTGCTATATAAAAAACCATAACTGCATAAAATATACGTGAAACGTAGCAGAAAACCATGCAAAAATCATATGTCACATCCTAGGCTCGAACCGACGATGTCAGTCTTGCCAGCCCTCGTTGATACCACTGGACCACGGAAGACGATATGCAGAAAGTCAAATTTTGACGTATATATACCTTCTATGTGTTTTCTACATTTAAAATACAAAGATATTTTGTAATGTTTTCGTGTATTTACAAATGAAATAAATAAGAGAGACAGAAAATTCTATGATTTTTATTTATGAAATACAAATAGAACACATTGATTTGACTGGTCGAGACGTCTGATGTCACGTGACAATGCTATATATTATCGTGGACTTTCAATTCATTGTAAAAGGAAAAACGGATTTTTCTTCGGTGAAATACAGCAATCGTACGTACCAAACGACACTCGATCGCGCGCATTTTATTGTCATTTCAAAATAAATGCAAGTAGAAAAAATGTTTGTTTCAGCTAGAACAACTCACGAAGACACAATTCAGATGTATATTTCAAGGATTAATCAATGCACAAAAATTCAAGCGATGAAATCTAAGGGGTCCCGATGGGGTCTCGACATTTGATTTTTTCTGCCGATTTTGGAGTTTGTTGACATTTATGCACATCCGAGATACATGGTTGGGGTAAAATCGACATTCTAAATCGATTGGCACCATTTTCGAAAAGCTAGGACTTATGGTTTTTCTGAAAATTGCGATTTTTGCATAAAAAACCTATCTTCAACTTTCATGACCTGGACATTTTTTTATCGTTCGTCAGAACGATTTCTACTGTAGCGACAATTTAGGGACATCAATCCCCGAACGATTTGGCGTCCATTTTGTTTCACCATTCTCTGTGGTCTAGGATGAAATCTGCACACTACATTCTTATGGGGTCCCCTTAGAAACACCCCCCCCTTTTATTTTTGCAGGCTGGCGGAATACCCTAAAATTCCCCCTGTTTTTTCCCATGCCTGGCACAAAATTTCATTGCGACATGTAGCAAGCTAAAAAATACAAAGCGAATCGAAAGGTACAAAAATTCCCATGTCGCTGTACTGAAACACAGGTGACCTTGACCTTTGACCTTGTGACCTTGGGCAAGGTCAAGGTGAAAGTTGACATTTTACCTATTACAAGTTATTGCCTATCTTTTACCGTTTCAAGGGAATAGCGATGGCGAGACAATGTCAAAATTTCAAACGTTACCTTGACCTTTGACCTTGTGTCCATTTTCAAGGTCAAGGTCAATGATGACCAATGATATAAGGTTTCATGTATATATCTGTTATAGTTACTGAGATATAGTGATCTAATGTAACTCACAATGCATATTATTGGTCTAAGGGGAGACAACTCTTATAAAATGTCAAATAAAAAAAGTGACGATTCAAGATCTTAATATGATACACATTTTGGTAAAGGTTTCAGTTCTCTATCTATTATAGTAAAGGAGAAGATCTGCACACAACCAAGGGTCAAAAATTAGAACATGACCTTGACCTTTGACCTTGTGACCTTTTTCAAGGTCAAGGTCAATGATGACCAACTGTGAAATATCTAGTCTATATCACCTCTGGTTCATGAGTTACAATGGTACAAATTTTACTTCCAATAAATAAGGGGAAATAACTCCTACAAGGAGTCGTCAAAATACTTTGCGCGATATGTAACAAATTGTCGCAATCCATAGCTGACCATTTTGCAACAACTTTTATTGCGAAATCTTTTACGGTTTCATAGTTTATCTGCACACAAGCTTTTCTGTAACAGGGGAGATAACTCCGTAAAGAACAAGGGTTCGGTGTGACAGGGTCAACTGCGAAAGCGTAATGTCTTATACACCCATAGTACAAAAGGTCTTTTCGACATGTCGCGAAACAAAATTTATAATGGGAAAAGAAAAGTTGGCGGAAAAAAATAAGAATAATAATAATAATAATAATAATAATAAGAAACAGAAGAATAACAGTAAGGCTTCCCACTCGGAAGTGGAAAGCCTTAAATATAGGTTCAATCGTTCTAAAGAACGATTAATAGGCTTTCCACTTCAAAAGGAGACCTTAAATAAATGACATTGAAAGCAAAAATCTAAGAAACATACGTAATTTGTCTATAGCAATTAATAAGAACAAAAATTATTAAAAAACTATTTAGATATCTTTAAAAATAAGAAAGGTCATTAAATAGGACGTAAGAAAACTTGAATGACCTTGACAACTGATCTTTTAATCTACGTAAATATTACTTATAGGCAATAGCATTAAAAGAAGAAGCCATTCAAAATACATAGTACCATGAAAAACATGCATAAAGGACTTTGACCTTGACTTTTACAGCATGACCTTGACCATGCTGAAGGTCAACAGTGATCAACATTGAAGATGTTATGCCAATATCTCTTAACGTCATTAAGATATGACTACTTATAATATATACAAAAAATTAGAAAATGACCTTGACCTTTCACCTTGTATTTGTTTTCAAGGTCAAGGTCCTAATGATCCATAGTGAAGACCCCATGCCTCTACTATCAATAGTTGATAAATAATTAATGAAAAACTAATTATCAATGGTTGTAATGGGGGATAACTCCTATAAGATGAAGCCGGATCCTTTCCCTCTAAATAGAAAAAAGTTGCGCCTTTATGAGACCAACATTTTATCCATTATAACTTATAGCCTATCTTTTACCGTTTCAAAGTAATAGCGATGACAAGACAATGCCAAAATTTCAAACGTGACCTTGACCTTTGACCTTGTGTCCATTTTCAAGGTCAAGGTCAATGATGACCAATGATATAAGGTTTCATATATATATCTGTTATAGTTACTGAGATATAGTGATATAATGCAATTCACAATACATTTTATTGGTCTAAGGGAGATAACTCTTATAAAAATGTCAAATAAAAAAAGTGACGATTCAAGATCTCAATATGATACACATTTTGGTAAAGGTTTCAGTTCTCTATCTATTATAGTAAAGGAGGAGATCTGCACACAACCAAGGGTCAAAAATTAGAACATGACCTTGACCTTTGACCTTGTGACCTTTTTCAAGGTCAAGGTCAATGATGACCAACTGTGAAATATCTAGTCTATATCACCTCTGGTTCATGAGTTACAATGGTACAAAATGTACTTTCAATAAATAAGGGGAAATAACTCCTAAAAGGAGTCGTCAAAATACATTGCGTGATATGTAACAAATTGTCGCAATCCTTAGCTGACCATTTTGCAACAACTTTCATTGCGAAATCTTTTACGGTTTCATAGTTTATCTGCACACAAGCTTTTCTGTAACAGGGGAGATAACTCCGTAAAGAACAAGTGTTCGGTGTGCCAGGGTCAACTGCGAAAGCGTAATGTCTAATACATCCATAGTACAAAATGTCTTTACGACATGTCGCGAAACAAAATTTATAATGGGAAAAGAAAACTTAGCGGAAAAAAATAAGAATAATAATAATAAATATAGGTTCAATCGTTCTAAAGAACGATTAATAGGCTTTCCACTTCAAAAGAAGACCTTAAATAAATGACCTTGAAACCAAAAAGCTAAGAAACATACGTAATTTGTCTATAGCAATTAATAAGAACAAAAATTATTAAAAAACTATTTAGATATCTTTAAAAATAAGAAAGGTCATTAAATAGGACGTAAGAAAACTTGAATGACCTTGACAACTGATCTTTTAATCTACGTAAATATTACTTATAGGCAATAGCATTAAAAGAATAAGCCATTCAAAATACATAGTACCATGAAAAACATTTATAAAGGACTTTGACCATGACTTTTACAGCATGACCTTGACCATGCTGAAGGTCAACAGTGATCAACATTGAAGATTTTATGCCAATATCTCTTAAAGTCATTAAGATATGACTACTTATAATATATACAAAAAATTAGAAAATGACCTTGACCTTTGACCTTGTATTTGTTTTCAAGGTCAAGGGTCCTAATGATCCATAGTGAAGACCCCATGCCTCTACTATCAATAGTTGATAAGTAATTAATGAAAAACTAATTATCAATGGTTGTAATGGGGGATAACTCCTATAAGATGAAGTCGGATCCTTTCCCTTTAAATATAAAAAAGTTGCGCCTTTATGAGACCAACATTTTATCCATTATAACTTATAGCCTATCTTTTACCGTTTTAAAGTAATAGCGATGACAAGACAATGCCAAAATTTCAAACGTGACCTTGACCTTTGACCTTGTGTCCATTTTCAAGGTCAAGGTCAATGATGACCAATGATATAAGGTTTCATATATATATCTGTTATAGTTACTGAGATATAGTGATATTATGCAATTCAAAATACATTTTATTGGTCTAGGGGAGATAACTCTTATAAAAATGTCAAATAAAAAAAGTGACGATTCAAGATCTCAATATGATACACATTTTGGTAAAGGTTTCAGTTCTCTATCTGTTATAGTAAAGGAGGAGATCTGCACACAACCAAGTGTCAAAAATTAGAACATGACCTTGACCTTTGACCTTGTGACCTTTTTCAAGGTCAAGGTCAATGATGACCAACTGTGAAATATCTAGTCTATATCACCTCTGGTTCATGAGTTACAATGGTACCAATTGTACTTCCAATAAATAAGGGGAAATAACTCCTACAAGGAGTCGTCAAAATACTTTGCGCGATATGTAACAAATTGTCGCAATCCATAGCTGACCATTTTGCAACAACTTTTATTTCGAAATCTTTTACGGTTTCATAGTTTATCTGCACACAAGCTTTTCTGTAACAGGGGAGATAACTCCGTAAAGAACAACTGTTCGGTGTGACAGGGTCAACTGCGAAAGCGTAATGTCTTATACATCCATAGTACAAAATGTCTTTACGACATGTCGCGAAACAAAATTTATAATGGGAAAAGAAAACTTGGCGGAAAAAAATAAGAATAATAATAATAATAATAATAAGAAACAGAAGAATAACAAGAAGGCTTTCCACTCGGAAAGTGGAAAGCCTTAAATATAAGTTCATTGGTTCTACCGAACAAATGAGAGGCTTTCCACTTATTGCATAAATGACCTTGACATTGACTTTGGCTATATGGAAATTGAATCTTCTTTTCACAATAAACAAAAGAAAGAAAAACCATTCGTATATCTTTTGAAATAAAAAAGGTAAAAAAATAGGACGTTAATTGTGATAAATGACCTTGACTACCAAGTGTTTGATATTTGATTATTCAATGCTTTAAAAACAAATCATTTACTTGTATTTACCATTTTATATACACGAAAAAGCAGAATTTCCAAAAAATATTATTTGACCTTGACTGCTGTCAATATGACCTTGACCATGCTGAGGGTCAATAAAGGACCAACAGTGAAGATCCTTTGTCAATATGTCTTATAATTATGAAGAAATGCGTATTTATCATAAATACCCAAATTTATAAGATGACCTTGACCTTTTACCTTGTTTCTATTTTCAAGGTCAAGGGTCATAATGGTCTTTGGTGAAGTCCCCATGCCTCTACTATCAATAGTTAATAAGTTATCAATGAAAAAGTAAATATCAATGGTTGTAATGGGAGATAACTCCTATAAGATGAAGTCAAATCCTTTTCCTTTAAATAGAAAAAAGTTGCGCATTTATGACGCCGACATTTTATCCGTTATAAGTTATAAGCTATCTTTTACCGTTTCAAAGAAATAGCGATGACAAGATAATGTCAAAATTTCAAACGTGACCTTGACCTTTGACCTTGTGTCCATTTTCAAGGTCAAGGTCAATGATGACTAATGATATAAGGTTTCATATAAATATCTGTCATAGTTACTGAGATAACGCTATATACACTATATTTAATTGATCCAGGGGAGATAACTCTTTCAAAAGTCAAATCATTTATAGTGACCTTTCAAGACCTTAATATGATACACATTTTGGTAAAAGATTTATTTCTGTATCTCTTATGGTTCAGGAGGAGAATCGCACACACCACAGTGTCAAAATTTAGAATGTGACCTTGACCTTTGACCTTGTGACCTTTTTCAAGGTCAAGGTCAATGATGACCAACTGTGAAATATCTAGTCTCTGTCACCTCTGGTTCATGAGTTACTATGGTACAAAATGTACTTCCAAAACATAAGGGGAAATAACTCCTACAAGGAGTCGTCAAAATACTTTGCGCGATATGTAACAAATTGTCGCAATCAATAGCTGACCATTTTGCAACAATTTTCATTGCGAAATCTTTTACGGTTTCAAAGTTTATCTGCACACAAGCTTTTTATGACAGGGGAAATAACTCCGTAAAGAAAAAGTGTTCGGTGTGACAGGGTTAACTGCGAATGCGTAATGTCTCATACATCCATAGTACAAAATGTCTTTACGACATGTCGCGAAACAAAATTTATAATGGGAAAAGAAAAAACTTGGCGGAAGAATAATAAGAATAATAAGAAACAGACAAAATGCAATAAGTCTTTCCACTGGAAAGTGGAAAGCCTTAATAAGAAACAGACAAAATGCAATAAGTCTTTCCACTGGAAAGTGGAAAGCCTTAAATATAGGTTCAATCGTTCTAAAGAACGATTAATAGGCTTTCCACTTCAAAAGAAGACCTTAAATAAATGACCTTGAAACCAAAAAGCTAAGAAACATACGTAATTTGTCTATAGCAATTAATAAGAATAAAAATTATTAAAAAACTATTAAGATATCTTTAAAAATAAGAAAGGTCATTAAATAGGACGTAAGAAAACTTGAATGACCTTGACAACTGATCTTTTAATCTACGTAAATATTACTTATAGGCAATAGCATTAAAAGAATAAGCCATTCAAAATACATAGTACCATGAAAAACATTATAGGACTTTGACCTTGACTTTTACAGCATGACCTTGACCATGCTGAAGGTCAACAGTGATCAACATTGAAGATTTTATGCCAATATCTCTTAAAGTCATTAAGATATGACTACTTATAATATATACAAAAAATTAGAAAATGACCTTGACCTTTGACCTTGTATTTGTTTTCAAGGTCAAGGGTCCTAATGATCCATAGTGAAGACCCCATGCCTCTACTATCAATAGTTGATAAGTAATTAATGAAAAACTAATTATCAATGGTTGTAATGGGGGATAACTCCTATAAGATGAAGCCGGATCCTTTCCCTTTAAATAGAAAAAAGTTGCGCCTTTATGAGACCAACATTTTATTCATTATAACTTATAGCCTATCTTTTACCGTTTCAAAGTAATAGCGATGACAAGACAATGCCAAAATTTCAAACGTGACCTTGACCTTTGACCTTGTGTCCATTTTCAAGGTCAAGGTCAATGATGACCAATGATATAAGGTTTCATATATATATCTGTTATAGTTACTGAGATATAGTGATATAATGCAATTCACAATACATTTTATTGGTCTAAGGGAGATAACTCTTATAAAAATGTCAAATAAAAAAAGTGACGATTCAAGATCTCAATATGATACACATTTTGGTAAAGGTTTCAGTTCTCTATCTATTATAGTAAAGGAGGAGATCTGCACACAACCAAGTGTCAAAAATTAGAACATGACCTTGACCTTTGACCTTGTGACCTTTTTCAAGGTCAAGGTCAATGATGACCAACTGTGAAATATCTAGTCTATATCACCTCTGGTTCATGAGTTACAATGGTACAAATTGTACTTCCAATAAATAAGGGGAAATAACTCCTACAAGGAGTCGTCAAAATATTTTGCGCGATATGTAACAAATTGTCGCAATCCATAGCTGACCATTTTGCAACAACTTTTATTGCGAAATCTTTTACGGTTTCATAGTTTATCTGCACACAAGCTTTTCTGTAACAGGGGAGATAACTCCGTAAAGAACAAGTGTTCGGTGTGCCAGGGTTAACTGCGAAAGCGTAATGTCTAATACATTCATAGTACAAAATGTCTTTACGACATGTCGCGAAACAAAATTTATAATGGGAAAAAAAAGTTGGCGGAAAAACAATAAGAATAATAATAATAATAAATATAGGTTCAATCGTTCTAAAGAACGATTAATAGGCTTTCCACTTCAAAAGAAGACCTTAAATAAATGACCTTGAAACCAAAAAGCTAAGAAACATACGTAATTTGTCTATAGCAATTAATAAGAACAAAAATTATTAAAAAACTATTTAGATATCTTTAAAAATAAGAAAGGTCATTAAATAGGACGTAAGAAAACTTGAATGACCTTGACAACTGATCTTTGAATCTATGTAAATATTACTTATAGGCAATAGCATTAAAAGAAGAAGCCATTCAAAATACATAGTACCATGAAAAACATTTATAAAGGACTTTGACCTTGACTTTTACAGCATGACCTTGACCATGCTGAAGGTCAACAGTGATCAACATTGAAGATTTTATGCCAATATCTCTTAAAGTCATTAAGATATGACTACTTATAATATATACAAAAAATTAGAAAATGACCTTGACCTTTGACCTTGTATTTGTTTTCAAGGTCAAGGGTCCTAATGATCCATAGTGAAGACCCCATGCCTCTACTATCAATAGTTGATAAGTAATTAATGAAAAACTAATTATCAATGGTTGTTATGGGGATAACTCCTATAAGATGAAGCCGGATCCTTTCCCTCTAAATAGAAAAAAGTTGCGCCTTTATGAGACCAACATTTTATCCATTATAACTTATAGCCTATCTTTTACCGTTTCAAAGTAATAGCGATGACAAGACAATGCCAAAATTTCAAACGTGACCTTGACCTTTGACCTTGTGTCCATTTTCAAGGTCAAGGTCAATGATGACCAATGATATAAGGTTTCATATATATATCTGTTATAGTTACTGAGATATAGTGATATAATGCAATTCACAATACATTTTATTGGTCTAGGGGAGATAACTCTTATAAAAATGTCAAATAAAAAAAGTGACGATTCAAGATCTCAATATGATACACAATTTGGTAAAGGTTTCAGTTCTCTATCTATTATAGTAAAGGAGGAGATCTGCACACAACCAAGGGTCAAAAATTAGAACATGACCTTGACCTTTGACCTTGTGACCTTTTTCAAGGTCAAGGTCAATGATGACCAACTGTGAAATATCTAGTCTATATCACCTCTGGTTCATGAGTTACAATGGTACAATTTTTACTTCCAATAAATAAGGGGAAATAACTCCTACAAGGAGTCGTCAAAATACTTTGCGCGATATGTAACAAATTGTCGCAATCCATAGCTGACCATTTTGCAACAACTTTTATTGCGAAATCTTCTACGGTTTCATAGTTTATCTGCACACAAGCTTTTCTGTAACAGGGGAGATAACTCCGTAAAGAACAAGTGTTCGGTGTGACAGGGTCAACTGCGAAAGCGTAATGTCTTATACATCCATAGTACAAAATGTCTTTACGACATGTCGCGAAACAAAATTTATAATGGGAAAAGAAAACTTGGCGGAAAAAAATAAGAATAATAATAATAATAATATAGGTTCAATCGTTCTAAAGAACGATTAATAGGCTTTCCACTTCAAAAGAAGACCTTAAATAAATGACCTTGAAACCAAAAAGCTAAGAAACATACGTAATTTGTCTATAGCAATTAATAAGAACAAAAATTATTAAAAAACTATTTAGATATCTTTAAAAATAAGAAAGGTCATTAAATAGGACGTAAGAAAACTTGAATGACCTTGACAACTGATCTTTTAATCTACGTAAATATTACTTATAGGCAATAGCATTAAAAGAAGAAGCCATTCAAAATACATAGTACCATGAAAAACATTTATAAAGGACTTTGACCTTGACTTTTACAGCATGACCTTGACCATGCTGAAGGTCAACAGTGATCAACATTGAAGATTTTATGCCAATATCTCTTAAAGTCATTAAGATATGACTACTTATAATATATACAAAAAATTAGAAAATGACCTTGACCTTTGACCTTGTATTTGTTTTCAAGGTCAAGGGTCCTCATGATCCATAGTGAAGACCCCATGCCTCTACTATCAATAGTTGATAAGTAATTAATGAAAAACTAATTATCAATGGTTGTAATGGGGGATAACTCCTATAAGATGAAGCCGGATCCTTTCCCTCTAAATAGAAAAAAGTTGCGCCTTTATGAGACCAACATTTTATCCATTATAACTTATAGCCTATCTTTTACCGTTTCAAAGTAATAGCGATGACAAGACAATGCCAAAATTTCAAACGTGACCTTGACCTTTGACCTTGTGTCCATTTTCAAGGTCAAGGTCAATGATGACCAATGATATAAGGTTTCATATATATATCTGTTATAGTTACTGAGATATAGTGATATAATGCAATTCACAATACATTTTATTGGTCTAGGGGAGATAACTCTTATAAAAATGTCAAATAAAAAAAGTGACGATTCAAGATCTCAATATGATACACATTTTGGTAAAGGTTTCAGTTCTCTATCTATTATAGTAAAGGAGGAGATCTGCACACAACCAAGGGTCAAAAATTAGAACATGACCTTGACCTTTGACCTTGTGACCTTTTTCAAGGTCAAGGTCAATGATGACCAACTGTGAAATATCTAGTCTATATCACCTCTGGTTCATGAGTTACAATGGTACAAATTTTACTTCCAATAAATAAGGGGAAATAACTCCTACAAGAAGTTGTCAAAATACTTTGCGTGATATGTAACAAATTGTCGCAATCCATAGCTGACCATTTTGCAACAACTTTTATTGTGAAATCTTTTACGGTTTCATAGTTTATCTGCACACAAGCTTTTCTGTAACAGGGGAGATAACTCCGTAAAGAACAAGTGTTCGGTGTGACAGGGTCAACTGCGAAAGCGTAATGTCTTATACATCCATAGTACAAAATGTCTTTACGACATGTCGCGAAACAAAATTTATAATGGGAAAAGAAAACTTGGCGGAAAAAAATAAGAATAATAAATATAAGTTCATTGGTTCTACCGAACAAATGAGAGGCTTTCCACTTATCGCAAAAATGACCTTGACATTGACTTTGGTTTATGGAAATTGACTTTTCTTTTCAAAATAAACACACGAAAGAAAAACCATTCGGCTATCTTTCGAAATAAAAAAGGTAAAAAAATAGGACGTTAATTGACATAAATGTTCTTGATCAGCAAGTTTTTGATATTTGCATACTTAATGCTTTAAAAACAAAGCATTTATTAAGATTTACCATTTAATTTACACGAAAAAGCAGAATTTCCGAAAAATATGTTTTGACCTTGACTTCTGTCAATATGACCTTGACCATGCTGAGGGTCAATAAAGGACAAACAGTGCAGATCCTATGTCAATATGTCGTATAATTATGAAGAAATTACTATTTATCATAAATACCAAAATTTATAAGATGACCTTGACCTTTGACCTTGTTTCTATTTTCAAGGTCAAGGGTCATACTGGTCTATAGTGAAGACCCAATGCCTCTACTATCAATAGTTGATAAGTAATTAATGAAAACCTAATTATCAGTGGTAGTAATGGGGGATAACTCCTATAAGATGAAGTCGGATCCTTTCCCTCCAAATGTAAAAAAGTTGCGCCTTAATGAGACCAACATTTTATCCATTATAACTTATAGCTTATCTTTTACCGTTTCAATGCAATAGCGATGACAAGACAATGTCAAAATTTCAAACGTGACCTTGACCTTTGACCTTGTGTCCATTTTCAAGGTCAAGGTCAATGATGACCAATGATATAAGGCTTCATATAAATATCTGTTATAGTAACTGAGATATGGTGATATAATGTAATTCACAATATATTTTATTGGTCTAGGGGAGATAACTCTTATAAAAATGTCAAATAAAAAAAGTGACGATTCAAGATCTTAATATGATACACATTTTGGTAAAGGTTTCAGTTCTCTATCTATTATAGTAAAGGAGGAGATCTGCACACAACAAAGGGTCAAAAATTAGAACATGACCTTGACCTTTGACCTTGTGACCTTTTTCAAGGTCAAGGTCAATGATGACCAACTGTGAAATATCTAGTCTCTATCACCTCTGGTTCATGAGTTACAATGCTACAAAATGTACTTCCAATAAATAAGGGGAAATAACTCCTGCAAGGATTCGTCAAAATACTTTGCGCGATATGTAACAAATTGTCGCGATCAATAGCTGACCATTTTGCAAAAAGTTTTATTTCAAAATCTTTTACGGTTTCATAGTTTATCTGCACACAAGCTTTTCTGTAACAGGGGAGATAACTCCGTAAAGAACAAGTGTTCGGTGAGCCAGGGTTAACTGCGAAAGCGTAATGTCTCATACATCCATAGTACAAAATGTCTTTACGACATGTCGCGAAACAAAATTTATAATGGGAAAAGAAAACTTGGCGGAAAAAAAAGAATAATAATAATAATAAACAGACAAATAACAGGAAGGCTTTCCACTCGGAAAGTGGAAAGCCTTAAATAATAATAATAAGAAACAGAAGAATAACAAGAAGGCTTTCCACTCGGAAAGTGGAAAGCCTTAAATATAGGTTCAATCGTTCTAAAGAACGATTAATAGGCTTTCCACTTCAAAAGGAGACCTTAAATAAATGACATTGAAAGCAAAAATCTAAGAAACATACGTAATTTGTCTATAGCAATTAATAAGAACAAAAATTATTAAAAAACTATTTAGATATCTTTAAAAATAAGAAAGGTCATTAAATAGGACGTAAGAAAACTTGAATGACCTTGACAACTGATCTTTTAATCTACGTAAATATTACTTATAGGCAATAGCATTAAAAGAAGAAGCCATTCAAAATACATAGTACCATGAAAAACATGCATAAAGGACTTTGACCTTGACTTTTACAGCATGACCTTGACCATGCTGAAGGTCAACAGTGATCAACATTGAAGATTTTATGCCAATATCTCTTAAAGTCATTAAGATATGACTACTTATAATATATACAAAAAATTAGAAAATGACCTTGACCTTTCACCTTGTATTTGTTTTCAAGGTCAAGGTCCTAATGATCCATAGTGAAGACCCCATGCCTCTACTATCAATAGTTGATAAATAATTAATGAAAAACTAATTATCAATGGTTGTAATGGGGGATAACTCCTATAAGATGAAGCCGGATCCTTTCCCTCTAAATAGAAAAAAGTTGCGCCTTTATGAGACCAACATTTTATCCATTATAACTTATAGCCTATCTTTTACCGTTTCAAAGTAATAGCGATGACAAGACAATGCCAAAATTTCAAACGTGACCTTGACCTTTGACCTTGTGTCCATTTTCAAGGTCAAGGTCAATGATGACCAATGATATAAGGTTTCATATATATATCTGTTATAGTTACTGAGATATAGTGATATAATGCAATTCACAATACATTTTATTGGTCTAAGGGAGATAACTCTTATAAAAATGTCAAATAAAAAAAGTGACGATTCAAGATCTCAATATGATACACATTTTGGTAAAGGTTTCAGTTCTCTATCTATTATAGTAAAGGAGGAGATCTGCACACAACCAAGGGTCAAAAATTAGAACATGACCTTGACCTTTGACCTTGTGACCTTTTTCAAGGTCAAGGTCAATGATGACCAACTGTGAAATATCTAGTCTATATCACCTCTGGTTCATGAGTTACAATGGTACAAAATGTACTTTCAATAAATAAGGGGAAATAACTCCTAAAAGGAGTCGTCAAAATACATTGCGTGATATGTAACAAATTGTCGCAATCCTTAGCTGACCATTTTGCAACAACTTTCATTGCGAAATCTTTTACGGTTTCATAGTTTATCTGCACACAAGCTTTTCTGTAACAGGGGAGATAACTCCGTAAAGAACAAGTGTTCGGTGTGCCAGGGTCAACTGCGAAAGCGTAATGTCTAATACATCCATAGTACAAAATGTCTTTACGACATGTCGCGAAACAAAATTTATAATGGGAAAAAAAAGTTGGCGGAAAAACAATAAGAATAATAATAATAATAAATATAGGTTCAATCGTTCTAAAGAACGATTAATAGGCTTTCCACTTCAAAAGAAGACCTTAAATAAATGACCTTGAAACCAAAAAGCTAAGAAACATACGTAACTAAAAAAGAATAAGGCATTCAAAATACATAGTACCATGAAAAACATTTAAAAAGGACTTTGACCATGACTCTTACAGCATGACCTTGACCATGCTGAAGGTCAACAGTGATCAACATTGAAGATTTCATGCCAATATCTCTTGTAGTCATTGAGATATGACTACTTATAATATATACAAAAAAATAGAAATGACCTTGACCTTTGACCTTGTATTTGTTTTCAAGGTCAAGGGTCCTAATGATCTATAGTAAAGACTCCATGCCTCTACTATCAATAGTTGATAAGCAATTAATGAAAAACTAATTATCAATGGTTGTAATGGGGCATAACTCCTATAAGATGAAGCCGGATCCTTACCCTCCAAATAGAAAAAAGTTGCGCCTTTATGAGACCAACATTTTATCCATTACAACTTATTGCCTATCTTTTACCGTTTCAAAGGAATAGCGATGACAAGACAATGCCAAAATTTCAAAAGTGACCTTGACCTTTGACCTTGAGTCCATTTTCAAGGTCAAGGAAAATGATGACTAATGATATAAGGTTTCATATAAATATCTATTATAGTTACTGAGATAAAGTGATATAATGCAACTCACAATATATTTTAGTGGTCTAGGGGAGATAACTCTTATAAAAATGTCAAATTAAAAAAGTGACGATTCAAGATCTTAATATGATACACATTTTGGTAAAGGTTTCAATTCTCTATCTATTATAGTAAAGGAGGAGATCTGTACACAACACAATGTCAAAAATTAGAATGTGACCTTGACCTTTGACCTTGTAACCTTTTTCAAGGTCAAGGTCAATGATGACCAACTGTGAAATATCTATTCTATATCACCTCTGGTTCATGAGTTACTATGGTACAAATTGTACTTCCAATAAATAAAGGGAAATAACTCCAACAAGGAGTCGTCAAAATACTTTGCGCGATATGTAACAAATTGTCGCAATCAATAGCTGACCATTTTGCAACAACTTTTATTACAAAATCTTTTACGGTTTCAAAGTTTATCTGTACACAAGCTTTTTTGTGACAAGGGAAATAACTCCGTAAAGAAAAAGTGTTCGGTGTGACAGGGTTAACTGCGAAAGCGCAATGTCTCATACATTCATAGTACAAAATGTCTTTACGACATGTCGCGAAACAAAATTTATAATGAGGAAAAAAAGTTGGCGGAAAAAAAATAAGAATAATAATAATAATAATAAGAAACAGACTAATAACAGTAAGTCTTTCGACTGGAAAGTGGAAAGCCTTAATAATAATAATAATAAGAAACAGACTAATAACAATAAGTCTTTCCACTGGAAAGTGGAAAGCCTTAAATATAGGTTCAATCGTTCTAAAGAACGATTAAAAGGCTTTCCACTTCAAAAGAAGACCTTAAATAAATGACCTTGAAACCAAAAAGCTAAGAAACATACGTAATTTGTCTATAGCAATTAATAAGAACAAAAATTATTAAAAAAACTATTTAGATATCTTTAAAAATAAGAAAGGTCATTAAATAGGACGTAAGAAAACTTGAATGACCTTGACAACTGATCTTTTAATCTACGTAAATATTACTTATAGGCAATAGCATTAAAAGAAGAAGCCATTCAAAAAACATAGTACCATGAAAAACATTTATAAAGGACTTTGACCTTGACTTTTACAGCATGACCTTGACCATGCTGAAGGTCAACAGTGATCAACATTGAAGATTTTATGCCAATATCTCTTAAAGTCATTAAGATATGACTACTTATAATATATACAAAAAATTAGAAAATGACCTTGACCTTTGACCTTGTATTTGTTTTCAAGGTCAAGGGTCCTAATGATCCATAGTGAAGACCCCATGCCTCTACTATCAATAGTTAATAAGTAATTAATGAAAAACTAATTATCAATGGTTGTAATGGGGGATAACTCCTATAAGATGAAGCCGGATCCTTTCCCTCTAAATAGAAAAAAGTTGCGCCTTTATGAGACCAACATTTTATCCATTATAACTTATAGCCTATCTTTTACCGTTTCAAAGAAATAGCGATGACAAGACAATGCCAAAATTTCAAACGTGACCTTGACCTTTGACCTTGTGTCCATTTTCAAGGTCAAGGTCAATGATGACCAATGATATAAGGTTTCATATATATATCCGTTATAGTTACTGAGATATAGTGATATAATGCAATTCACAATATATTTTATTGGTCTAGGGGAGATAACTCTTATAAAAATGTCAAATAAAAAAAGTGACGATTCAAGATCTTAATATGATACACATTTTGGTAAAGGTCTCAGTTCTCTATCTATTATAGTAAAGGAGGAGATCTGCACACAACCAAGGGACAAAAATTAGAACATGACCTTGACCTTTGAGCTTGTGACCTTTTTCATGGTCAAGGTCAATGATGACCAACTGTGAAATATCTAGTCTATATCACCACTGGTTAATGAGTTACAGTGGTACAAAATGTACTTCCAATAAATAAGGGGAAATAACTCCTACAAGAAGGTGAAAAATTCTTTAATGTGACATGTTATAAAGTGTCGCAATCCTTAGCTGAACATTTTGGAACAACTTTCATTGCGAAATCTTTTACGGTTTCATAGTTTATCTGCACACAAGCTTTTTTATGACAGGGGAAATAACTCCGTAAAGAAAAAGTGTTCGGTCAGCCAGGGTTAACTGCGAAAGCGTAATGTCTCATACATCCATAGTACAAAATGTCTTTACGACATGTCGCGAAACAAAATTTATAATGGGATAAGAAAACTTGGCGGAAAAAAAATAAGAATAATAATAAGAAACAGACTAATAACAGTAAGTCTTTCCACTGGAAAGTGGAAAGCCTTAATAATAATAATAATAAGAAACAGAAGAATAACACGAAGGCTTTCCACTCGGAAAGTGGAAAGCCTTAATAATAATAAGAAACAGACTAATAACAGTAAGTCTTTCCACTGGAAAGTGGAAAGCCTTAAATATAGGTTCAATCGTTCTAACGAACGATTAATAGGCTTTCCACTTAAAAGAACACCTAAAATAAATGACCTTGAAACTAAAAAGCTAAGCAACATACGTAATTTGTCTATATCAATTAATAAGTACAAAAATATATAAAAAAACTATTTAGATATCTTTCAAAATAAAAAAGGTCATTAAATAGGACATAAGAAAACTTTGAATGACCTTGACAGCTGATCTTTTAATCTAAGTAGATATTACTTATAGACAATAGCATTTATAAAAATAAGCCATTTAAAATACATAGTACCATGAAAAACATTTAAAATGACTTTGACCTTGACTCTTACTGCATGACCTTGACCATGTTGAAGGTCAACGGTGATCAACATTGAAGATTTTATGCCAATATCTCTTATAGTAGTTGAGATACGACTACTTTTAATAAATACCAAAAATTAGAAGATGACCTTGACCTTTGACCTTACATTTATTTTCAAGGTCAAGGGTCTTTACGGTCTATAGTAAAGACCCCATGCCTCTACTATCAATAGTTGATAAGTAATTATTGAAAAACTAATTATCAATGTGTTTAATGGGGGATAACTCCTATAAATGAAGTCGGATCCTTGATCCCAAAATAGAAAAAAGTTGCGCCTTGATAAGACCAACTTTTTATCCATATAACTTATTGCCTATCTTTTACCGTTTCAATGGAATAGCGATGACAAGACAATGTCAAAATTTCAAACGTGACCTTGACCTTTGACCTTGTGTCCGTTTTCAAGGTCAGGTCAATGATGACTAATGATATAAGGTTTCATATAAATATCTGTTATAGTAACTGAGATATATTGATATAATGTAATTCACAATATATTTTATTGGTCTAGGGGAGATAACTTATAAAATTGTCAAATAAAAAAGTGACGATTCAAGATCTTAATATGATACACATTTTGGTAAAGGTTTCAGGTCTCTATCTACTATAGTAAAGGAGGAGATCTGCACACAACAAAGGGTCAAAAATTAGAACATGACCTTGACCTTTGACCTTGTGACCTTTTTCAAGGTCAAGGTCAATGATGACCAACTGTGAAATATCTAGTCTATATCACCTCTGGTTCATGAGTTACAGTGGTACAAAATGTACTTCCAATAAATAAGGGGAAATAACTCCTACAAGAAGGTGAAAAATTCTTTAATGCGATATGTTATAAAGTGTCGCAATCCTTAGCTGAACATTTTGGAACAACTTTCATTGCGAAATCTTTTACGGTTTCATAGTTTATCTGCACACAAGCTTTTTTATGACAGGGGAAATAACTCCGTAAAGAAAAAGTGTTTGGTCTGCCAGGGTTAACTGCGCAAGCGTAATGTCTCATACATCCATAGTACAAAATGTCTTGACGACATATCACGAAACAAAATTTATAATGGGATAAGAAAACTTGGCGGAAAAAAAATAAGAATAAATATAAGTTCATTGGTTCTACCGAACAAATGAGATGCTTTCCACTTATTGCAAGAACGACCATGGCCTTGACTTTGGTTTTATGGAAATTGAATCTTCTTTTCAAAATAAACAAACGAAAGAAAAACCATGCGTATATCTTTCGAAATAAAAAAGGTCATAAAATAGGACTTTAATTGAGATAAATGACCTTGACTACCAAGTGTTTGATATTGCATTTAATGCTTTAAAAAGAAATCATTTATTATTTTCCATTTTATATACTCGAAAAAGCAGAATTTCCAAAAAAATAGGAATTTACCTTGACTTCTTACAATGTGACCTTGCCCTAGCTGAGGGTAAAAAAGGACCAACAATGAAGATCCACTATGTCAATATATCTTAAAGTAATGAAGATATGACTATTTATCATAAATACCAAAATTTATAAGATGACCTTGACCTTTGACCTTGTATCTGTTTCAAGGTTAAGGTCATAATGGTCTTTGGTGAAAGACCCCATGCCTCTACTATCAATAGTTCATAAGTTATCAATGAAAAACTAAATATCACTTGTTGTAATGGGAGATAACTCCTATAAGATGAAGTCAAATCCTTTTCTCCAAATAGGAAAAAGTTGCGCCATTATGAGGCCGACATTTTATCCGTTACAAGTTATAGCCTATCTTTTACCGTTTAAAAGAAATAGCGACGACAAGAAAATGTAAAATTTAGAATGTGACCTTGACCTTTGACCTTGTGTCCCTTTTCAAGGTCAAGGTCAATGATGACCAATGATATAAGGTTTCATATATATATCTGTTATAGTTACTGAGATTTAGGGATATAATGATATTCACAATACATTTTAATGGTCTAGGGGAGATAACTCTTTCAAAAGTCAAATCATTTATAGTGACCTTTCAAGACCTTAATATGGTCTACATTTTGGTAAAAGATTTATTTCTGTAGCTCTTATGGTTCAGGAGGAGAATCGCACACACCACAATGTCAAAATTTAGAATGTGACCTTGACCTTTGACCTTGTGACCTTTTTCAAGGTCAAGGTCAATGATGACCAACTGTGAAATATCTAGTCTCTGCCACCTCTGGTTCATGAGTTACTATGGTACAAAATGTACTTCCAATAAATAAGGGGAAATAACTCCTACAAGGAGTCGTCAAAATACTTTGCGCGATATGTAACAAATTGTCGCAATCAATAGCTGACCATTTTGCAATGACTTTCATTGCGAAATCTTTTACGGTTTCAAAGTTTATCTGCACACAAGCTTTTCATGACAGGGGAAATAACTCCGTAAAGAAAAAGTGTTCGGTGTGACAGGGTTAACTGCGAATGCGTAATGTCTCATACATCCATAGTACAAAATGTCTTTACGACATGTCGCGAAACAAAATTTATAATGGCGTAACAAAACTTGGCGGAAAAAAATAAGAATAATAAGAAACAGACTAATAACAGTAAGTCTTTCCACTCGGAAAGAGGAAAGCCTTAATAAGAAACAGACTAATAACAGTAAGTCTTTCCACTGGAAAGTGGAAAGCCTTAATAAACAGACGAATAACAGGAAGGTTTTCCACTGGGAAAGTGGAAAACCTTAATAAATATAAGTTCATTGGTTTTACCGAACAAATGAGAGGCTTTCCACTTATCGCAAAAATGACCTTGACATTGACTTTGGTTGATGGAAATTGACTATTCTTTTCAAAATAAACAATCGAAAGAAAAAAACATTCGGATATCTTTCGAAATAAAAAAGGTATGAAAAATAGGACGTTAATTGACATAATGCCCTTGACCAGCAAGTTTTTGATATTTGCATACTTAATGCTTTAAAAACAAAGCATTTATTAAGATTTACCATTTTATTTACACGAAAAAGCAGAATTTCCGAAAAATATGTTTTGACCTTGACTTCTGTCAATATGACCTTGACCATGCTGAGGGTCAATAAAGGACAAACAAACAGTGAAGATCCTATGTTAATATGTCGTATAATTATGAAGAAATGACTATTTATCATAAATACCAAAATTTATAAGATGACCTTGACCTTTGACCTTGTTTCTATTTTCAAGGTCAAGGGTCATACTGGTCTATAGTGAAGACCCCATGCCTCTACTATCAATAGTTGATGAGTAATTAATGAAAAACCAATTATCAATGGTTGTAATGGGGGATAACTCCTATAAGATGAAGTCGGATCCTTTCCCTTTAAATGTAAAAAAGTTGCGCCTTTATGAGAACAACATTTTATCCATTATAACTTATAGCCTATCTTTTACCGTTTCAATGAAATAGCGATGACAAGACAATGTCAAAATTTCAAACGTGACCTTGACCTTTGACCTTGTGTCCATTTTCAAGGTCAAGGTCAATGATGACAAATGATATAAGGTTTCATATAAATATCTGTTATAGTAACTGAGATATAATGATATAATGTAATTCACAATATATTTTATTGGTCTAGGGGAGATAACTCTTATAAAAATGTCAAATAAAAAAAGTGACGATTCAAGATTTTAATATGATACAAATTTTGGTAAAGGTTTCTGTTCTGTATCTATTATGGTAAAGGAGGAGATCTGCACACAACAAAGGGTCAAAAATTAGAACATGACCTTGACCTTTGACCTTGTGACCTTTTTCAAGGTCAAGGTCAATGATGACCAACTGTGAAATATCTAGTCTCTATCACCTCTGGTTCATGAGTTACAATGGTACAAAATGTACTTCCAATAAATAAGGGGAAATAACTCCTACAAGGAGTCGTCAAAATACTTTGCGCGATATGTAACAAATTGTCGCGATCAATAGCTGACCATTTTGCAAAAAGTTTTATTGCAAAATCTTTTACAGTTTCATAGTTTATCTGCACACAAGCTTTCCTGTAACAGGGGAGATAACTCCGTAAAGAACAAGTGTTCGGTGAGCCAGGGTTAACTGCGAATGCGTAATGTCTCATACAATAATAGTACAAAATGTCTTTACGACATGTCGCGAAACAAAATTTATAATGAGGAAAAAATGTTGGCGGAAAAAAAAGAATAATAATAATAAATATAAGTTCATTGGTTCTACCGAACAAATGAGAGGCTTTCCACTTATCGCAAAAATGGCCTTGACATTGACTTTGGTTGATGGAAATTGTCTATTCTTTTCAAAATAAACAATCGAAAGAAAAAACCATTCAACTATCTTTCGAAATAAAAGAGGTATAAAAAATAGGACGTTAATTGACATAAATGCCCTTGACCAGCAAGTTTTTGATATTTGCATACTTAATGCTTTAAAAACAAAGCATTTATTAAGATTTACCATTTTATTTACACGAAAAAGCAGAATTTCCGAAAAATATGTTTTGACCTTGACTTCTGTCAATATGACCTTGACCATGCTGAGGGTCAATAAAGGACAAACAAACAGTGAAGATCCTATGTTAATATGTCGTATAATTATGAAGAAATGACTATTTATCATAAATACCAAAATTTATAAGATGACCTTGACCTTTGACCTTGTTTCTATTTTCAAGGTCAAGGGTCATACTTGTCTATAGTAAAGACCCGATGCCTCTACTATCAATAGTTGATGAGTAATTAATGAAAACCTAATTATCAATGGTTGTAATGGGGGATAACTCCTATAAGATGAAGTCGGATCCTTTCCTTTTAAATGTAAAAAAGTTGCGCCTTTATGAGACCAACATTTTATCCATTATAACTTATAGCCTATCTTTTACCATTTCAATGAAATAGCGATGACAAGACAATGTCAAAATTTCAAACAAGACCTTGACCTTTGACCTTTTGTCCATTTTCAAGGTCAAGGTCAATGATGACAAATGATATAAGGTTTCATATAAATATCTGTTATAGTAACTGAGATATAGTGATATAATGTAATTCACAATATATTTTATTGGTCTAGGGGAGATAACTCTTATAAAAATGTCAAATAAAAAAAGTGACGATTCAAGATCTTAATATGATACACATTTTGGTAAAGGTTTCAGTTCTCTATCTATTATAATAAAGGAGGAGATCTGCACACAACAAAGGGTCAAAAATTAGAACATGACCTTGACCTTTGACCTTGTGACCTTTTCCAAGGTCAAGGTCAATGATGACCAACTGTGAAATATCTAGTCTCTATCACCTCTGGTTCATGAGTTACAATGGTACAAAATGTACTTCCAATAAATAAGGGGAAATAACTCCTACAAGGAGTCGTCAAAATACTTTGAGCGATATGTAAGAAATTGTCGCAATCCAGAGCTGACCATTTTGCAACAACTTTCATTGCGAAATCTTTTACGGTTTCAAAGTTTATCTGCACACAAGCTTTTTTATGACAGGGGAAATAACTCCGTAAAGAAAAAGTGTTCGGTGTGACAGGGTTAACTGCGAAAGCGTAATGTCTCATACATCCATAGTACAAAATATCTTAACGACATGTCGCGAAACAAAATTTATAATGGGAAAAGAAACTTGAAGAAAAAGAATAATAATAAATATAGGTTCAATCGTTCTAAAGAACGATTAATAGGTTTTCCACTTCAAAAGAAGACCTTAAATAAATTACCTTGAAACCAAAAAGAAACATACGTAATTTGTCTATAGCAATTAATAAGAACAAAAATTATTAAAGAACTATTTAGATATCTTTAAAAATAAGAAAGGTCATTAAATAGGACGTAAGAAAACTTGAATGACCTTGACAACTGATCTTTTAATCTACGTAAATATTACTTATAGGCAATAGCATTAAAAGAATAAGCCATTCAAAATACATAGTACCATGAAAAACATTTATAAAGGACTTTGACCTTGACTTTTACAGCATGACCTTGACCATGCTGAAGGTCAACAGTGATCAACATTGAAGATTTTATGCCATTATCTCTTAAAGTCATTGAGATATGACTACTTATAATATATACAAAAAAATTAGAAAATGACCTTGACCTTTGACCTTGTATTTTTCAAGGTCAAGTGTCCCAATGGTCTATAGTGAAGACCCCATGCCCCTACTATCAATAGTTGATAAGCAATTAATGAAAAACTATTTATCAATGGTTGTAATGGGGGATAACTCCTATAAGATGAAGCCGGATCCTTTCCTTCTAAATAGAAAAAAGTTGCGCCTTTATGAGGCCAACATTTTTTCCATTTGAACTTATTGCCTATATTTTACCGTTTTAAAGGAATAGCGATGACAAGACAATGCAAAAATTTCAAACGTGACCTTGACCTTTGACCTTGAGTCCATTTTCAAGGTCAAGGTAAATGATGACTAATGATATAAGGTTTCATATAAATATCTGTTATAGTTACTGAGATAAAGTGATATAATGCAATTCACAATATATTTCAGTGGTCTAGGGGAGATAACTCTTATAAAAATGTCAAATAAAAAAAGTGACGATTCACGATCTTAATATGATACACATTTTGGTACAGGTTTCAGTTCTCTATCTATTATAGTAAAGGAGGAGATCTGTACCCAACGCAATATCAAAAATTAGAATGTAACCTTGACCTTTGACCTTGTGACCTTTTTCAAGGTCAAGGTCAATGATGACCAACTGTGAAATATCTAGTCTCTATCATCTCTGGTTCATGAGTTACTATGGTGAAAAATGTACTTGCAATAAATAAGGGGAAATAACTCCTATAAGAAGGTGAAAATTTCTTTAATGCGATATGTTATAAAGTGTCGCAATCCTTCGCTGAACATTTTGGAACAACTTTTATTGCGATATCTTTTACAGTTTCAAAGTTAATCTGCACACAAGCTTTTTTATGACAGGGGAAATAACTCCGTAAAGAATAAGTGTTCGGTCTGCCAGGGTCAACTGCGAAAGCGTAATGTTTCATACATCCATAGTACAAAATATCTTTACGACATGTCGCGAAACAAAATTTATAATGGGAAAAGAAAACTTGGCGGAAAAAAAAGAATAATAAACAGACGAATTACAAGAAGGTTTTCCACTGGAAAGTGGAAAACCTTAATAATAAACAGACAAATAACAGGAAGGCTTTCCACTCGAAAAGTGGAAAGCCTTAATAAACAGACAAAAAACAGGAAGGTTTTCCACTCGGAAAGTGGAAAGCCTTAATAAGAAACAGACTAATAACAATAAGTCTTTCCACTGGAAAGTGGAAAGCCTTAATAAGAAACAGACTAATAACAGTAAGGCATTCCACTCGGAAGTGGAAAGCCTTAGTAATATAGGTTCATTTGTGACTTCGCCACAAATAATCATGGCTTACCACTTCCATCGACATTTTTTACACCGCGGCATAAAAAAATTTCAATTTTTTTTTTCTATATAAAAATCCATAACTGCATAAAATATACGTGAAACGTAGCAAAAAACCATGCAAAAAATACATGTCACATCCTAGGCTCGAACCGACGATGTCAGTATTGCTAAGCAGCGATCTATCCACTGCGCCACGGAAGCCTGTTGTTGATATATCAAATTTTGACGTATATATACCTTCTATGTGTTTTCTACATTTAAAATACAAAGAGATTTTGTAATGTTTTCGTGTATTTGCAAATGAAATAAATAAGAAAGACAGAAAATTATATGATTTTTATTTATGAAATACATATAGAACGCTTTGATTTGACTGGTTATTTCGCCTTTCGTCACGTGATATCGAGGTATATTATCGCGGACTTAGTATAATATATTCTTTTGGGGGGAGAGACTTTATACTGCGCAGATGCATATTACATATGATCGCGATATACATAAAAATGTCATCAAGATCACGGCTCAGGAGGTCAACAATTATGCAGTTGTGATCAACGTTGGAATATTACGTTCAATGTATTGTAAAAGGCAACGGATTTTCACAAAAAGGAAGGAACAGACGACACATCGCGTGGATTTTATTGTCATTTCAAAATAATTGCTAGTACAAAAAATGTTTGTTTCAGCTAGAACAACTCACGAAGAGACGATACAGATGTAGATTTCAAGGATTACTCAATGCACAAAAATTCAAGCGATGAAATCTAGGGGGTACCGATGGGGTCTCGACATTTGATTTTTTCTGCCGATTTTCGGGTTTGTTGACATTTATGCACATCCGAGATACTTGGTTAGGGTAAAATCGACATTCTAAATCGATTGGCACCATTTTCGAAAAGCTAGGATTTATGGTTTTTCTGAAAATTGCGATTTTTGCATAAAAAACCTATCCTCAACTTTCATGACCTGGAAATTTTTTTATCCTTCGTCAGAACGATTTCTACTGCAGCGACAATTCAAGGACATCGATCCCCGAACGGTTTGGCGTCCATTTTGTTTCACCATTCTCTGTGGTCTAGGATGAAATCTGCTCACTACATTCTTATGGGGTCCCCTTAGAAACACCCCCCCCCCTTTATTTTTGCAGGATGCCGGAATACCCTAAAATTCCCCATGTTTTTGCCCATGCCTGGCACCAAATTTCATTGCGACATGTAGCAAGCTAAAAATACAAAGCGAATCGAAAGGTACAAAAATTCACATGTCGCTGTACTGAAACACAGGTGACCTTGACCTTTGACCTTGTGACCTTGCTCAAGGTCAAGGTGAAAGTTCACATTTTACCTATTACAAGTGATTGCCTATCTTGTAGCGTTTCAAGGGAATAGCGATGGCGAGACAATGTCAAAATTTAGAACGTGACCTTGACCTTTGACCTTGTGTCCATTTTCAAGGTCAAGGTCAATGATGACCAATGATATAAGGTTTCAGGTATATATCTGTTATAGTTACTGAGATATAGTGATCTAATGTAACTCACAATGCATTTTATTGGTCTAAGGGGAGACAACTCTTATAAAATGTCAAAAAAAAAGTGACGATTCAAGATCTTAATATGAAACACATTTTGGTAAAGGTTTCAGTTCTCTATCTACTATAGTAAAGGAGGAGATCTGCACAAAACAAAGGGTCAAAAATCAAAACATGACCTTGCCCTTTGACCTTGTGACCTTTTTCAAGGTCAAGGTCAATGATGATCAACTGTGAAATATCTAGTCTCTATCAGCTCTGGTTCATGAGTTACAATGGTACAAAATGTACTTCCAATAAATAAGGGGAAATAACTCCTATAAGAAGGTGAAAAATTCTTTAATGCGATATGTTATAAAGTGTCGCAATCCTTAGCTGAACATTATGGAACAAATTTCATTGCGAAATCTTTTACGGTTTCATAGTTCATCTGCAAACAAGCTTTTTATCACAGGGGAAATAACTCCGTAAAGAAAAAGTGTTCGGTGTCCCAGGGTTAACTGCGAAAGCGTAATGTCTCATACATCCATAGTACAAAATATCTTTACGACATGTCGTGAAACAAAATTTATAATGGGATAACAAAACTTGGCGGAAAAAAAATAAGAATAAATATATGTTCAATCGTTCTAACGAACGATTAATAGGCTTTCCACTTAAAAGAAACCTAAAATAAATGACCTTGAAACTAAAAAGCTAAGCAAGATCCGCAATTTGACTATAGCAATTAATAGGTTCAAAAATAATTAAAATAAACCATTTAGATATTTTTAAAAAATAAGAAAGGTCATTAAATAGGACGTTAGAAAACTTGAGTGACCTTGACAACTGATCTTTTAATCTACGTAAATTTTACTTATAGACAATAGCATTTATAAGAATAAGCCATTTAAAATACATAGGACCATGAAAAAATTAAAAAAGGACTTTGACCTTGACTCTTACACCGTGACCTTGACCATGCTGAAGGTCAACTGTGATCAACATTGAAGATTTTATGCCAATATCTCTTCTAGTTATTGAGATATGACTACTTATAAAATTTACCAATAATTAGCAGATGACCTTGACCTTTGACCTTGTATTTGTCTTCAAGGTCAAGGGTCCTAATGGTCTATAGTGAAGACCCCAAGCCTCTACTATTAATAGTTGATAAGTAATTATTGAAAAACTAATTAACAGTGGTTGTAATGGGGGATAACTCCTATAAAATGAAGTCGGATCCTTTACCTCAAAGTGGGAAAAAGTTACGCCTTTATGAGACCAACATTTTATCCATTATAACGTATTGCCTATCTTTTACCGTTTCAATGGAATAGCGATGACAAGACGATGTCAAATTTTCAAACGTGACCTTGACCTTTGACCTTGTGTCCATTTTCAAGGTCAAGGTCAATGATGACTAATGATATAATGTTTCATATAAATATCTGTTATAGTAATTGAGATATAGTGATATAATGTAATTCACAATATATTTTATTGGTCTAGGGGAGATAACTCTTATAAAAATGTCAAATAAAAAAGTGACGATTCAAGATCTTAATATGATACACATTTTGGTAAAGATTTCAGTTCTCTATCTTTTATAGTAAAGGAGGAGATCCGCACACAACAAAGGGTCAAAAATTAGAACATGATCTTGACTTTTGTCCTTGTGACCTTTTTCAAGGTCAAGGTCAATGATGACCAACTGTGAAATATCTAGTCTATATCACCTCTGGTTCATGAGTTACAATGGTACAAATTTTACTTCCAATAAATAAGGGGAAATAACTCCTACAAGGAGTCGTCAAAATACTTTGCGTGATATGTAACAAATTGTCACAATCCATAGCTGACCATTTTGCAACAACTTTTATTGCGAAATCTTTTACGGTTTCATAGTTTATCTGCACACAAGCTTTTCTGTAACAGGGGAGATAACTCCGTAAAGAACAAGTGTTCGGTGTGACAGGGTCAACTGCGAAAGCGTAATGTCTTATACATCCATAGTACAAAATGTCTTTACGACATGTCGCGAAACAAAATTTATAATGGGAAAAGAAAACTTGGCGGAAAAAAATAAGAATAATAATAAATATAGGTTCAATCGTTCTAAAGAACGATTAATAGGCTTTCGACTTCAAAAGAAGACCTTAAATAAATGACCTTGAAACCAAAAAGCTAAGAAACATACGTAATTTGTCTATAGCAATTAATAAGAACAAAAATTATTAAAAAACTATTTAGATATCTTTAAAAATAAGAAAGGTCATTAAATAGGACGTAAGAAAACTTGAATGACATTGACAACTGGTCTTTTTATCTATGTAAATATTACTTATAGGCAATAGCATTAAAAGAAGAAGCCATTCAAAATACATAGTACCATGAAAACATTTATAAAGGACTTTGACCTTGACTTTTACAGCATGACCTTGACCATGCTGAAGGTCAACAGTGATCAACATTGAAGATTTTATGCCAATATCTCTTAAAGTCATAAAGATATGACTACTTATAATATATACAAAAAATTAGAAAATGACCTTGACCTTTGACCTTGTATTTGTTTTCAAGGTCAAGGGTCCTAATGATCCATAGTGAAGACCCCATGCCTCTACTATCAATAGTTGATAAGTAATTAATGAAAAACTAATTATCAATGGTTGTAATGGGGGATAACTCCTATAAGATGAAGCCGGATCTTTTCCCTCTAAATAGAAAAAAGTTGCGCCTTTATGAGACCAACATTTTATCCATTATAACTTATAGCCTATCTTTTACCGTTTCAAAGTAATAGCGATGACAAGACAATGCCAAAATTTCAAACGTGACCTTGACCTTTGACCTTGTGTCCATTTTCAAGGTCAAGGTCAATGATGACTAATGATATAAGGTTTCATATATATATCTGTTATAGTTACTGAGATATAGTGATATAATGCAATTCACAATACATTTTATTGGTCTAGGGGAGATAACTCTTATAAAAATGTCAAATAAAAAAAGTGACGATTCAAGATCTCAATATGATACACATTTTGGTAAAGGTTTCAATTCTCTATCTATTATAGTAAAGGAGGAGATCTGCACACAACCAAGTGTCAAAAATTAGAACATGACCTTGACCTTTGACCTTGTGACCTTTTTCAAGGTCAAGGTCAATGATGACCAACTGTGAAATATCTAGTCTATATCACCTCTGGTTCATGAGTTACAATGGTACAAATTGTACTTCCAATAAATAAGGGGAAATAACTCCTACAAGGAGTCGTCAAAATACTTTGTGCGATATGTAACAAATTGTCGCAATGCATAGCTGACCATTTTGCAACAACTTTTATTGCGAAATCTTTTACAGGTTCATAGTTTATCTGCACACAAGCTTTCCAGTAACAGGGGAGATAACTCCGTAAAGAACAAGTGTTCGGTGTGCCAGGGTCAACTGCGAAAGCGTAATGTCTAATACATACATAGTACAAAATGTCTTTACGACATGTCGCGAAACAAAATTTATAATGGGAAAAAACAGTTGGCGGAAAAACAATAAGAATAATAATAATAAATATAAGTTCATTGGTTCTACCGAACAAATGAGAGGCTTTCCACTTATTGCATAAATGACCTTGACATTGACTTTGGCTATATGGAAATTGAATCTTCTTTTCAAAATAAACAAAAGAAAGAAAAACCATTCGTATATCTTTTGAAATAAAAAAGGTAAAAAAATAGGACGTTAATTGAGATAAATGACATTGACTACCAAGTGTTTGATTTTTGCATATTCAATGCTTTAAAAACAAATCATTTATTTGTATTTACCATTTTATACATACGAAAAAGCAGAATTTCCAAAAAATATTATTTGACCTTGACTGCTGTCAATATGACCTTGACCATGCTGAGGGTCAATAAAGGACCAACAGTGAAGGTCCTTTGTCAATATGTCTGAAAATTATGAAGAAATGCCTATTTATCATAAATACCCAAATTTATAAGATGACCTTGACCTTTTACCTTGTTTCTATTTTCAAGGTCAAGGGTCATAATGGTCTTTGGTGAAGTCCCCATGCCTCTACTATCAATAGTTAATAAGTTATCAATGAAAAAATAAATATCAATGGTTGTAATGGGAGATAACTCCTATAAGATGAAGTCAAATCCTTTTCCTTTAAATAGAAAAAAGTTGCGCATTTATGAGGCCGACATTTTATCCGTTATAAGTTATAAGCTATCTTTTACCGTTTCAAAGAAATAGCGATGACAAGATAATGTCAAAATTTCAAACGTGACCTTGACCTTTGACCTTGTGTCCATTTTCAAGGTCAAGGTCAATGATGACTAATGATATAAGGTTTCATATAAATATCTGTTATAGTTACTGAGATAACGCTATATACACTATATTTAATTGATCCAGGGGAGATAACTCTTTCAAAAGTCAAATCATTTATAGTGACCTTTCAAGACCTTAATATGATACACATTTTGGTAAAAGATTTATTTCTGTATCTCTTATGGTTCAGGAGGAGAATCGCACACACCACAGTGTCAAAATTTAGAATGTGACCTTGACCTTTGACCTTGTGACCTTTTTCAAGGTCAAGGTAAATGATGACCAACTGTGAAATATCTAGTCTCTGTCAAATCTGGTTCATGAGTTACTATGGTACAAAATGTACTTCCAATAAATAAGGGGAAATAACTCCAACAAGGAGTCGTCAAAATACTTTGCGCGATATGTAACAAATTGTCGCAATCAATAGCTGAGCATTTTGCAACAACTTTCATTGCGAAATCTTTTACGGTTTCAAAGTTTATCTGCACACAAGATTTTTATGACAGGGGAAATAACTCCGTAAAGAAAAAGTGTTCGGTGTGACAGGGTTAACTGCGAAAGCGTAATGTCTCATACATTCATAGTACAAAATGTCTTTACGACATGTCGCGAAACAAAATTTATAATGGGAAAAGAAAAAACTTGGCGGAAGAATAATAAGAATAAATATAGGTTCAATCGTTCTAAAGAACGATTAATAGGCTTTCCACTTCAAAAGAAGACCTTAAATAAATGACCTTGAAACCAAAAAGCTAAGAAACATACGTAATTTGTCTATAGCAATTAATAAGAACAAAAATTATTAAAAAACTATTAGATATCTCTAAAAATAAGAAAGGTCATTAAATAGGACGTAAGAAAACTTGAATGACCTTGACAACTGATCTTTTAATCTACGTAAATATTACTTATAGGCAATAGCATTAAAAGAAGAAGCCATTCAAAATACATAGTACCATGAAAAACATTTATAAAGGACTTTGACCTTGACTTTTACAGCATGACCTTGACCATGCTGAAGGTCAACAGTGATCAACATTGAAGATTTTATGCCAATATCTCTTAAAGTCATTAAGATATGACTACTTATAATATATACACAAAATTAGAAAATGACCTTGACCTTTGACCTTGTATTTGTTTTCAAGGTCAAGGGTCCTAATGATCCATAGTGAAGACCACATGCCTCTACTATCAATAGTTGATAAGTAATTAATGAAAAACTAATTATCAATGGTTGTAATGGGGGATAACTCCTATAAGATGAAGCCGGATCCTTTCCCTTTAAATAGAAAAAAGTTGCGCCTTTATGAGACCAACATTTTATCCATTATAACTTATAGCCTATCTTTTACCGTTTCAAAGTAATAGCGATGACAAGACAATGCCAAAATTTCAAACGTGACCTTGACCTTTGACCTTGTATCCATTTTCAAGGTCAAGGTCAATGATGACCAATGATATAAGGTTTCATATATATATCTGTTATAGTTACTGAGATATAGTGATATAATGCAATTCACAATACATTTTATTGGTCTAGGGGAGATAACTCTTATAAAAATGTCAAATAAAAAAAGTGACGATTCAAGATCTCAATATGATACACATTTTGGTAAAGGTTTCAGCTCTCTATCTATTATAGTAAAGGAGGAGATCTGCACACAACCAAGGGTCAAAAATTAGAACATGACCTTGACCTTTGACCTTGTGACCTTTTTCAAGGTCAAGGTCAATGATGACCAACTGTGAAATATCTAGTCTATATCACCTCTGGTTCATGAGTTACAATGGTACAAATGTTACTTCCAATAAATAAGGGGAAATAACTCCTACAAGGAGTCGTCAAAATACTTTGCGCGATATGTAACAAATTGTCGCAATCCATAGCTGACCATTTTGCAACAACTTTTATTGTGAAATCTTTTACGGTTTCATAGTTTATCTGCACACAAGCTTTTCTGTAACAGGGGAGATAACTCCGTAAGGAAAAAGTGTTCAGTCTGCCAGGGTTAACTGCGAAAGCGTAATGTCTCATACATCCATAGTACAAAATGTCTTTACGACATGTCGCGAAACAAAATTTATAATGGGATAACAAAACTTGGCGGAAAAAAAATAAGAATAATAATAAGAAACAGACTAATAACAGTAAGTCTTTCCACTCGGAAAGTGGAAAGCCTTAATAAGAAACAGAGAAAATGCAATAAGTCTTTCCACTGGAAAGTGGAAAGCCTTAATAATAATACGAAACAGACTAATAACAATAAGTCTTTCCACTGGAAAGTGGAAAGCCTTAATAAATATAGGTTCAATCGTTCTACCGAACGATTAATAGGCTTTCCACTCTAAAAGAAGACCTTAAATAAATGACCTTGAAACTAAAAAGCTAAGAAACACACGTAACTAAAAAAGAATAAGGCATTCAAAATACATAGTACCATGAAAAACATTTAAAAAGGACTTTGACCTTGACTCTTACAGCATGACCTTGACCATGCTGAAGGTCAACAGTGATCAACATTGAAGATTTCATGCCAATATCTCTTGTAGTCATTGAGATAAGACTACTTATAATATATACAAAAAAATAGAAATGACCTTGACCTTTGACCTTGTATTTGTTTTCAAGGTCAAGGGTCCTAATGATCTATAGTAAAGACTCCATGCCTCTACTATCAATAGTTGAAAAGCAATTAATGAAAAACTAATTATCAATGGTTGTAATGGGGCATAACTCCTATAAGATGAAGCCGGATCCTTACCCTCCAAATAGAAAAAAGTTGCGCCTTTATGAGACCAACATTTTATCCATTACAACTTATTGCCTATCTTTTACCGTTTCAAAGGAATAGCGATGACAAGACAATGCCAAAATTTCAAAAGTGACCTTGACCTTTGACCTTGAGTCCATTTTCAAGGTCAAGGTAAATGATGACTAATGATATAAGGTTTCATATAAATATCTATTATAGTTACTGAGATAAAGCGATATAATGCAACTCACAATATATTTTAGTGGTCTAGGGGAGATAACTCTTATAAAAATGTCAAATAAAAAAAGTGACGATTCAAGATCTTAATATGATACACATTTTGGTAAAGGTTTCAATTCTCTATCTATTATAGTAAAGGAGGAGATCTGTACACAACACAATGTCAAAAATTAGAATGTGACCTTGACCTTTGACCTTGTGACCTTTTTCAAGGTCAAGGTCAATGATGACCAACTGTGAAATATCTAGTATCTGTCACCTCTGGTTCATGAGTTACTATGGTACAAATTGTACTTCCAATAAAAAAAGGGAAATAACTCCAACAAGGAGTCGTCAAAATACTTTGCGCGATATGTAACAAATTGTCGTAATCAATAGCTGACCATTTTGCAACAACTTTTATTACAAAATCTTTTACGGTTTCAAAGTTTATCTGTACACAAGCTTTTTTGTGACATGGGAAATAACTCCGTAAAGAAAAAGTGTTCGGTGTGACAGGGTTAACTGCGAAAGCGTAATGTCTCATACATTCATAGTACAAAATGTCTTTATGACATGTCGCGAAACAAAATTTATAATAAGGAAAAAAAGTTGGCGGAAAAAAAATAAGAATAATAAATATAGGTTCAATCGTTCTACCGAACGATTAATAGGCTTTCCACTTTAAAAGAAGACCTTAAATAAATGACCTTGAAACTAAAAAGGTAAGAAACATACATAAGTAAAAAAGAATAAGGCATTCAAAATACATAGTACCATGAAAAACATTTAAAAAGGACTTTGACCTTGACTCTTACTGCATGACCTTGACCATGCTGAAGGTCAACAGTGATCAACATTGAAGATTTCATGCCAATATCTCTTGTAATCATTGAGATATGACTACTTATAATATATACAAAAAATAGAAAATGACCTTGACCTTTGACCTTGTATTTGTTTTCAAGGTCAAGGGTCCTAATGATCTATAGTAAAGACTCCATGCCTCTACTGTCAATAGTTGATAAGCAATTAATGAAAAACTAATTATCAATGGTTGTAATGGGGCATAACTCCTATAAGATGAAGCCGGATCCTTACCCTCCAATAGGAAAAAGTTGCGCCTTTATGAGGCCAACATTTTATCCATTACAACTTATTGCCTATCTTGTAACGTTTCAAAGGAATAGCGATGACAAAACAATGCCAAAATTTCAAAAGTGACCTTGACCTTTGACCTTGAGTCCATTTTCAAGGTCAAGGTAAATGATGACTAATGATATAAGGTTTCATATAAATATCTATTATAGTTACTGAGATAAAGTGATATAATGCAACTCACAATATATTTTAGTGGTCTAGGGGAGATAACTCTTATGAAAACGTCAAATAAAAAAAGTGACGATTCAAGATCTTAATATGATACACATTTTGGTAAAGGTTACAATTCTCTATCTATTATAGTAAAGGAGGAGATCTGTACACAACACAATGTCAAAAATTAGAATGTGACCTTGACCTTTGACCTTGTGACCTTTTTCAAGGTCAAGGTCATTGATGACCAACTGTGAAATATCTATTCTCTATCACCTCTGGTTCATGAGTTACTATGGTACAAATTGTACTTCCAATAAATAAGGGGAAATAACTCCAACAAGGAGTCGTCAAAATACTTTGCGCGTTATGTAACAAATTGTCGCAATCAATAGCTGACCATTTTGCAACAACTTTTATTACAAAATCTTTTACGGTTTCAAAGTTTATCTGTACACAAGCTTTTTTGTGACAAGGGAAATAACTCCGTAAAGAAAAAGTGTTCGGTGTGACAGGGTTAACTGCGAAAGCGTAATGTCTCATACATTCATAGTACAAAATGTCTTTACGACATGTCGCGAAACAAAATTTATAATGAGGAAAAAAAGTTGGCGGAAAAAAAATAAGAATAATAATAATAAATATAAGTTCATTGGTTCTACCGAACAAATGAGAGGCTTTCCACTTATCGCAAAAATGACCTTGACATTGACTTTGGTTTATGGAAATTGACTTTTCTTTTCAAAATAAACACACGAAAGAAAAACCATTCGGCTATCTTTCGAAATAAAAAAGGTAAAAAAATAGGACGTTAATTGACATAAATGTTCTTGATCAGCAAGTTTTTGATATTTGCATACTTAATGCTTTAAAAACAAAGCATTTATTAAGATTTACCATTTAATTTACACGAAAAAGCAGAATTTCCCAAAAATATGTTTTGACCTTGACTTCTGTCAATATGACCTTGACCATGCTGAGGGTCAATAAAGGACAAACAGTGCAGATCCTATGTCAATATGTCGTATAATTATGAAGCAATGACTATTTATCATAAATACCAAAATTTATAAGATGACCTTGACCTTTGACCTTGTTTCTATTTTCAAGGTCAAGGGTCATACTGGTCTATAGTGAAGACCCAATGCCTCTACTATCAATAGTTGATAAGTAATTAATGAAAACCTAATTATCAGTGGTAGTAATGGGGGATAACTCCTATAAGATGAAGTCGGATCCTTTCCCTCTAAATGTAAAAAAGTTGCGCCTTAATGAGACCAACATTTTATCCATTATAACTTATAGCTTATCTTTTACCGTTTCAATGCAATAGCGATGACAAGACAATGTCAAAATTTCAAACGTGACCTTGACCTTTGACCTTGTGTCCATTTTCAAGGTCAAGGTCAATGATGACCAATGATATAAGGTTTCATATAAATATCTGTTATAGTAACTGAGATATGGTGATATAATGTAATTCACAATATATTTTATTGGTCTAGGGGAGATAACTCTTATAAAAATGTCAAATAAAAAAAGTGACGATTCAAGATCTTAATATGATACACATTTTGGTAAAGGTTTCAGTTCTCTATCTATTATAGTAAAGGAGGAGATCTGCACACAACAAAGGGTCAAAAATTAGAACATGACCTTGACCTTTGACCTTGTGACCTTTTTCAAGGTCAAGGTCAATGATGACCAACTGTGAAATATCTAGTCTCTATCACCTCTGGTTCATGAGTTACTATGCTACAAAATGTACTTCCAATAAATAAGGGGAAATAACTCCTGCAAGGAGTCGTCAAAATACTTTGCGCAATATGTAACAAATTGTCGCGATCAATAGCTGACCATTTTGCAAAAAGTTTTATTGCGAAATCTTTTACGGTTTCATAGTTTATCTGCACACAAGCTTTTCTGTAACAGGGGAGATAACTCCGTAAAGAACAAGTGTTCGGTGAGCCAGGGTTAACTGCGAAAGCGTAATGTCTCATACATCCATAGTACAAAATGTCTTTACGACATGTCGCGAAACAAAATTTATAATGGGAAAAGAAAACTTGGCGGAAAAAAAAGAATAATAATAATAATAAACAGACAAATAACAGGAAGGCTTTCCACTCGGAAAGTGGAAAGCCTTAATAATAATAAGAAACAGACTAATAACAATAAGTCTTTCCACTGGAAAGTGGAAAGCCTTAATAATAATAAGAAACAGACTAATAACAGTAAGTCTTTCCACTGGAAAGTGGAAAGCCTTAATAATAAGAAACAGAAGAATAACAAGAAGGCTTTCCACTGGAAAGTGGAAAGCCTTAAATAATAAGAAACAGACTAATAACAATAAGTCTTTCCACTGGAAAGTGGAAAGCCTTAATAAGAAACAGACTAATAACAGTAAGTCTTTCCACTGGAAAGTGGAAAGCCTTAATAAGAAACAGAAGAATAACAAGAAGGCTTTCCACTGGAAAGTGGAAAGCCTTAATAATAACAATAAATAATAATTATAAATGTACTAAACGTGAAGTGAAATTTTGATGTGCGAAAACCAGCGTATTTAAAAAAATTTCATTTAATGACCGTTATTTCTTAAATAGTCAACTTCGCAAATATTTTGTATAAAAAAGTTTCGTTCAATGAGTTTTCCTATCAAATTTGTGACTTTTTTCCTGTGATTTCTTTCCGTTTACCGTTGTTGCTGCTGTGGAAATAGTCTTAAGTAGAAGTCTTTAAACTGGTAACACATGTAACTACTTGTTACACAAGTCGGTTTTTTTGCATATATATAGATCAGGAATACGAAACGTAATCTTTCCACAACCTTGTCTTATAGTACAACCTTCTGTTATTGACCGTTTCGCGTTATCATCATACGACGACTTTTAAGGTACGTGGATGTCTAGTATCGCCATCTAGTGACGAGATGGTGACAAGATGGCGGACCTCCATAAGTGCATTTTTTACACGGTAAATTCCATGCAGAAACTTAACCACTGAAAATATAATAAAACATCAAGAGGCAAATGTGTTTCTTTTTAGTTGAAGAATAACATATCAAATTTTCATTTTTTCGCGAAGTTTCCCTTTAATCTGTTTTTCAACAAAGTCATAATCTATGTGTTCGAAATTCAAATTACCTCTTATATTGCAATTTTCAGCAATTGCTGCTATACTTGGGTGGTTATTATCTGCCTGGCAGCTCCCATTTCCAATATCTTTAGCTACATTGACAAAAAATTGTTAAAAATTTCTGCAACATCAGATTGGTTATTTATAATTTGATTTTCATTACATAATACAATATTATTTTAAAAAAAAACTACCTTTGTTTGTCAAAAAAGGCTTTATTGTAGGCCAGAAATCTTTTTGCTTGGGACCCCAAAACAGCGTTCAATAAAGTAGTGACGAATTGATTGTCTTTTTAATTTGTTAACATAGTTGCGTTGTATTCTGTAATATTCCCAATTTACCTTTGATTTGGTTTTTAAATACTTGTTGTGAAGCATAGATTTTTTTTGTAGATGGCATGTCGTAGCTGGTGGTTCATAAATGGTGCTTGGTTTTGTTTGTTTTTTCGTTTTTTTCATGGGGATGTGTTGGTCAATTATAGTTGTAACCTCAGTTTGAAAGTAATTATAAGCTGTGTTTAAACTAATGTCATTCTCCTGGTCTATCTTGTTTGATAGATTAGCTTGATTCAGATCTTTTATGAATTCTTCTTCATTTAATTGCTTATAACTTCTGTATTGTTTAAATTGGTTTTTAATTGGTGGAATGTTAGATTTTATTTGTGCTGAAATAATATTGTGCACATCACTCAAACCACAGTTAAAATTTGTGATATTTTGTAGTAGGTTTTTACTGTTGGTTAAAATGACATCATTGAGTGTTGGACTTGCTCCTTTCGTAAAGCATGTTGGCCCTTTGACAATATTTTCTAAATCACATACATCACACACATTTTGTAATGGGTTACACCTGTCTGCTGTTAATAAATCATAATTTAAGTCACCTAAAAGCATAATATGGTCATATCTTACAGAAATTTTGTCATATGTTTTAATGAAATCATGTGAGAAAATATTGTCCGTGATAGTTTGTGGTCTGTACAGTCCAGATATCAGCCACTTTTTGTCATTGATGGAAATTTCAACTGATATTGATTCAATTGTCTCACATTCAAGGTCTTTCTTTCGATCACAGGCAATATCAGATGTTAAATACATAGCAAGACCGCCACCACTAGCTGTTCGATCTTTTCTCCAAAGGTGGTAATTGTCTACTTTAAATTGGGCATCAGGGAAAGAGCTGTCTATCTTGGTTTCTGCTATTACAAGAAGGTCAACTACTTTTGCACTCAACAGATCTATGACGGAGGAAAACTTGTATCTCAAACTGTTTATGTTTAAGTAGGCACATATAAATTTACTTGGATGTTTTTTCTTTATGTCATATAGTATCCTGGCTTTGCCGGTTCTCGATAGCTTAAGAGATTATTGGACAAAACTTTGTTCTTATCTTATAGATATGTTTATTTATTTACCCATTTGTTTCATAGATAAACTACTACACACTTGCAAAAAATTACAAGTAACCGTCCGGTTATTGCCAAGATCTTCGAATTATTCGAACGACCTAATTTTTGACATATGGTATAAGTATACCATATGTACTTACGTCACCAGTTCTCGATAATGTATGCGTAATTAGTTATGCAGGGCTATTCTGACAATAAAATACAATAAAATGTAATTAAAAATGTTATTCATATAAAATTTGTTTAAATTGAAGCATTAGTTTAAAAGATAGGACCCGTCTATTGTACTATAAGTTGAAGAAATTTTTGGGATTACGTAAAGGTATCGAAAATATATGGTACTCTGTATTTGGGAGAATTTTAAACATCTAAACATGGAACCTGTTAATTTTTTCATTCCCTAGAAGCAAAGTGGTATCCTAAATAAAAATTTCCGACAAACAGAAGATATGTGCGAATCCTCGTTTTATGACGAAATGAATTTTTGCATGACTATCGAGAACAGGTGAAGGCACGATACCTGAAATATATTGTTGGAACATTCAGGGCTTACCAGCAGCGGAGTTTCATCTTCCAAGTGCGAACAAAATTGCATTCCCCGGGTAATGACTTTTTGATATATATATTTTAAGTACTCATGTTTTTCAAACACACGAGTAACGTTAAATAAAAGCTCATGTCGTGTCCTCGGATAACTTGGCATTCGGATGACACAAAATTTAAGAGTACACCGTGTAAACACAAACAAGTTAAGCTGTTTAAATTTCCGGTTATACCCAATTTGTTTGCAGTGTTAACAAAAGAGAACCCATCTCATCATACAAATCTGTTATAATGTCATAGTCATATTCGAAAATACACTAAAGGTAAAATTATATATGCTAAATTAGGACGTAATGTTTAGTATCTCACCATACACAGAATAAAAACAAACAAGTTGAGCCGTATTAAATTTCCGGTTTAACCAATGTGCTTTTAGAATAGGTAATGTTAACAAAAGGTACACTTTTTTTCATGCATTAAAGAAATCTGTTGTGAAATAATGACATTTCTGTCAAAAATTCACAGAAGGTAATTATATTATGTTAAATTAGGACCTAATATTACAATCAACATCAAATGCACTCTTTCTATGACCTTGATAGTTGATATTGCAACGCCGGTATACCGCCGGTGATGTTCGAGTATATTACTTCTAATTTTATGTAAATTCTGGTGTCTACACCACAGGAACTTGTTTCATAGAAAAGAAAAAATACCACCATTCCTGGAGAAGGTTGGTGGTTTTTTTTACATTGAAATACGTCCTGAATTATCATCATACTTGCCGGTGATAGACAGACAACTCTCGATCTGGCCGATATTCGAGACAAGTTAAGAATTAACCTATGTAAATTTAGATGTGGCAGTCATAGATTGCCTATTGAATGTGGCAGATTTTATAGTATAGATAGATCAGAAAGACTATGTTATTTATGCAACAGAGAAGAGCTAGGTGATGAATTTCATTATATTCACAATTGTACCTTCTTTACTAATGAACGTCAGAAATTTTTACCTTTTAACCTATGTAGTCATCTTCCATTTAAGAACATAACATTTCCGTCAAAATAACTCCCACAATTTATTTTTTTTTTGGAATAGAAAAAAATGAACATTTTTTAACAAGGGATGATAGATTTTAACAATATAATGTTGAAAATGTAAAAACAAAAATTAAAGCAACATTATTTTGGATTTAAACCACATAAAAAATTTCATGTTGATAATGTCAACATTTGACGGAATATTTGACGGAAATTTTTATGTTCACAACCATGAAAAAATCTAAAATATTAAAAATTCCCTTCATCAAAAGTTACATTATTTTTTCTTAAGTATTGGAACATACAGACAGAATGAATTAAAGTTTTTTTCCTGTAGAAAACACTTTACACGCCTATTTATTTAACTTTGATGTTTGCACTAATGTCAAACAATAACTTTCGCAACAAATGGGTCCGTCAAAAAATGGCATTCGCAACAGCTTCGTGCGTATACAGCGATGCTGCCGACATTTGGCTCAAACTGACTTACAGTTTAGATAAAATTACCTCTAAAAAGATATTCATTTGCCCGTTTTATCAATCAAAAGCATATACATGTATAATTTGGTGGACCAAGATGCGAACGTTTGAAATATTTGACAGACGACATACTACTCGAAATATTCCGATCACGTTTTTGAGCAGCTCCATTGTCAGCCATCTTATGCATTCGGATACACACGGATTTATCATTGTACTCATTTCAGCAAGAAAATAAGGGAAGTAAGCGCAGATAAAAGTAACAGCTACTTTGCGAACGTCATTCTAAAAACTTGACAGAAATTACGATCGCAGAACTTCATAAGAAAATATTTGATTATGGATAATAAACTGTAAAAAATCGCATTTACAAACATAAGATACTACATTTTTGAATATATTTGATATAAATCCACCACGTATAAAACATTATGGACCAAGTAGACAGGCCATTTTGCGAACGTTGTTCATTTGACGGACAGTTTATGTTTATTATCTCCAACTTTTAACTCGAAATAAATCTTATGTTTTAATTGCAAATTCAAATAATCTGGGTTAATTGCATGAAGAGTTTATCTAAAATGGATAACAAATTCTTTAAGCTGCAAGAAAAGTCTTTAAGTATGGGAAAAATGAATCTGTAACGAAAGGGGACTAAGCAGGGAGTTATTTCCGTCAAAATGATGACGTTTTCTTTAACATTTTTTATTATTTCTCAAATCCACATATAAAACACCAGCTGAAACATTGATTTTTCTTGATGAACTTGTTTTTGCATTTTCACATAGAATATCCAATCTGCAAAATTGAATATTCACCTCCTACAAATCAACATTTTATAAAATTTACGGAAGTTTGACGGAAATTTTATGTTGTTAAATGGAAGCTGTCGTATGGTAATACAAAAAATACAAATAGTTTCTTTGAGCTAATGAATACAAGTGATCATTATGTTCTTATTGGCTTAGCTAAATTCTGTAAAATTGTAATGTCAATTTTCAAATAATATTTACCTTCCCACTAAATATTGTATCTTGTAAATATGTTTGTTCATGCATTATTATCAGATTATTACATGACATTTTTGATATCATATGCATTATTAGCCCAAGGTTTGATATTGACCCAAGAGCCGCAGGCTCGAGGGCCAATATCAACCGAGGGCTTATAATGCATATGATATCAAAAATGTCATGTAATGGTCTTTTTTATCATATGCTTCAGCAGGGGAAAATGAAAAAGACTTGGATATATCAAAATCTTATCGAGTTCCTGTACCTCTATTCATGTGCTCCGAATTAGTTTTAAAGTCATTTAGATAATATTTTCAGATCACTCGCGGTTCGTTTCTATTTGTGTGTAAGTTTTCATTGACTTAAGATAATCCAAAGTATTGTCCATCTCCATGCATTCGTATCATGCAATGTCGTCTGCTTTATCGTTCGACGTCATATTTGTCAACAATTTCCGATCATTTACGGAAAGGCATGTGATAACACTTACGGAAAAGTGTGTAATAACATTCGGAAGCAGTTAATCAGCCCGCTTTGCCAATCTGGTAAAATATAAAATTTTTGCCCATTTATTCCTTTTATCATACAGTAAAAAATATAAGTTATTTACTATAAGTATATGATAAATCAGTTTTATTGTTACATGTACTATCATGCCTCATGTGAAGCCTTTAGTGAAATAAAATGTTTCAAATGTTTCAAAATGTCGAACCGGTTTATAAGACAACTCGACTGCAGTAAGACAAGTCGGCCCAATAGAGGACAACTTGGCCATCCATCAAATGTGAAGTTTTATTTTAATTTTCATTTGATTTTACCAATATATCTTGAATTTTTTGTGGGTCAGTGTCTTTCTTGTTTTTGAAACAAGATCATGAAGATGCAGCTGTTTCAGTAAATAATAAAGATAAGTTTTATTTATACCCTTCATTGCATTTATTACATTAACAGTTAAAGGTAACAATAATATTCAGAAAAGATATTTGACATAGAAAAGTAGATAGCACTGAGTGATGGGACCCATGAAGTTGTCCGAGTATGGAATAGAGCTTTGAATGGAATTGTTTGTTCAGTGGTCTCGGAGAGTCTGATACTCTCAGCAGCTGGGCGTGGGACAAGGGTGGTGCACGTTGAGCAGAAGAAGGTAACCCGTCGGTAAAGTTCTTACTGTTCTTGGTAATCTTTCTGGGTCATACGAGTGCATGTCCGTGAAAGAATTTGTCACAGCAATAACATAGTAGGGACTCTTGACGAGGTCGAATGACAGAAGTACACTGTTTGCAGTTGACTGACATGGTGGCTTTGCCAAGCTAACATCAACAGGAGCCACTCAAAAACTACTTCTCATTTAAAATCACACAAGTTCAATTGCAGTCATTACCATTTTTTGATCTACAGTTATGATATTTAAGCTAATCAGTTTCTAATAATTAAATTGTTGTTAACTAAATTTGATTTTATTGTATTAATGTCCTTAAGACTTAATTGATTTTAATTATATTATTGAATTGTTTAGCAATTCAAACATTAACCAATGAATTATTCTTAAACAATTGTAATTAACATTTATATGTATAATTTACTATTTATATTCAAATATTCAAAATATCAATTAAAATATTTTTTTCCGTAGTATGATAGTAAATTTGTTTATTATCATATTATCATATAAAATTATTTCAATTACTTCCTCTATCGGGCCAACTTGTCTCACTGGGTCTGAGTTGTCCTATAAACCGGACCGACTTGTCTCGAATATCGGGCCGAGTTGTCTGGCATTCGTGCCAGTATCAGGACTTTCGAGATAGGTCCACATTATGTAAATATAGCTATTTACAGAAGTCACCTCACCTATCCTCTTCATCCTCAGTGGGACTTAAGGCCATTTACAGAAGTAATTACATGTAAGCCATAGGAACATCAGACAAATTTGGTGCGGCAAAAGCTGCTTCGGTCCAACATTGCTGGGGAAATTGGTGGACCGAATGTCCACCATTCTCTGAAAAAGATTTCGTGAAGACTGGTACTATAAAGTACTTCTCGTTGGTACTATGGCGGAAACGTCCAGAAATCAAAGGTGCCTGTGGCGTTTACCCATGAGTATTACAGTTCAGTTTGGTCCATTATTGTAAAAGTCAACTTGTTTTGTGGAGGTTGTTAGCCTGACAAATTAAAACTGCTTACTGTGTATGTTCAAGCTTATGCTTCTTTTGTAGATCCAAAAAAAATTGTATTTTAAAATCAACAATTATTTCCTCAAAATATCCAGCATTTTGAATTACACCGGTTTTTCATTTTGATAGGTAGATCTTCCGTTGTAAATTTTACATAAGAACGGAAGGTGCAGTATATTTTATGTTTTCAAAACCCTTCAGGCTTTGTCGTATGTGGTGGACTCTGGAAAAGTCTCTCAGTTTGTACTAATACCATAATTTTTGTACATCACGAAGGCAGAAAAATGTTTGTTAACAATATTAGATCCCTTTAGAAACGAAAAATAGCCAACTTACAATGGAAATCGCCCTGTCAAAATGAAAAAAAAATAGCTGAATTTAAAAATGCTTTATACTTTTTATGAAAGTGGGGGTATTACTTAATTGTGAGCATTATTTGCCAAAACAATTTATGGGGGGGGGGGATAGGAGGGGGTCTCATCTCGTACTCCCGCAAAAATAAAAAATCCCGTGTTCCCGGGTGAAATAATGGATCAATCCCGTTTTCCCGTTCAAAAATCAGACAACTTACCTCAGATCTGTAGATGAACAAGGATGATGCTGTAAATTGCAAGGTAAAGGTATTGTGACTTTATAGTGTTAATCACATTTAGGATCATTTATACATGTATGTTTACATGTTGATTGCCTTTTTGTTAACTGAATTTGCCTTTGCCCATTTGGACTCCCCCATTGGTACTTCTCTGCTTCATCCAGGGTTAATTAGGACCATGTAATGAAGCTACATACATATGCATGCATTTTTTATGTTTATCATGATCGTTATTGATTTTAGACTTACCCGAATACTTATTAAAGTGAAAATTTGTATACATGAGTTTCCCGATTTCCGATTAAATAAAATGAATTTCCCATATCCCGCTCAGTAGAAATCTCATATTCCCATTGAAATAAAACGATCATTCCCGGACCCCACTATGTAAAAATCCAGAATTCCCGCAGTTTTATTTGTTAAATCCCGAATTCCCCGCAAATAAATCAGCCTTTCCCGCTGTCCAGTAAAAGGTCCTACCGACCCTCATTTATGAGCTAATAAACTTTTATGATTTATGTAAATTATTTTTTGTGTTTTCATATTATATTTTATGTTTTTACATCAAAATGTTTATAAATTAAAAAAATCCATACTAGTATTTTTTGTTACATGTAAATTTCTTTTCGAGAAACTGAATAACGAAAAGGAAAATGAATGTCGAAAAGGAAAATGGTTCATTTTCCTATTCGAAAAGCGAAAAGGAAACTGAATAACGAAAAGGAAAATGAATGTCGGAAAGGAAAATGGTTCATTTTCCTATTCGGATAACGAATAGGAAACTGAATAACGAAAAGGAAAATGAATGTCGAAAAGGAAAATGGTTCATTTTCCTATTCGGATAACGAATAGGAAACTGCATAACGAAAAGGAAAATGAATGTCGAAAATGAAAATGGTTCATTTTCCTATTCGAAAAGCGAAAAGGAAACTGAATAACGAAAGGAAAATGAATGTCGAAAAGGAAAATGATTCATTCAAAAGGAAAGTTCAGTACGTAACTCAAGTTGTTTTCCTTTTCGTTTTTTCCTTTTCGATATTCGAAAAAGAAAATGGTATTTTTTTTCTTTTAGTCATCTGAACTTTCCTTTTTGTTATTTGAATGGGAAAATGAACCGTTTTCTTTTTCGACATTCATTTTCCTTTTCGTTATTCATTTTCCTTTTCGTTATTCAGTTTCCTTTTCGCTCTTCGAATAGGAAAATGAACCATTTTCCTTTTCGACATTCATTTTCCTTTTCGTTATTCAGTTTCATTTTCGTTATCCGAATAGGAAAATGAATCATTTTCCTTTTCGACATTCATTTTCCTTTTCGTTATTCAGTTTCCTATTCGTTATCCGAATGAAAATGAACCATTTTCCTTTTCGACATTCATTTTCCTTTTCGTTATGCAGTTTTCTATTCGTTATCCGAATAGGAAAATGAACCATTTTCCTTTTCGATATTCATTTTCCTTTCGTTATTCAGTTTCCTTTTCGCTTTTCGAATAGGAAAATGAACCATTTTCATTTTCGACATTCATTTTCCTTTTCGTTATGCAGTTTCCTATTCGTTATCCGAATAGGAAAATGAACCATTTTCCTTTTCGACATTCATTTTCCTTTTCGTTATTCAGTTTCCTATTCGTTATCCGAATAGGAAAATGAACCATTTTCCTTTCCGACATTCATTTTCCTTTTCGTTATTCAGTTTCCTTTTCGCTTTTCGAATAGGAAAATGAACCATTTTCCTTTTCGACATTCATTTTCCTTTTCGTTATTCAGTTTCCTTTTCGCTCTTCGCATAGGAAAATGAACCATTTTCCTTTTCGACATTCATTTTCCTTTTCGTTATTCAGTTTCCTTTTCGCTTTTCGAATAGGAAAATGAACCATTTTCCTTTTCGACATTCATTTTCCTTTTCGTTATGCAGTTTCTTATTCGTTATCCGAATAGGAAAATGAACCATTTTCCTTTTCATTATTCAGTTTCCTATTCGTTATCCGAATAGGAAAATGAACCATTTTCCTTTTCGACATTCACTATCCTTTTCATTATTCAGGTTCCTTTTCGCTCTTCGAATAGGAAAATGAACCATTTTCCTTTTCGACATTCATTTTCCTTTTCGTTATTCAGTTTCCAATTCGTTATCCGAATAGGAAAATGAACCATTTTCCTTTTCGACATTCATTTTCCTTTTCGTTATTCAGTTTCCTTTTCGCTTTTCGAATAGGAAAATGAACCATTTTCCTTTTCGACATTCATTTTCCTTTTCGTTATTCAGTTTCCTTTTCGCTTTTCGAATAGAAAAATGAACCATTTTCCTTTTCGACATTCATTTTCCTTTTCGTTATTCAGTTTCCTATTCGTTATCCGAATAGGAAAATGAACCATTTTCCTTTTCGAAATTCATTTTCCTTTTCGTTATTTAGTTTCCTTTTCGCTTTTCGAATAGAAAAATGAACCATTTTCCTTTTCGACATTCATTTTCCTTTTCGTTATTCAGTTTCCTTTCCGCTTTTCGAATAGGAAAATGAACCATTTTCCTTTTCGACATTCATTTTCCTTTTCGTTATTCAGTTTCCTATTCGTTATCCGAATGAAAATCAACCATTTTTCTTTTCGACATTCATTTTCCTTTTCGTTATTCAGCTTCCTATTCGTTATCCGAATGAAAATCAACCATTTGATTTTTCGACATTCATTTTCCTTTTCGTAATTCATTTTCTTTTTCGCTCTTCGAATAGGAAAATGAACCATTTTCCTTTTCGACATTCATTTTCATTTTCGTTATTCAGTTTCCTATTCGTTATCCGAATAGGAAAATGAACCATTTTCCTTTTCGACATTCATTTTCCTTTTCGTTATTCAGTTTCCTATTCGTTATCCGAATAGGAAAATGAACCATTTTCATTTTTGACATTCATTTTCCTTTTCGTTATTCAGTTTCCTATTCGTTATCCGAATAGGAAAATGAACCATTTTCATTTTCGATATTCATTTTCCTTTTCGTTATTCAGTTTCCTATTCGTTATCCGAATGAAAATCAACCATTTTTCTTTTCGACATTCATTTTCCTTTTCGTTATTCAGTTTCCTATTCGTTATCCGAATGAAAATCAACCATTTGATTTTTCGACATTCATTTTCCTTTTCGTTATTCATTTTCCTTTTCGTAATTCATTTTCTTTTTCGCTCTTCGAATAGGAAAATGAACCATTTTCCTTTTCGACATTCATTTTCATTTTCGTTATTCAGTTTCCTATTCGTTATCCGAATAGGAAAATGAACCATTTTCCTTTTCGACATTCATTTTCCTTTTCGTTATTCAGTTTCCTATTCGTTATCCGAATAGGAAAATGAACCATTTTCCTTTTTGACATTCATTTTCCTTTTCGTTATTCAGTTTCCTATTCGTTATCCGAATAGGAAAATGAACCATTTTCATTTTCGATATTCATTTTCCTTTTCGTTATTCAGTTTCCTTTTCGCTTTTCGAATAGGGAAATGAACCATTTTCATTTTCGACATTCATTTTCCTTTTCGTTATTCAGTTTCCTTTTCGCTCTTCGAATAGGAAAATGAACCATTTTCCTTTTCGACATTCATTTTCCTTTTCGTTATGCAGTTTCCTTTTTGCTTTTCGAATAGGAATATGAACCATTTTCCTTTTTGACATTCATTTTCCTTTTCGTTATGCAGTTTCCTTTTCGCTCTTCGAATAGGAAAATGAACCATTTTCCTTTTCGACATTCATTTTCCTTTTCGTTATTCAGTTTCCTTCTCGCTTTTCGAATAGGAAAATGAACCATTTTCCTTTTTGACATTCATTTTCCTTTTCGTTATTCAGTTTCCTTTTTGCTTTTCGAATAGGAAAATGAACCATTTTCCTTTTTGACATTCATTTTCCTTTTCGTTATTCAGTTTCCTTTTCGCTCTTCGAATAGGAAAATGAACCATTTTCCTTTTTGACATTCATTTTTCTTTTCGTTATTCAATTTCCTTTTCGCTCTTCAAATAGGAAAATGAACCATTTTCTTTTTCGACATTCATTTTCCTTTTCGTTATTCAGTTTCCTTTTCGCTTTTCGAATAGGAAAATGAACCATTTTCCTTTTCGACATTCATTTTCCTTTTCGTTATGCAGTTTCCTATTCGTTATCCGAATAGGAAAATGAACTACTTTCCTTTTCGACATTCATTTTCCTTTTCGTTATTCAGTTTCCTATTCGTTATCCGAATAGGAAAATGAACCATTTTCCTTTTCGACATTCATTTTCCTTTTCGTTATTCAGTTTTTCCTATTCGTTATCCGAATAGGAAAATGAACCATTTTCCTTTTCGACATTCATTTTCCTTTTCGTTATTCATTTTCCTTGTCCTTTTTCGAATAGAAAAATAAACAATTTTCCATTCCGACAATCATTTTGTTTTTCGTTATTCAGTTTCCGTTTCGCTTTTCGAATAGGAAAATGAACCATTTTCCTATTCGACATTCATTTTCATTTTCGTTATTCAGTTTCCTATTCGTTATCCGAATAGGAAAATGAACCATTTTCCTTTTCGACATTCATTTTCCTTTTCGTTATTCAGTTTCCTATTCGTTATCCGAATAGGAAAATGAACCATTTTCCTTTTCGACATTCATTTTCCTTTTCGTTATTCAGTTTCCTATTCGTTATCCGAATAGGAAAATGAACCATTTTCCTTTTCGACATTCATTTTCCTTTTCGTTATTTTGTTTCCTATTCGTTATCCGAATAGGAAAATGAACCATTTTCCTTTTCGACATTCATTTTCCTTTTCGTTATTTTGTTTCCTATTCGTTATCCGAATAGGAAAATGAACCATTTTCCTTTTTGACATTCATTTTCCTTTTCGTTATTCAGTTTCCTATTCGTTATCCGAATAGGAAAATGAACCATTTTCATTTTCGATATTCATTTTCCTTTTCGTTATTCAGTTTCCTTTTCGCTTTTCGAATAGGAAAATGAACCATTTTCCTTTTCGACATTCATTTTCCTTTTCGTTATTCAGTTTCCTTTTTGCTTTTCGAATAGGAAAATGAACCATTTTCCTTTTTGACATTCATTTTCCTTTTCGTTATTCAGTTTCCTTTTCGCTCTTCGAATAGGAAAATGAACCATTTTCCTTTTTGACATTCATTTTTCTTTTCGTTATTCAATTTCCTTTTCGCTCTTCAAATAGGAAAATGAACCATTTTCCTTTTTGACATTCATTTTCCTTTTCGTTATTCAGTTTCCTATTCGTTATCCGAATAGGAAAATGAACCATTTTCATTTTCGATATTCATTTTCCTTTTCGACATTCATTTTCCTTTTCGTTATGCAGTTTCCTATTCGTTATCCGAATAGGAAAATGAACTACTTTCCTTTTCGACATTCATTTTCCTTTTCGTTATTCAGTTTCCTTTTCGCTTTTCGAATAGGAAAATGAACCATTTTCCTTTTCGACATTCATTTTCCTTTTCGTTATGCAGTTTCCTATTCGTTATCCGAATAGGAAAATGAACTACTTTCCTTTTCGACATTCATTTTCCTTTTCGTTATTCAGTTTCCTATTCGTTATCCGAATAGGAAAATGAACCATTTTCCTTTTCGACATTCATTTTCCTTTTCGTTATTCAGTTTCCTATTCGTTATCCGAATAGGAAAATGAACCATTTTCCTTTTCGACATTCATTTTCCTTTTCGTTATTCATTTTCCTTGTCCCTTTTCGAATAGAAAAATGAACAATTTTCCATTCCAACATTCATTTTCTTTTTCGTTATTCAGTTTCCGTTTCGCTTTTCGAATAGGAAAATGAACCATTTTCCTTTTCGACATTCATTTTCATTTTCGTTATTCAGTTTCCTATTCGTTATCCGAATAGGAAAATGAACCATTTTCCTTTTCGACATTCATTTTCCTTTTCGTTATTCAGTTTCCTGTTCGTTATCCGAATAGGAAAATGAACCATTTTCCTTTTTGACATTCATTTTCCTTTTCGTTATTCAGTTTCCTATTCGTTATCCGAATAGGAAAATGAACCATTTTCATTTTCGATATTCATTTTCCTTTTCGTTATTCATTTTCCTTTTCGTAATTCATTTTCTTTTTCGCTCTTCGAATAGGAAAATGAACCATTTTCCTTTTCGACATTCATTTTCATTTTCGTTATTCAGTTTCCTATTCGTTATCCGAATAGGAAAATGAACCATTTTCCTTTTCGACATTCATTTTCCTTTTCGTTATTTAGTTTCCTATTCGTTATCCGAATAGGAAAATGAACCATTTTCCTTTTTGACATTCATTTTCCTTTTCGTTATTCAGTTTCCTATTCGTTATCCGAATAGGAAAATGAACCATTTTCAATTTCGATATTCATTTTCCTTTTCGTTATTCAGTTTCCTTTTCGCTTTTCGAATAGGAAAATGAACCATTTTCCTTTTCGACATTCATTTTCCTTTTCGTTATTCAGTTTCCTTTTCGCTTTTCGAATAGGAAAATGAACCATTTTCCTTTTCGACATTCATTTTCCTTTTCGTTATGCAGTTTCCTTTTCGCTTTTCGAATAGGAATATGAACCATTTTCCTTTTCGACATTCATTTTCCTTTTCGTTATGCAGTTTCCTTTTCGCTCTTCGAATAGGAAAATGAACCATTTTCCTTTTCGACATTCATTTTCTTTTTCGTTATTCAATTTCCTTTTCGCTCTTCAAATAGGAAAATGAACCATTTTCCTTTTCGACATTCATTTTCCTTTTCGTTATTCAGTTTCCTTTTCGCTTTTCAAATAGGAAAATGAACCATTTTCCTTTTCGACTTTCATTTTCCTTTTCGTTATGCAGTTTCCTATTCGTTATCCGAATAGGAAAATGAACTACTTTCCTTTTCGACATTCATTTTCCTTTTCGTTATTCAGTTTCCTATTCGTTATCCGAATAGGAAAATTAACCATTTTCCTTTGCGACATTCATTTTCCTTTTCGTTATTCAGTTTCCTATTCGTTATCCGAATAGGAAAATGAACCATTTTCCTTTTCGACATTCATTTTCCTTTTCGTTATTCATTTTCCTTGTCCCTTTTCGAATAGAAAAATGAACAATTTTCCATTCCGACATTCATTTTCTTTTTCGTTATTCAGTTTCCGTTTCGCTTTTCGAATAGGAAAATGAACTTTTCGACATTCATTTACCTTTTCGTTATTCAGTTTCCTTTTCGCTTTTCGAATGGAATGAACAATTTTTCTTTTCGATATTGATTTTCGTTCTTAACATTCTATTTGCATTTTATTTTTTGTATTGGGCGAAAATGCTTAGGTTCAAAACAAATAAATAGACCAATTCCCCATTGTAAATATGTACTATTTTCTCCTCGTAGGTAGATCCACACCCGTTACTTAGGAGATGTAGAAGCAACATAAACAAATGTATTTAATCTTGAACCTGTAAACAATTTTTTTGCAGGTTTAAATATCAATGCGGCAGGTTTCGCTAGACTCAAATTTAAATTTACAACTGTTGCTAGGTTTTGTAGCGGAGGTAAGGGGATTTCTCCGGGCACTATCGCTTGTTCTCCCAATAAACTCTTGACGCCACGATAGGTCTGTAAAATTGCTGGAAATGGCCTTAAACACCACTCTCAAACGAACAAGAAATAGTTTTGTTATAGTATTAACTTAGAAATATTGTAAACACATTTGCGTTAAAGTATTATTTTATTGTTTGCCAAACTATTACATATAGCACAGTATATTTATTGATATACAGTCAATAAACCAGAGGCATAACTCGTCATATCTACACGTCTTATGAAACTCATTAAGGACATTACATACATGGAAGCATAACATTTCTACATACAACTTTCGTGTGATATGTTTTGACCTTTAGGTTACAGGATAGACAATAACAGTTGCTTCTAAATATACTATAAAAAAACCTCCCAGGTCTCTGCATTTGAAAAATAAATTCCTGTATTAACTTTTGTGTGTAAACTCTATACAATAAGATAGTAATAGTTATATTATTGTACTAGTGCAAGACGTTCGAACATTACCTAATATCGTAATTATCAAAATGCCAAAACTGTAGGAAATTCAACAATAATCATATTAATTTTCAAACAAACAACAAATAAATAAATCACAGCAATTCATATAGTCAAATAGAACGAAAACTTTAATAAATGTACGATATAAAGTATAGCAAATAATATTTAAAATAAAATGACTGTTGTTTTTTTTTCAAACATAAACCCATATTTATTTATAATATACACATTACAACTACAGTTTACATTCGAATTGGTTTTGCTAAAAAAAATTTTTTTAAGTCTCCCATACGTGATCATGCGCTTCTACCATATAAACGTCGTTTTATAAAGAAACTCTCAAGTAAATCCACTGGAAATTATACATAGGTTTCTTAGTAGAATGTGTTTATAAATTTAAACCTATTTTGGATCTCCGTTTCAAATCGGCAAATAAAATGGAAATTCTTACACTAATCGTTTTCATAGAAATACAGTTTCAATTAAAGCAGATTTTGCTGAAAAATTAAGTGGAATCGGACATTTAAATGATTTCATAATGTTTTTTTAATGGACCTCTAAACTAAACCTAAGTTAACATCAGCTCAGCGGTTGCAAAGTTGTAATTTAACGCGTAAAATGTTCATACGGACGGAGTACGGACGCACTGATCACAACAGCTCACCCTAACTTTTAGTCAGGTGAGCTAAAACACGTTTGCTGGTACCATTCATTTCAAGTCGTCTAATTTAGTCCAAAATTAGGCAGTCGTGTATATTCTTCATGGCTTCCTTTATAGAATCCTAAAAATATACAAAATTAGCATCGTCTTCATTTAAAATTAAAATAATCAGCATTATTTCAGTGGAAAAAACAACGAGACTATATAAAACATCTATCTCCTGAATTTTGCGAGTTTCTGAGTTTTCCTGAAAACAGTACTATGTTCACATAGTTTCTACAAAACTGTAGGAAATTCAACAATAATCATATTAATTTTAAACAAACAATAAATAAATAAATCACGGCAATTCATATAGTCAAATAGAACGAAAACTTTAATAAATGTACGATATAAAGTATAGCAAATAATATTTAAAATAAAATGACTGTTGTATTTTTTCAAACATAAACCCATATTTATTTATAATATACACATTACAACTACAGTTTACATTCGAATTGGTTTTGCTAAAAAAAAATTTTTTAAAGTCTCCCATACGTGATCATGCGCTTCTACCATATAAACGTCGTTTTATAAAGAAACTCTCAAGTAAATCCACTGGAAATTGTACATAGGTTTCTTAGTAGAATGTGTTTATAAATTTCAACCTATTTTGGATCTCCGTTTCGAATCGGCAAATAAAATGGAAATTCTTACACTAATCGTTTTCATAGAAATACAGTTTCAATTAAAGCAGATTTGGCTGAAAAATGAAGTGGAATCGGACATTTAAATGATTTCATAATGTTTTTTAATGGACCTCTAAACTCAACCTAAGTTAACATCAGCTCAGCTCAACCGGAATATGTGCAAAACAATAATTCGCCAAAACTTCGTTTTGGGCGACTTCATTAGTACATTTGATTGGTTAAAAACCGATCAGCTAGCATAAAGAAATACAAGATGTAAAAGCTAGCGGTCAGATTTGCTGGTATCCGTCCGACCAAGGGCATTAAGTTGTCGGTGTATGAGGTAAAAAACTCCTCAATCAATCAATTTTCTGATATGGACAGTCCATATCAGAAAATCACCGCTATAGCTATGGTATAAATTTAAGAGTTCTTTCCATTCCTTTCTCTATTTTTTTTCAATAAAATGGTTAGTAAAAATTCAAAAAACACACTACACAAAAAATACTATATGAAGAAAAACAGTCCTTTTATCCATAAAAGGGTTAATTGAAAAAAATTACATGCGCAAATTTATCAATGGATTAACGATTCTTCAATGCAATAAACAGAAAAGTTTATGTTACTAATGAAATATCACAAAATATGGACAGCCCTTGCGTCATGATATGGACAAGAAACTGATATGACCCTGGCCATTGGATCGTGCAATATCAGTTTCTTGGTTGATATCACGACCCCTGAGCAGTCAAACTTTTGTGATATTGCCATCAGCATCATGAACTATTCTGTAAATATAAGTTCTATCGTTCTACGACTAATAGGCTTTCCACTTAATTAAATTAAAGTTAACACTACCTGCATCAAATTTGTTTGAAATTCGACCTTAAACGACATTGGTACTTGGAAATTAAAAATTAACATATTTTCAATATACAAATTAAAATAGGAAAGGTCAAACTAATGAACATTATGATGCTTATCTTCGATATATTCAAGCTGAAACTGTATCCTAATATAAACAAGTAAAGAAAACAATTCAGAATATTTTAAAATGAAAACGATCACAAAATACGACTTTTGCATAAAATATAGCATTGTTGAATATGAAAATTAATATGATGAAGGTCTGAAGGTAAATTTCCAATATATTAGAATCAATTGACCCACTTGCTTTGTAAATAAACTCACGAAAAAAAGAAAGTTAAACTCAAATTATATACATTGTAAAACAGATATTTTCAAAAACTCAAATGATTCGAATTCTTTGGCAAACAAATGTGTTACATCTAAAACTTTACTTTAACTTAAAAAAGAATTACAAACTTTAGACCAGACACAAGCTCAGCGCGATTAACATCAGCTCGCTCTCCCCAACTCAAAGACATCAGCTCTCTCTTCCTAACTCAAGGACATCAGCTCGCTCTCCCCAACTCAAAGACTTCAGCTCTCTCTTCCTAACTCAAGGACATCAGCTCACTCTCCCCAACTCAATGACATCAGCTCGCTCTCCACAACTCAAGGATATCAGCTAGCTCTCCTCATCTCAAGGACATCAGCTCGCTCTCCCAACTCAAGGACATCAGCTCGCTCTCACCAACTCAAGGACATCAGCTTGCTCTCCCCAACTCAAAGACATCAGCTAGCTCTCCCCAACTTAAGGACAACAGCTCGCTCTTCCTAACTCAAGGACATCAGCTCGCTCTCCCCAACTCAAAGACATCAGCTCTCTCTTCCTAACTCAAGGACATCAGCTCGCTCTCCCCAACTCAATGACATCAGCTCGCTCTCCACAACTCAAGGATATCAGCTAGCTCTCCTCAACTCAAGGACATCAGCTCGCTCTCCCCATCTCAAGGACATCAGCTCGCTCTCCCAACTCAAGGACATCAGCTCGCTCTCACCAAATCAAGGACATCAGCTCGCTTTCCCCAACTCAAAGACATCAGCTAGCTTTCCCCAACTTAAGGACAACAGCTCGCTCTTCCTACTTCAAGGACATCAGCTCGCTCTCCCCAACTCAAGGACATCAGCTCGCTCTCCCCAACTCAAGGACATCAGCTCGCTCTCCCCAACTCAAGGTCATCAGCTCGCTCTCCCAAACTCAAAGAGAAATGCTCAATAGTGAGCTACTTTTGATGAATGAAACAGGACAGAACCGGAATGAATAAGAAACGAACGTCGAATGAGGAAATTATTACTGAAAAAGGAAGAACCAAAGTATTGTATACAAATTAAATTGACATAATGTTCTTTGAAAAGAAGGAAGATAAAATATAACTAACATGAAATTAAAATTTTAAAATTTACAAATAATAAAAAGTAATATACAGAAACTAATTTCTCACAGGAAAGTCAAAACTTTGTTAACAATCATGAATTAAGCGACACAGGACTAGTCCAAGCTGAATGTAAGCTTAAGTTAGTATTTTACTCAGCGCACCAACTCACACACTCCATGCATGGAAACAGAAGGTTGGCATGCAATAAAACTTGGGTTAATCTATCATTTCTTTTAAATGCCTTTAACTAGTCAGGACCATTGCTGTAGTTGCACTATTTATTATATTGCGGTTTCTTGGACTTAGATTTGTGGATTTTCATGCTATAGTTGCACTGTGTATTTGGTTGCGTTTTCTTGGACTTTGATTTGTGGATTTTCTTTTTTGACAGTTTCCTTGGTGTTCGGTTTTTTTTAAATTACCTTCATTGAAGCTATTTTGTATTCTATTGTAAGCCATTGGTAAAGGTGTCAAGTTATTCTGCCAAATTTGTTCAATGTTTCTGTATCCGTGACAGCATATATTTCTTTCGTATGCCTTATTTCATAATATATTTATTGCTTCTTTGTTTATAATAATTCGTTACTTTTTAAGCTGATGACTATAACCTTGGTATCTTTGATAACATTTTTATTTGCAACTACTGTGTAGACCTCTCTGCTTAGGAACTGTTAGTGTCGAGGGTGTCACAGGCCAGTAATCATTTGGGAAATGATTTAAGTGTAAGATTTTTCCTTTGCAAGGTGTAGATGACGTTAACCGGATTTGGAGTAATGGAGTGTTGATGAAAAAAGCTCTACAACACCCGGGGCGTCGGGGCTTGAGTGAGTAAGGCAGTTCGTGAACTATTGATCACGTTGTCAATGTTGACATTGCGGGTTCGAGTCTCACTGCGAGCTCTACTCCAATCTTCATTTACAAGAATTGCCAGGTTCCTACCGAAGTTAGGTTTCTTTTCAGGATATACTCCGTTTTCTCCCCGACAAATACTGGACTCAATGATATATATATATGAAAAAAATTGCTGAAAGTCGCGCTAAACAGCATTAAAACAATCTACAACACCAACACATTTAATAAACTATAATTAACGTATACATGTATTTGTTATTGTAGAAATAATGTAATTTAAAATTATTTAAGAGGTTTCTAAAATACTGGCAATATGTCAGTTTCTGCACTAACTGTAATATATACTTTTTGTCATCATAAATCTTCAATTTTATAGCTATCTTTCCAATTCGTCAATTCCTTGCATCGGCCAACCGGGTTCTCTTGTCTGCAAACACTAAGATTCAGGTGTAGGTCATGGAAAAGGCCTTCTTACAAGTAGGTTATAACATTGAGAGTGATGTCAGTAAAATAAATTCTGGTAAATCACATGTGAAATAAAATTATTTCACACCCTGGAAGTGACGTCACAATTAATGTAGCTATTAAACATTGACGCTCAAACATACAAAACATGCAGAACATACAAAACACATTTCCTTTAAGTTTTCGGCGACATATTAAATATTCGTTAATGTAACGCAACGTGAATATTGAAAATATGATCACTCGTGATGAAACTTACTTGTTTCATCTAATGCGTTCCACGACACTCGTGATAATATTTTCAATATTTAATATGTGCGATTGATTTTCCTATAAATAAATAACATCTAACATATTGGTAAAGTTAAGTTCTTAAATTGACTTGTTATCTTAAACTGTTTTCGGTCCCTAGATAAAAAGGCAGTTACATTCTAACAGTGTTAGGTTTTGAATCTGTAAATGTATCTTTAATCTTGCGATAACAATGTTAAGCACCGGATGATGACATAATGTAGTAACTCAGTATCTTAATTCAGTTTATGACTGGCTGGTATACACGTCTGTAGTCCGACAGCCCAATAGTCCGACAGCCCAATGGTCCGACAACTCGATAGTCCGACAACCCATTAGTCCGACAGCCCAATAGTCCGACAACCCAATAGTCCGACAGCCCAACAGTCCGACAACCCACAAGAGTCTAACAAATTATCACATATTAGGTCGGACCAAAATCGATAATTAAAAAAATATATATATAATTTCTATGCTCCACCTACTTACAGGAATACATGTTTAGCGTTTGGGTCTGTTTATCCGTCCGTACGTTTATTTCATATTTAATTTACGTTCAGGTTTAGCGGGTGTGTAAGTTGGTATTGTACGCCCTGAATAACGGTAAAAAAAATAAAGAAGGAAGGAATGTGTTTATTGGACACGGATGCCCCCGTTGGCCCCAAACAGGAAGTAGAAGTCCGTCAGGTCTGAAAGTTGCTTAGGACGTACAGTTCGTCATACTGAACCATCCCAAGTTTTAAGTCATTCTCATGTACGATTATTACGCGCTGAGAAAAGCTTGACGGAAATTTGTACGGATGGACGGACGGATATGTCGTCGCGTGGGCATAAAAATCTGTCCAAGTCAAGAACAGCCGGATTTCGTTAAACAGGAAGTAGGCCTGAAATTTAATCCCACGGTATAGGAATCCACGCTGATGCTGCATTCCAAATATCAAGAGGCCTTGATAGTTGTTGCTGAGAATAATGCTTCGAAAAAAATGTCCGCGATCGCTCGCCCGACATTGACAATCCAGAAATTCGGACAATGAACATGGAATGATGAGAAATATGAGGATGGAATAGAAAACAAAGGAACAGTAATTTTAAAGAGAACGAAGGTCAACCTGTTAGGCCAACTAGGGTACACTCCTTAATTGTTTCGTGATCTGTTTCACTGCCATCAGATGCTAATGCTCCATAGTCGACCTCTTACAATAAGCTGGACTCTGCTGCGGACCACTAGGGATACACACGAAGGACAGAGTTAATGAAATCTTAACGAAACTGTATACATATATGCACCAACCTATGAACTAACATCATTTGCACATTTATAAACAACCCTAATTACACACATTCCCTGTAACATATACATGTAATATAACCAAAACATAGCTAGTATTCCTAATATTAAGCAATTCCCACCAAGCAACCAACTTAGTTAGGTGTGCATTTATAGAACGTTAATTGTTCTTTGGATTGCGTCTGAAGGTTTATAGTATTGCAATGGGCTGTGTGTCGGACTATTAGGCTGTCGGACTATTGGTTGTCGGACTACCGGGATGTTACCGATGACACAATAGTACACTCCAGTACACTCATATACAGGTATAAACCTTTCTCAAGGGAAATGCAAAATGTCTTCTATGTAGTCTACACGTAAACTTATATTTTTGTCTCGCCTGCGACGAAAGTCGCTGGAGGCGAGACATATGTATGGGAATCCGGCGGCGGCGGCGGCGGCGGCGTAAACACTTGATATCTTGCTTCATATATTTGTAAGCCCAAGCCCTAGGTCCATCAAATTTGGTACAGAGGTAGCTTATGATGAGTACTTGCCAGTCAGTCACCTGTCACCTGACCTTGACCTCAATTTCACGGTCCAGCGACTACGTTAAAGTTTTTGGGTTACGACAGTTCCTCTGTAACCACGCATGGTAGGATTACAATATTTGGTATATTGGTTGCTGATGACTAGTACACGACTGTCTGGTAGGTGTCACCTGACCTTGACCTCAATTTCACGGTCCAGCGACTACGTTAAAGAGTTTGGGTTACGACAGTTCCTCTGTAACCACGCATGGTAGGATGACAATATTTGGTATATAGGTTGCTGATGACTAGTACATGACTGTCTGGTAGGTGTCACCTGACCTTGACCTCAATTTCACGGTCCAGTGACTATGTTAAAGTTTTTGGGTTACGACAGTTCCTCTGTTACCACGCATGGTAGGATGACAATATTTGGTATATAGGTTGCTGATGTTTAGTACATGATTGTCTGGTAGGTGTCACCTGACCTTGACCTCAATTTCACGGTTCAGCGACTACGATAAAGTTTTTGTATTAGGACAGTTCCTCTGTAACTATGCATAGTATGGTGACAATATTTGGTATACAGGCCGCTGCTCATAATTAATGCTACTTACATAATGCTTATGACGAAATTTATTTTCGTTACTGATGCGGAATTCAGGCGAGACGTTTTTCTGTGTCCACACTTGTTAATGGTTGGTTATCTGCCTTTTAATTTTTTTTATTTAACCTATATATTTCTTTTGAATTAAAAGTTTTCATAATTTCAGCTAATATTGAAATGAAATGTGAAATGTTCGTACATGAGACAACAAACCAACAAAACAGTAAACCTATGAAAAGAAACATTGAACTTAATTCATTTAAATACTAGTATATGCATAAACTATCTATTAATAATAATATAACAATGTACCCTTTAAATTACGTCGATTTGAAAAATATCGACTTGAAAACATATCGACCGACAACTAAGACGTGTGTGTAGTATTTGCCCCAGTCTAGATCCGGAATAATTATATTTTCGACTGACAATACTACGTGACTCACGCTTATTTTTAAAAGCACCAAGCGAGCGAGAGTTGCTGACATCTAGGGTAAGTTGTTCCAAATACTAATAGCAGAGCGAAGACAATATTCAGAATATATCATTGTTCGCGTGAGAACGTTCACAATACATGTATGACGAGTAAAATGGTTGTTTTTATCGCCAACTAAATTTGGAATAAGGCATAGAAAGTAAGGAGCCTTTTTGTTAATTATCTTATATAACAGTTTAAGTCTGTGTTCTCCCTCCTTGCAGAAACTGTTTCTCACGCTGTTTCTTAATAAAGTTTATCTATAGACATTTTTTTCAAATTTTAAGATTATATTAATTTTTCAACTGCCTTCAAAACTCATTTTACTGTGTATATGGTCCCCAAAGATTTTTTCTAACACAGTCTTAGACCAATCTTGTGTAAAACACCGGTATTCAAAAAGTAACTTTTGGTTAACCAACCATATGCTTAAGTGTTCATTCCAAATAAATATGTGAAAAGATATTATGTTCAGGTTCTCCAAAATCTAATCCGAATTGAAAAATCCCAAAAGTTGAGAAAACAAATGTTTTCTAGTTCATAACAACAATAACTGTCAAAAGATATAAAACTTCAGGCTATTAAATCCAACTTCTGGTTAACATACCGTATATTTCCGTGCTCGTTTTAACATTCAAATGCCGAAGAGGAAACTGAATAACGAAAAGGAAAATGAATGTCGAAAAGGAAAATGGTTCATTTTCCTATTGGGATAACGAATAAGAAACTGCATAACGAAAAGGAAAATGAATGTCGAAAAGGAAAATGGTTCATTTTCCTATTCGAAAAGCGAAAAGGAAACTGAATAACGAAAAGGAAAATGAATGTCGAAAAGGAAAATGGTTCATTTTCCTATTCGAAAAGCGGAAAGGAAACTGAATAACGAAAAAAAAATGAATGTCGAAAAGGAAAATGGTTCATTTTCCCATTCGGATAACGAATAGGAAACTGAATAACGAAAAGGAAAATGAATGTCGAAAAGGAAAATGGTTCATTTTCCTATTCGAAAAGCGAAAAGGAAACTGAATAACGAAAAGGAAAATGAATGTCGAAAAGGAAAATGGTTCATTTTCCTATTCGAAAAGCGAAAAGGAAACTGAATAACGAAAAGGAAAAAGGTCGAATTAAAAGGAAAATGGTTCATTTTCCTATTCAGATAGCGAATAGGAAACTGAATAACGAAAAGGAAAATGAATGTCGAAAAGGAAAATGGTTCATTTTCCTATTCGAAAAGCGAAAAGGAAACTGAATAACGAAAACGAAAATGAATGTCGTAAAGGAAAATGGTTCATTTTCCTATTCGGATAACGAATAGGAAACTGAATAACGAAAAGGAAAATGAATGTCGAAAAGGAAAATGGTTCATTTTCCTATTCGAAAAGCGAAACGGAACCTGAATAACGAAAAGGAAAATGAATGCCGAAAAGGAAAATGGTTCATTTTCCTATTCGGATAACGAACAGGAAACTGAATAACGAAAAGGAAAATGAATGTCGAAAAGGAAAATGGTTCATTTTCCTATTCGAAAAGCGAAAGGGAAACTGAATAACGAAAAGGAAAATGGTTCATTTTCCCATTCAAATAGCAAAAAGGAAAGCTAATGACTAAAAGAAAAAACACTCCATTTTTATTTTCGAATATCGAAAAGGAAAAAACGAAAAGGAAAACAACTTGAGTTACGTGATTTATTCCTATTTTCTATTGCATTTGATAATTTTATTTATAATGTACCTGGTTTATTTCAAAATTTCATATAGAAATCATCATCTAAATTTGTTACATTTTCTTGGTTTATTTTGAAATATGTTGGTCTTTTTTTATTTTTTCATTTTTATCTTTCATTTTATTTGAGCACATGGGCATTAGAGTCTATAAAATACATTGTATGTTTATGCAGTTATTATTTTCCACAATGCAGCACTCAAACTAAGTAACTACCAGATCTTAAGTTTGTCCTCTTCGTATGTGGTCTAGTTGGCATTAGGTCAGGTCTAGATAATCTACCAAGCCACTGGTCTAGTAAATAAAGTTAATGTCCAACCCTGTTTAGATTGTTAAGCTTGAATAGATTATATGGCAACTTAGATGAAAAGATGTGTTTAATTATCATTTAATTTTAAAACAGTTATTTTCTCTAGATCTGTGCCTGTTGCGTTCTATATTAAATTTTTTACATTTTTACACTTCTAACTCTTCTTACTTGAGTTATCTCCTCCTGAATCTATTGCTGAGGTGTGCTTAACTGGAAAGTGGTCAATACTTATAGGATCATTAATTGGGCGGAGTGAATATCCAAAATATGATCACTCGTGCCGCATAACGCATCTGATTAAACGAGTTTAATCTGATGCTTTATGCGGCACGAGTGATCATATTTTGGATATTCACGATGCCCAATTGATTATCCTATTTATTATATAGATCAAAATTGTTTTCTAAAATTTTAATGCTTAATCCTAAATTTTATGAACGGCGGATGAATATCTGTATAGTACAAAACCATTGTGACATTTTGGCGGGAAAAATCAGAGAGTGAAAATAAACAATAATTTTCACATGTGATTTACCGTGGTTTCTGTCACTCGGAAAATTCGATATTTCATCTCTATCTATATAATAATTTATTTTATTCTGCAATCAGTTCATTTGCATGCTCTCCAATATGTTGTTTTTTGTTTTTTTATATCCATTTAATGCTATCAATTAAATAGGAATATTACATTTTTTCTAACTACTTGTTTGGGTTTATTTTCAGCTTTTTGACAAAAGTGGAGCAAAGAAGCCTACCAAAGTAAAGATCTTTCCAAGTAAAAGTAAGTGGTCTTTTTGATGGATAAGGAAATGGTCATATTTGTCAGAATAATTCTGGAATAATTCTGAAAATTTAAGGAATTATTCTATCCAGAATTAAACTAATTGAATTCGTTTTTGTCCCCTGCCGCAAATGAGACAGAGGGACTTATTAATGGTCTGCGTCTGTCTTTCCATCACCCTTTTGTGGACACAACTCCTCTAAAACTGCTAAACAAATTTCGTTCAAATTTTGTATTGTTTGGATAGATAGTCACCATATTTAGTTGATCATATTCAAATCACATTTTGATAGTACAAATTTTATAAGGGTTATGAGGCTTTTTGCATTTTCGGTCAAGGGAACTTTTTGTGGAAACAACTCCTCTGAAACTGCTTGACAGATTGCATTGATATTTTGATATTTGGTAGGATTATGTTATGATGGGTAGAAATGCATAATATAGCATCATTTTGATTTGGCAAATTTTGTAGGAGTTATGGGACTTGCACCATTTCAGCAATATATTTCAATGGTAGATCTTCTCTGAAACTGCTCGACAAATTGCTTTAATATTTGGTAGGATTCATGTTTTTGATGTAAAGATGTGCATACCATACTTTCATTTTGCTACTCAAAATTTGAAGGACTTTGACCATTTCAGTAATATAATACAATGGTAGATCTTGTGGGTGTATCTCTGAAACTGTTCAATGGACTGCTTTGATATTTAATATATGATTAATTGATGTGATGTGAAGATGTGCATACTCAACCACTATTTTGATATTTCAAGTTTTTTAGGAGTTATGGGACTTTGACCATTTTAGCAATAAATAACAATAATAAGCAAAATTTATCAAGCACTCTACTAAAGCTTGCATATTCTGATATAGTTTTATCATGTAGTTGCTTTAGCTCTTCCCAAATACCTATCCTAGAACAAATAATCTTACCCTCCCGTTTTGTTTTTTTTTTTTTTTTTGTTTTGTGACAGTACGAATTTAGTCCCATTACTTGCAATGTAGCAGAGCGGGAGTGAATCACTCCTGGCACTTTAATCTAAAAGAAAAGTTGCATAAAATCCAGCGTGGTCACTCTTGATATCTTTCAACAGTGTCACCATTTTTTTATCGGTTTCGTGTTTAAGATCGATCACTATTGATACGTGATGATAGTTATTTAAGTTTTTAATAACCGCTGTGCGTTGTGTATTAATTTACATATGTGTCTCTGATTAATTACTTTTATGACTCGAAAAACATTGAGAAACCCGAAACTGAATGGTGTGTTGCATCTTGGGTAAAGTATATGTAAATTACTGTGAATGTTGCATTCCTATTATATATATGATGCATGTTTCCTCACAATTTTAAAGCAGCTGCAAGCCAATAGTCAATACTCTGGGATTAGTTCATTCCTTGAGGGATGAAAAACATCCAAAATGGGTGAAAAAAGCTTATGTCTTTCTTAATGCTAACAGAAAATTGAATTTTTATGTAATTGTGTTGAAATAAATGTGTTTATATATTTGTTGCAGGTGAGAGGAGTTGTACTGGACTTTGCGAGTTCGAGAACAAGGCATGGGCTATTGAAGCTCTAATTCTGGCCAACCATGTGTCAATAGACAATCCATGTAAGTGAAGAATATAAAGCCTGTTATGATCGTTAGAGAAACTCAAAACATAAGTAGTAACATTGGACCTAAGCATTCATTAGCTGTAACTTAACAGCTAAACATAAACTGACTGTATAGTGCAAGTGTTAATTATATTTAAACAAGCTTATTTTTTTGTAACTTTTACTATGTGAGAAAAAACATAATGTTTGGAGAATCAGTTGTTTCAAATAAGTACACAATTTCAGGCATATTTTTCTGCTAACTTTTTTTATTTTTCACAAACAATGAAATGGTTCTAAACTGAACATATCCCATTGTTATAAAATACTAGTTTTTTGTTATTGAATTCAGTAATATGTTTTTTAATGTTTTTAAGATTTTATCTATAAAAAAAAAGAAAAGAAAATGAGTTCTATGTAAACTTAAAACTCTACCTATTTCAGCTTTTTAAAAACATTTTCGCCATTTTATGTCAGGTTAAAATCATGGCTTATTTGTAGTACATTTATACAGTGTATGGCTGGTTCTTTTTGCAGTTAGCAAATACAGAATTTTTTTATAGTCAAATCATAACTGTTATTGTAATTCATGCCTAGCAGTCTAGTTTGAATGACATGACGAATGCTTGGTAAGCAGTTCCTTTAAGTGTACATGCATTTAAGGTTTCCAACCCATAATGGAAGTCACCGTTTAATTTATTTTTCGACTAAGAAAAACAGCTTAAATAAATCAATGTATTGCTAATTAATGATACCAATTTAATATATTGTTTCACTTTAAGTCATAGATAACATTTTTTTGCAAAAAAAGTTAGTTACCATAAGGTTGTAAGATTGTTGATTAGATTATTGGACATGTAGACACTTTGGTCAGTTGAGAGCTTGTATAGCAGAAAACAGATTCATGCAAAATTTAAAATATTGTTTTATTTTTATATTTAGCTGGTAAAGCACCTTTCATCTTCAAATTGTGCTTTTCTCCAAACACCATTTCTGAGGTTGGAGATCGTAGGGAAAGAATGGAAAGGATGGACAGAGAACGTGGAGATAGCGGAGACAGAGGAGATCGAGGAGACAGAGAATAGTCACAGCATTGGATAAATATATATGTCAAATAAGATGATGAAATGATCATATAAACAATCAGTTTTTAAACATTGTATATACATTTCTTTTCATGTTAATTCAATTTATGTGTACAGTGTGTATGTTGTCAGATTTGGATAATATTGTTGTCTAAAATGGTTGAAATGTAACATCGTATTTTCCTATTTGACAGAAGAAAAAATAGATAGTATATTTTAACAATTACTCATTTTGTATAATCATGTAAAACTGTTGGTAGAATAAAAATGTCAGAATTTTTAATAATAAATCATTGTACACTCATGTCTCTATATCTATGTTACTCAGTGTGTTATTCTCAGGTCCATTTGAGCTGTTGAAATAACTTTGTGTCCGTCAATGTCACCCGTTAATTAATGTGTTATTTCAGAGGTCCATTTGAGCAATTGAAATAACTTTGTGTCCGTCAATGTCACCCGTTAATCAATGTGTTATTTCAGAGGTCCATTTGAGCTGTTGAAATAACTTTTGTGTCCAAAAGTGTCACCATTTATCATTGTGTTATTCAGATGTCCCTGTGAGCTATTGAAACTAGTTGATGTCTGTCTACTTCACCGGTTACCTATTGTGTTATTTAGATGTCCCTGTGAGCTATTGAAACTAGTTGATGTCTGTCTATTTCACCGGTTACCTATTCTGTTATTTAGATGTCCCTGTGAGCTATTGAAACTAGTTGATGTCTGTCTACTTCACCGGTTACCTATTGTGTTATTTAGATGTCCCTGTGAGCTATTGAAACTAGTTGATGTCTGTCTACTTCACCATTTATCATTGTGTTATTTAGATGTCCCTGTGAGCTATTGAAACTAGTTGATGTCTGTCTACTTCACCGGTTACCTATTGTGTTATTTCGATGTCCCTGTGAGCTATTGAAACTAGTTGATGTCTGTCTACTTCACCATTTATCATTGTGTTATTTAGATGTCCCTGTGAGCTATTGAAACTAGTTGATGTCTGTCTACTTCACCGGTTACCTATTGTGTTATTTAGATGTCCCTGTGAGCTATTGAAACTAGTTGATGTCTGTCTACTTCACCATTTATCATTGTGTTATTTAGATGTCCCTGTGAGCTATTGAAACTAGTTGATGTCTGTCTACTTCACCAGTTACCTATTGTGTTATTTAGATGTCCCTGTGAGCTTTTGAAACTAGTTGATGTCTGTCTACTTCACCGGTTACCTATTGTGTTATTTAGATGTCCCTGTGAGCTATTGAAACTAGTTGATGTCTGTCTACTTCACCGGTTACCTATTGTGTTATTTAGATGTCCCTGTGAGCTATTGAAACTAGTTGATGTCTGTCTACTTCACCGGTTACCTATTGTGTTATTTAGATGTCCCTGTGAGCTATTGAAACTAGTTGATGTCTGTCTACTTCACCGGTTACCTATTGTGTTATTTAGATGTCCCTGTGAGCTATTGAAACTAGTTGATGTCTGTCTACTTCACCATTTATCATTGTGTTATTTAGATGTCCCTGTGAGCTATTGAAACTAGTTGATGTCTGTCTACTTCACCTGTTACCTATTGTGTTATTTAGATGTCCCTGTGAGCTATTGAAACTAGTTGATGTCTGTCTACTTCACCATTTATCATTGTGTTATTTAGATGTCCCTGTGAGCTATTGAAACTAGTTGATGTTTGTCTACTTCACCGGTTACCTATTGTGTTATTTAGATGTCCCTGTGAGCTATTGAAACTAGTTGATGTCTGTCTACTTCACCATTTATCATTGTGTTATTTAGATGTCCCTGTGAGCTATTGAAACTAGTTGATGTCTGTCTACTTCACCGGTTACCTATTGTGTTATTTAGATGTCCCTGTGAGCTATTGAAACTAGTTGATGTCTGTCTACTTCACCGGTTACCTATTGTGTTATTTAGATGTCCCTGTGAGCTATTGAAACTAGTTGATGTCTGTCTACTTCACCGGTTACCTATTGTGTTATTTAGATGTCCCTGTGAGCTATTGAAACTAGTTGATGTCTGTCTACTTCACCGGTTACCTATTGTGTTATTTAGATGTCCCTGTGAGCTATTGAAACTAGTTGATGTCTATCTACTTCACCATTTATCATTGTGTTATTTAGATGTGAGCTATTGAAACTAGTTGATGTCTGTCTACTTCACCGGTTACCTATTGTGTTATTTAGATGTCCCTGTGAGCTATTGAAACTAGTTGATGTCTGTCTACTTCACCGGTTACCTATTGTGTTATTTAGATGTCCCTGTGAGCTATTGAAAATAGTTGATGTCTGTCTACTTCACCGGTTACCTATTGTGTTATTCAGATGTCCCTGTGAGCTATTGAAACTAGTTGATGTCTGTCTACTTCACCGGTTACCTATTGTGTTATTTAGATGTCCCTGTGAGATATTGAAACTAGTTGATGTCTGTCTACTTCACCGGTTACCTATTGTGTTATTTAGATGTCCCTGTGAGCTATTGAAACTAGTTGATGTCTGTCTACTTCACCATTTATCATTGTGTTATTCAGATTTCCCTGTGAGCTATTGAAACTAGTTGATGTCTGTCTACTTCACCGGTTACCTATTGTGTTATTTAGATGTCCCTGTGAGCTATTGAAACTAGTTGATGTCTGTCTACTTCACCATTTATCATTGTGTTATTCAGATGTCCCTGTGAGCTATTGAAACTAGTTGATGTCTGTCTACTTCACCGGTTACCTATTGTGTTATTTAGATGTCCCTGTGAGCTATTGAAACTAGTTGATGTCTGTCTACTTCACCATTTATCATTGTCTTATTAAGATGTCCCTGTGAGCTATTGAAACTAGTTGATGTCTGTCTACTTCACCATTTATCATTGTGTTATTTAGATGTCCCTGTGAGCTATTGAAACTAGTTGATGTCTGTCTACTTCACCGGTTACCTATTGTGTTATTTAGATGTCCCTGTGAGCTATTGAAACTAGTTGATGTCTGTCTACTTCACCATTTATCATTGTGTTATTTAGATGTCCCTGTGAGCTATTGAAACTAGTTGATGTCTGTCTACTTCACCGGTTACCTATTGTGTTATTTAGATGTCCCTGTGAGCTATTGAAACTAGTTGATGTCTGTCTACTTCACCGGTTACCTATTGTGTTATTTAGATGTCCCTGTGAGCTATTGAAACTAGTTGATGTCTGTCTACTTCACCGGTTACCTATTGTGTTATTTAGATGTCCCTGTGAGCTATTGAAACTAGTTGATGTCTGTCTACTTCACCGGTTACCTATTGTGTTATTTACCGTAGATGTCCCTGTGAGCTATTGAAACTAGTTGATGTCTGTCTACTTCACCGGTTACCTATTGTGTTATTCAGATGTCCCCGTGAGCTATTGAAACTAGTTGATGTCTGTCTACTTCACCATTTATCATTGTGTTATTTAGATGTCCCTGTGAGCTATTGAAACTAGTTGATGTCTGTCTACTTCACCGGTTACCTATTGTGTTATTTAGATGTCCCTGTGAGCTATTGAAACTAGTTGATGTCTGTCTACTTCACCATTTATCATTGTGTTATTCAGATTTCCCTGTGAGCTATTGAAACTAGTTGATGTCTGTCTACTTCACCGGTTACCTATTGTGTTATTTAGATGTCCCTGTGAGCTATTGAAACTAGTTGATGTCTGTCTACTTCACCATTTATCATTGTGTTATTCAGATGTCCCTGTGAGCTATTGAAACTAGTTGATGTCTGTCTACTTCACCGGTTACCTATTGTGTTATTTAGATGTCCCTGTGAGCTATTGAAACTAGTTGATGTCTGTCTACTTCACCATTTATCATTGTGTTATTCAGATGTCCCTGTGAGCTATTGAAACTAGTTGATGTCTGTCTACTTCACCGGTTACCTATTGTGTTATTTAGATGTCCCTGTGAGCTATTGAAACTAGTTGATGTCTGTCTACTTCACCATTTATCATTGTGTTATTTAGATGTCCCTGTGAGCTATTGAAACTAGTTGATGTCTGTCTACTTCACCGGTTACCTATTGTGTTATTTAGATGTCCCTGTGAGCTATTGAAACTAGTTGATGTCTGTCTACTTCACCATTTATCATTGTGTTATTTAGATGTCAGTGTGAGCTATTGAAACTAGTTGATGTCTGTCTACTTCACCGGTTACCTATTGTGTTATTTAGATGTCCCTGTGAGCTATTGAAACTAGTTGATGTCTGTCTACTTCATCATTTATCATTGTGTCATTTAGATGTCCCTGTGAGCTATTGAAACTAGTTGATGTCTGTCTACTTCACCGGTTACCTATTGTGTTATTTAGATGTCCCTGTGAGCTATTGAAACTAGTTGATGTCTGTCTACTTCACCGGTTACCTATTGTGTTATTTAGATGTCCCTGTGAGCTATTGAAACTAGTTGATGTCTGTCTACTTCACCATTTATCATTGTGTTATTTAGATGTCCCTGTGAGCTATTGAAACTAGTTGATGTCTGTCTACTTCACCGGTTACCTATTGTGTTATTTAGATGTCCCTGTGAGCTATTGAAACTAGTTGATGTCTGTCTACTTCACCATTTATCATTGTGTTATTTAGATGTCCCTGTGAGCTATTGAAACTAGTTGATGTCTGTCTACTTCACCGGTTACCTATTGTGTTATTTAGATGTCCCTGTGAGCTATTGAAACTAGTTGATGTCTGTCTACTTCACCATTTATCATTGCGTTATTCAGATGTCCCTGTGAGCTATTGAAACTAGTTGATGTCTGTCTACTTCACCGGCTACCTATTGTGTTATTTAGATGTCCATGTGAGCTATTGAAACTAGTTGATGTCTGTCTACTTCACCATTTATCATTGTGTTATTCAGATGTCCCTGTGAGCTATTGAAACTAGTTGATGTCTGTCCACTTCACCGGTTACCTATTGTGTTATTTAGATGTCCCTGTGAGCTATTGAAACTAGTTGATGTCTGTCTACTTCACCATTTATCATTGTGTTATTTAGATGTCCCTGTGAGCTATTGAAACTAGTTGATGTCTGTCTACTTCACCGGTTACCTATTGTGTTATTTAGATGTCCCTGTGAGCTATTGAAACTAGTTTATGTCTGTCTACTTCACCATTTATCATTGTGTTATTTAGATGTCCCTGTGAGCTATTGAAACTAGTTGATGTCTGTCTACTTCAACGGTTACCTATTGTGTTATTTAGATGACCCTGTGAGCTATTGAAACTAGTTGATGTCTGTCTACTTCACCATTTATCATTGTGTTATTTATATGTCCCTGTGAGCTATTGAAACTAGTTGATGTCTGTCTACTTCACCGGTTACCTATTGTGTTATTTAGATGTCCCTGTGAGCTATTGAAACTAGTTGATGTCTGTCTACTTCACCATTTATCATTGTGTTATTTAGATGTCCCTGTGAGCTATTGAAACTAGTTGATGTCTGTCTACTTCACCGGTTACCTATTGTGTTATTTAGATGTCCCTGTGAGCTATTGAAACTAGTTGATGTCTGTCTACTTCACCATTTATCATCGTGTTATTTAGATGTCAGTGTGAGCTATTGAAACTAGTTGATGTCTGTCTACTTCACCGGTTACCTATTGTGTTATTTAGATGTCCCTGTGAGCTATTGAAACTAGTTGATGTCTGTCTACTTCATCATTTATCATTGTGTCATTTAGATGTCCCTGTGAGCTATTGAAACTAGTTGATGTCTGTCTACTTCACCGGTTACCTATTGTGTTATTTAGATGTCCCTGTGAGCTATTGAAACTAGTTGATGTCTGTCTACTTCACCGGTTACCTATTGTGTTATTTAGATGTCCCTGTGAGCTATTGAAACTAGTTGATGTCTGTCTACTTCACCATTTATCATTGTGTTATTCAGATGTCCCTGTGAGCTATTGAAACTAGTATATGTCTGTCTACTTCACCGGTTACCTATTGTGTTATTTAGATGTCCCTGTGAGCTATTGAAACTAGTTGATGTCTGTCTACTTCACCATTTATCATTGTGTTATTTAGATGTCCCTGTGAGCTATTGAGACTAGTTGATGTCTGTCTACTTCACCGGTTACCTATTGTGTTATTTAGATGTCCCTGTGAGCTATTGAAACTAGTTGATGTCTGTCTACTTCACCGGTTACCTATTGTGTTATTTAGATGTCCCTGTGAGCTATTGAAACTAGTTGATGTCTGTCTACTTCACCATTTATCATTGTGTTATTCAGATGTCCCTGTGAGCTATTGAAACTAGTTGATGTCTGTCTACTTCACCGCTTACCTATTGTGTTATTTAGATGTCCCTGTGAGCTATTGAAACTAGTTGATGTCTGTCTACTTCATCATTTATCATTGTGTGATTTAGATGTCCCTGTGAGCTATTGAAACTAGTTGATGTCTGTCTACTTCACCGGTTACCTATTGTGTTATTTGGATGTCCCTGTGAGCTATTGAAACTAGTTTATGTCTGTCTACTTCACCATTTATCATTGTGTTATTTATATGTCCCTGTGAGCTATTGAAACTAGTTGATGTCTGTCTACTTCACCGGTTACCTATTGTGTTATTTAGATGTCCCTGTGAGCTATTGAAACTAGTTGATGTCTGTCTACTTCACCGGTTACCTATTGTGTTATTTAGATGTCCCTGTTAGCTATTGAAACTAGTTGATGTCTGTCTACTTCACCATTTATCATTGTGTTATTTAGATGTCCCTGTGAGCTATTGAAACTAGTTGATGTCTGTCTACTTCACCGGTTACCTATTGTGTTATTTAGATGTCCCTGTGAGCTATTGAAACTAGTTGATGTCTGTCTACTTCACCATTTATCATTGTGTTATTTAGATGTCCCTGTGAGCTATTGAAACTAGTTGATGTCCGTCTACTTCACCGGTTACCTATTGTGTTATTTAGATGTCCCTGTGAGCTATTGAAACTAGTTGATGTCTGTCTACTTCACCATTTATCATTGTGTTATTTAGATGTCCGTGTGAGCTATTGAAACTAGTTGATGTCTGTCTACTTCACCGGTTACCGACTGTGTTATTTAGATGTCCCTGTGAGCTATTGAAACTAGTTGATGTCTGTCTACTTCATCATTTATCATTGTGTCATTTAGATGTCCCTGTGAGCTATTGAAACTAGTTGATTTCTGTCTACTTCAACGGTTACCTATTGTGTTATTTAGATGTCCCTGTGAGCTATTGAAACTAGTTGATGTCTGTCTACTTCACCGGTTACCTATTGTGTTATTTAGATGTCCCTGTGAGCTATTGAAACTAGTTGATGTCTGTCTACTTCACCATTTATCATTGTGTTATTCAGCTGTCCCTGTGAGCTATTGAAACTAGTTGATGTCTGTCTACTTCACCGGTTACCTATTGTGTTATTTAGATGTCCCTGTGAGCTATTGAAACTAGTTGATGTCTGTCTACTTCACCATTTATCATTGTGTTATTTAGATGTCCCTGTGAGCTATTGAGACTAGTTGATGTCTGTCTACTTCACCGGTTACCTATTGTGTTATTTAGATGTCCCTGTGAGCTATTGAAACTAGTTGATGTCTGTCTACTTCACAGGTTACCTATTGTGTTATTTAGATGTCCCTGTGAGCTATTGAAACTAGTTGATGTCTGTCTACTTCACCGGTTACCTATTGTGTTATTTAGATGTCCCTGTGAGCTATTGAAACTAGTTGATGTCTGTCTACTTCACCGGTTACCTATTGTGTTATTTAGATGTCCCTGTGAGCTATTGAAACTAGTTGATGTCTGTCTACTTCACCGGTTACCTATTGTGTTATTTAGATGTCCCTGTGAGCTATTGAAACTAGTTGATGTCTGTCTACTTCACCATTTATCATTGTGTTATTCAGATGTCCCTGTGAGCTATTGAAACTAGTTGATGTCTGTCTACTTCACCGGTTACCTATTGTGTTATTTAGATGTCCCTGTGAGCTATTGAAACTAGTTGATGTCTGTCTACTTCACAGGTTACCTATTGTGTTATTTAGATGTCCCTGTGAGCTATTGAAACTAGTTGATGTCTGTCTACTTCACCGGTTACCTATTGTGTTATTTAGATGTCCCTGTGAGCTATTGAAACTAGTTGATGTCTGTCTACTTCACCATTTATCATTGTGTTATTCAGATGTCCCTGTGAGCTATTGAAACTAGTTGATGTCTGTCTACTTCACCGGTTACCTATTGTGTTATTTAGATGTCCCTGTGAGCTATTGAAACTAGTTGATGTCTGTCTACTTCACCATTTATCATTGTGTTATTCAGATGTCCCTGTGAGCTATTGAAACTAGTTGATGTCTGTCTACTTCACCATTTATCATTGTGTTATTTAGATGTCCCTGTGAGCTATTGAAACTAGTTGATGTCTGTCTACTTCACCGGTTACCTATTGTGTTATTTAGATGTCCCTGTGAGCTATTGAAACTAGTTGATGTCTGTCTACTTCACCATTTATCATTGTGTTATTTAGATGTCCGTGTGAGCTATTGAAACTAGTTGATGTCTGTCTACTTCACCGGTTACCTATTGTGTTATTTAGATGTCCCTGTGAGCTATTGAAACTAGTTGATGTCTGTCTACTTCATCATTTATCATTGTGTCATTTAGATGTCCCTGTGAGCTATTGAAACTAGTTGATGTCTGTCTACTTCACCGGTTACCTATTGTGTTATTTAGATGTCCCTGTGAGCTATTGAAACTAGTTGATGTCTGTCTACTTCACCGGTTACCTATTGTGTTATTTAGATGTCCCTGTGAGCTATTGAAACTAGTTGATGTCTGTCTACTTCACCATTTATCATTGTGTTATTCAGATGTCCATGTGAGCTATTGAAACTAGTTGATGTCTGTCTACTTCACCGGTTACCTATTGTGTTATTTAGATGTCCCTGTGAGCTATTGAAACTAGTTGATGTCTGTCTACTTCACCATTTATCATTGTGTTATTTAGATGTCCCTGTGAGCTATTGAGACTAGTTGATGTCTGTCTACTTCACCGGTTACCTATTGTGTTATTTAGATGTCCCTGTGAGCTATTGAAACTAGTTGATGTCTGTCTACTTCACCGGTTACCTATTGTGTTATTTAGATGTCCCTGTGAGCTATTGAAACTAGTTGATGTCTGTCTACTTCACCGGTTACCTATTGTGTTATTTAGATGTCCCTGTGAGCTATTGAAACTAGTTGATGTCTGTCTACTTCACCGGTTACCTATTGTGTTATTTAGATGTCCCTGTGAGCTATTGAAACTAGTTGATGTCTGTCTACTTCACCGGTTACCTATTGTGTTATTTAGATGTCCCTGTGAGCTATTGAAACTAGTTGATGTCTGTCTACTTCACCGGTTACCTATTGTGTTATTTAGATGTCCCTGTGAGCTATTGAAACTAGTTGATGTCTGTCTACTTCACCATTTATCATTGTGTTATTCAGATGTCCCTGTGAGCTATTGAAACTAGTTGATGTCTGTCTACTTCACCGGTTACCTATTGTGTTATTTAGATGTCCCTGTGAGCTATTGAAACTAGTTGATGTCTGTCTACTTCACCATTTATCATTGTGTTATTCAGATGTCCCTGTGAGCTATTGAAACTAGTTGATGTCTGTCTACTTCACCATTTATCATTGTGTTATTTAGATGTCCCTGTGAGCTATTGAAACTAGTTGATGTCTGTCTACTTCACCGGTTACCTATTGTGTTATTTAGATGTCCCTGTGAGCTATTGAAACTAGTTGATGTCTGTCTACTTCACCATTTATCATTGTGTTATTTAGATGTCCGTGTGAGCTATTGAAACTAGTTGATGTCTGTCTACTTCACCGGTTACCTATTGTGTTATTTAGATGTCCCTGTGAGCTATTGAAACTAGTTGATGTCTGTCTACTTCATCATTTATCATTGTGTCATTTAGATGTCCCTGTGAGCTATTGAAACTAGTTGATGTCTGTCTACTTCACCGGTTACCTATTGTGTTATTTAGATGTCCCTGTGAGCTATTGAGACTAGTTGATGTCTGTCTACTTCACCGGTTACCTATTGTGTTATTTAGATGTCCCTGTGAGCTATTGAAACTAGTTGATGTCTGTCTACTTCACCGGTTACCTATTGTGTTATTTAGATGTCCCTGTGAGCTATTGAAACTAGTTGATGTCTGTCTACTTCACCGGTTACCTATTGTGTTATTTAGATGTCCCTGTGAGCTATTGAAACTAGTTGATGTCTGTCTACTTCACCGGTTACCTATTGTGTTATTTAGATGTCCCTGTGAGCTATTGAAACTAGTTGATGTCTGTCTACTTCACCATTTATCATTGTGTTATTCAGATGTCCCTGTGAGCTATTGAAACTAGTTGATGTCTGTCTACTTCACCGGTTACCTATTGTGTTATTTAGATGTCCCTGTGAGCTATTGAAACTAGTTGATGTCTGTCTACTTCACCATTTATCATTGTGTTATTCAGATGTCCCTGTGAGCTATTGAAACTAGTTGATGTCTGTCTACTTCACCATTTATCATTGTGTTATTTAGATGTCCCTGTGAGCTATTGAAACTAGTTGATGTCTGTCTACTTCACCATTTACCTATTGTGTTATTTAGATGTCCCTGTGAGCTATTGAAACTAGTTGATGTCTGTCTACTTCACCATTTATCATTGTGTTATTTAGATGTCCGTGTGAGCTATTGAAACTAGTTGATGTCTGTCTACTTCACCGGTTACCTATTGTGTTATTTAGATGTCCCTGTGAGCTATTGAAACTAGTTGATGTCTGTCTACTTCATCATTTATCATTGTGTCATTTAGATGTCCCTGTGAGCTATTGAAACTAGTTGATGTCTGTCTACTTCACCGGTTACCTATTGTGTTATTTAGATGTCCCTGTGAGCTATTGAAACTAGTTGATGTCTGTCTACTTCACCGGTTACCTATTGTGTTATTTAGATGTCCCTGTGAGCTATTGAAACTAGTTGATGTCTGTCTACTTCACCATTTATCATTGTGTTATTCAGATGTCCATGTGAGCTATTGAAACTAGTTGATGTCTGTCTACTTCACCGGTTACCTATTGTGTTATTTAGATGTCCCTGTGAGCTATTGAAACTAGTTGATGTCTGTCTACTTCACCATTTATCATTGTGTTATTTAGATGTCCCTGTGAGCTATTGAGACTAGTTGATGTCTGTCTACTTCACTGGTTACCTATTGTGTTATTTAGATGTCCCTGTGAGCTATTGAAACTAGTTGATGTCTGTCTACTTCACCGGTTACCTATTGTGTTATTTAGATGTCCCTGTGAGCTATTGAAACTAGTTGATGTCTGTCTACTTCACCGGTTACCTATTGTGTTATTTAGATGTCCCTGTGAGCTATTGAAACTAGTTGATGTCTGTCTACTTCACCGGTTACCTATTGTGTTATTTAGATGTCCCTGTGAGCTATTGAAACTAGTTGATGTCTGTCTACTTCACCGGTTACCTATTGTGTTATTTAGATGTCCCTGTGAGCTATTGAAACTAGTTGATGTCTGTCTACTTCACCGGTTACCTATTGTGTTATTTAGATGTCCCTGTGAGCTATTGAAACTAGTTGATGTCTTTCTACTTCACCGGTTACCTATTGTGTTATTCAGATGTTCATTTGCACTATTAATTAACTTGGTGTCACAAAATATCACCCATGAATCATTGTGTTATTTCAGAGGTCCATTTGAACAATGGATATAAATTAGTGTCCACCAGTGTCGCCCGTAAATCATTGTGTTATTCAAAGTATCATGTGAGCTATAGTTATCACTTTGCGTCCATCCGTTGTACGGCACCTGTAAACTTTTTACATTTTATTCTCTGAAACCACTTGGCTAATTGTATCCAAACTTGGCCATAATGTTCATTTGATGGACCATTACAAAGTTTGTGTTTTTTATTTGGATTGGAAAACCAATATGGCGGCCACAGCAGGACTAAGTTTAACATAGGACCCTATGGGAAAAAAGTTTAAAAGGGCTTCTTCTCTGAAACCATTTAACCAATCAAAACAAAACTTACTAGTAATATTGTTTGGACTTTGTTCAACATTGAACCCTATGGGAAAAAACGTTTTAAAATCGCTTCTTCTCTGAAACCAGTTAACCAATTAAATCAAAACTTACTACCAATATTGTTTAGATGGTTCTTTATAAAGTTTATGTTTTTTTTATGGAAAAACAAAATGGACGCCACGGCAGTGCTTAGTTTAACATAGGACCCTACAGGAAAAAGTTTTAAATGCTTCTTCTCTGAAACCGGTTAACCAATGCAAACAAAACTTACTAGGAATATTGTTTGGATGGTCCTCGATAAAGTTTGTGTTTTTATCCCAATAGGAAATTTAAAATGGCCACCACCTTTGTTTAACATAGGACCCTACGGGAAAAAGTTTTAAAAGGCTTCTCTGAATCCGGTTAACCAATTGAATCAAAAACTTACTAGCAATATTGTTTGGATGGTCCTCTATAAAGTTTGTGCCTATAGGAAATTCAAAATGGCCACCACTGCAGGACTTGGTTTAACATTGGATCCTATGGGGAAAAAGTTAAAAAAGGCTTCTCTGAAATCGATTAACCAATGGAAACAAAACTTACTACCAATATTATTTCGGATGGTCCTTTATAAAGTTTTTGTTTTTATGCCAATAGGAAAATCAAAATGCATTACATAGAATAACAGTGGACCCTATGGCAAATTAAAAAAATCTTCTTTATTAAACTGGTTAACCAATCGAAGCAAAACTTTCCAGCAATATTCTTTGGTCCTTTTTAAAGTTTATTGAAAATTACTTAGTTTAACATCAGGGAAATGCCATCTTCATTGCCTATAAAATCAGGTGAGCGAAACAGGATCTTAAGAGCCTCTGGTTGAATGTTACAAACTGTTAATTAGCAATTCATTTTTAGTTCACCTGTTCCAAACGGCCATATGAACTATTGCCATCACTTGGCGTCGGTCGTCAGTGCTTAATTTTTCAGCTCTATGAGATCTACAAAAATAACTTTGGGTCAAGATTATCTCGTCAACCGTTTAGGAGTTATTCCCCTTGATTTTTTTTAAAATTAATTTTAATTTTTAAAGTCTCTAAAACCACTGAAAGGACTGCTTTGAAACATGACACACATCATCTTTAGGATTCCCTATACCGTTATTGTGCAATTCATGACGGCTGTCCAACTAACATGGCTACCTTGGCTAAAAATAGTATCGGTGTCGGGTCAAGTTTTTGGCTTACAGTTCAAAAAGTATAACAGATACATGTAATCTGAAGTAAACCTCCTTACAACTCCTTACAGAAGTTATTTCCTTTAAACACGGCAAAATTATTGATTTTGAAGATTGTTTGACAATTCTGTATTCGAAAAATAGCTATATAAAAGGGAACAATTGTCAGGTTCAGGTGAGTGATGTTGGTGTCTGATGATATCATATGTTTCTCGTTTTATTCATGAGAGGTCCATGTGATCTGTTGACAATACTTGCTGTCTGACGTTTAATACTTATTGTATTATTCAGAGGTCGCGAGAGCTATTACTTGGTGTCCGTCGTTGTAATCTGCAGTTACTCAATAAACGCTTTATAATAATCAGATGTCCATGTGCGCTATTGTCGGTTACACATTGTTTTAATCAGCAGCCATTGTGATATTAATCAGCGGTCTATGAGGGCTATTGCCATTTACTTGGTGTCCATAATCGTATTCGGTTCCTCCTTTTAATAATCAAAGGTCAATATGATTTATTGCTATTACTTGGTGTCCGTCGTTGTAGTCAGTAACTCATTTTTTAATCGGCGGTTTATGTGGGCTATTGCCATTACTTGGTGTCTGTCAGTGTAGTCAGTAACTTACTTATTAATCAGAGGTCCATGGGGCTATTGCCATTACTTGGTGTCTGTCAGTGTAGTCAGTAACTTACTTAGTAATCAGAGGTCCATGGGGCTATTGCCATTACTTGGTGTCTGTCAGTGTAGTCAGTAACTTACTTAGTAATCAGAGGTCCATGGGGCTATTGCCATTACTTGGTGTCTGTCGGTGTAGTCAGTAACTTACTTATTAATCAGAGGTCCATGGGGCTATTGCCATTACTTGGTGTCTGTCAGTGTAGTCAGTAACTTACTTAGTAATCAGAGGTCCATGGGGCTATTGCCATTACTTGGTGTCTGTCAGTGTAGTCAGTAACTTACTTAGTAATCAGAGGTCCATGGGGCTATTGCCATTACTTGGTGTCTGTCAGTGTAGTCAGTTGCTCATTTTACTTATCAGCGTGCCATGTGGGCTATTGCCATTACTTGGTGTCTGTCAGTGTAGTCAGTAACTTACTTAGTAATCAGAGGTCCATGGGGCTATTGCCATTACTTGGTGTCTGTCAGTGTAGTCAGTAACTTACTTAGTAATCAGAGGTCCATGGGGCTATTGCCATTACTTGGTGTCTGTCAGTGTAGTCAGTTGCTCATTTTACTTATCAGCGTGCCATGTGGGCTATTGCCATTACTTGGTGTCTGTCAGTGTAGTCAGTAACTTACTTAGTAATCAGAGGTCCATGGGGCTATTGCCATTACTTGGTGTCTGTCGGTGTAGTCAGTAACTTACTTAGTAATCAGAGGTCCATGGGGCTATTGCCATTACTTGGTGTCTGTCAGTGTAGTCAGTAACTTACTTATTAATCAGAGGTCCATGGGGCTATTGCCATTACTTGGTGTCTGTCAGTGTAGTCAGTAACTTACTTAGTAATCAGAGGTCCATGGGGCTATTGCCATTACTTGGTGTCTGTCAGTGTAGTCAGTAACTTACTTAGTAATCAGAGGTCCATGGGGCTATTGCCATTACTTGGTGTCTGTCGGTGTAGTCAGTAACTTACTTATTAATCAGAGGTCCATGGGGCTATTGCCATTACTTGGTGTCTGTCAGTGTAGTCAGTAACTTACTTAGTAATCAGAGGTCCATGGGGCTATTGCCATTAATTGGTGTCTGTCAGTGTAGTCAGTAACTTACTTAGTAATCAGAGGTCCATGGGGCTATTGCCATTACTTGGTGTCTGTCAGTGTAGTCAGTTGCTCATTTTACTTATCAGCGTGCCATGTGGGCTATTGCCATTACTTGGTGTCTGTCAGTGTAGTCAGTAACTTACTTAGTAATCAGAGGTCCATGGGGCTATTGCCATTACTTGGTGTCTGTCAGTGTAGTCAGTAACTTACTTAGTAATCAGAGGTCCATGGGGCTATTGCCATTACTTGGTGTCTGTCAGTGTAGTCAGTTGCTCATTTTACTTATCAGCGTGCCATGTGGGCTATTGCCATTACTTGGTGTCTGTCAGTGTAGTCAGTAACTTACTTAGTAATCAGAGGTCCATGGGGCTATTGCCATTACTTGGTGTCTGTCAGTGTAGTCAGTAACTTACTTAGTAATCAGAGGTCCATGGGGCTATTGCCATTACTTGGTGCCTGTCGGTGTAGTCAGTAACTTACTTAGTAATCAGAGGTCCATGGGGCTATTGCCATTACTTGGTGTATACCGGTGTTCATCTGTTTATTTGTTGCTCATTGACTTAATCAGACTTTTGAAAGCGGAATCTAATTAAAATTCCCATCATAATTTTCATCTCTTGATAAAATGTCCCCCTTTGTTGTCAAACCTAAAGGAGCTTAATACAACTATCAACATATGTTTTTTTATTGCAGTAATGAACAAAATGCATCTGAATTGGATGAACTATAAACAAACTCATTAAAACAAATGTTCAGAGCTAACTAGAGATGGACGCCGACAGACTCGTACCATAGAGATAACTAGAAATGGACGCCGACAGACTCGTACCATAGAGCTAACTAGAGATGGACGCCGACAGACTCGCGTGCCACAGAGCTAACTAGAGATGGACGCCGACAGACTCGTACCATAATACAAACGCAACTGACTGCTATATTGAAACACCTTCTACAACTTGCCTTAAAGCCAGTTACATACACCGGATTTCGATTTTTACGTTTTCCCTTGACAACCTTGAGATGTCGTCTTTAACGCGTTTTTCTAGTTTTATTATATCTATCTTTAAAAGTTTGCTATAATCAATCTTATAAACGGAGTGTGTCATAAACTTTAAATCTAATTTGACACCTCCAGTTACACGCGCCATACACTGTAAACAGTCATGTGTACACATCTATTGCCCTGAGATACATGTAACAGCGAGGCGGATGAAACGTTAATTTAAGCTGCTTTAATGAATTAAACGTTAAATATGGGGTAAGTAATTTTTTGTTACATTTGTCTTGAATTTGTTTTCTTATGGAATTCGATAAGCTCTGTATGACGGTTTAAAAGGAATAAGTATCTGCGCTTTATGTTTAAATGACGTATGTAAACAGCTCACTTAAAAAATCATAAGAAATTTAAATTTGTCGTCTTTTGTGCCTTATTTTTTTACCATCGAGGCGTGACAAGTACCCGGTTAGCCGTACCATGATTATAACACTTCGTTCTCGGTTAGAAACCATGTTCATGAGAATGAGGACTAAGGAATTCAATTGAGTATATTCAATATATAATGGGCCTCGATGGCCGAGTGGTCAAGGTAGTTCGTCTACTATTGATCACGTGGTCTGTCAACACTGAGATTGCGGGTTCGATTCTCACTGCAGGCAGGGTGTACTCGACTCCAATCTTAATTGACAAGGATTGCCAGTTTTCCTACCGCAGGTCGGGGGTTTTCTCCGGGTACTCCGGCTTCCTCCCCCAATAAAAACTGGACGCCATGATATAGCTGAAAAATTGCTGAAAGTGGCGTTATACACCATAAAACAAACAAACATCAATATTTAAATTTAGATGTATTTTGCTGAAAGTAAACTTTCTAACTCATTTACATAACATTACACGAACATTTTGTTGTTAGAACCGATACCTTTAACTGCACCGTGAACTGCATTACACTGTTATGGGTAGGGGTAGATCTTTTCTGTTAATGTGTTTCGGGCATTTTTTTACAGGTGTGTTAACTGCTTTTTTAAATAAAGCAACTGTTAACTGTTTTTCAACCATTAGCTGTTATCTGTTTTCTTAAAAATTAACATTGTTGTTAACTGTTATAAAGAACATAAAATAATAAAAACCATGATTGCTGTTAATAGTATTGCCTTTCGATGACATTCTGCTGTTATCTGTTTTTTTATATTTTTTTCTCATTTAAATTGCTGTTATCTGTTACCATTATTTCAAATTTACTGTTATCTGTTTTGGGAAAAATAAAAAAATTGTTAAGCAGTTAATGGACCCCCCTCTAGCCCCACCCCCCACTGTTATTTAATGGACAATTCTAATTAAGGTACTGAACTTAAATGTTTCCAAGCAATAGTGTCCGGCGGTTGTTAAACCTTCAGTACTGGCCATTATTTTTCTTTTATATTTGGCATTCAAGGCTATCCCAGTTTAAACTTGAAATTATTGTTATTTAATCATTCTTTTCTTCTACATTCAGACAGTAAACATGGGTCGCGCGCAGATGTCACGAGGGTGTCATAAGTGTTGATGTCTCTTCAGTATTTTAAGAATTTAAATTAAATTTAAAGTTATTCACCGTATCAAACGTCCTACATTTAGTGAAAATCGATACGATATAGTCGTGTTGATAACAGATTATACAGGAACGAAAAACAACACCGTATAACCGTCCGTCTCGTTTTCCAATACAAAAGTGAAGATCATTTTTCCAGCATTTAGTGAACTCAGACAAGGTTTTACAGCATCATTTACGTTCAGCAGGCAGTAACAAGTTAACCAACAATAAATTAATTCAGGAAAGATGGCCCAATGGACCAAAATTTTTAATGCTACTAGGAAATTAATATGTGGTATGGGTACGGGCACTTATTTAGCCGTTCGTAGCGGTTACAACCAGCCTACCCTTATCGACATCTTCAAAAGGGATCGTTTTCGTGCAAGGAGAGTAGTACTGTCCAAACACGTTATCCACTGTAATCCGCGGTCAAGCTGTCCATATTTTGACACGACAACCCTTCCAACAAGAGGGCATTCCTTATCTGCAACCGGGTACGCGCTGGCAGTTCTGTGGGTAGAGTACTGTGAAACCTCACAGTATGTCCCAGCTTTAACTTGGTCTTATCATCAAAAGATGGAGTGTAAGCCGTCTACTGTTATTAGTTCTGTATATATCTGCTGCTATACTTTAGTGCTATGTATCAACAGCTATGCTTACGTGCTATGTATTTACTCTTATGCTTTAGTGCTATGTATCTACTGTTATGCTTTAGTGCTATGTATCTTTTCTTATGCTTTAGTGCTATGTATCTACTCTTATGCTTTAGTGCTATGTATTTACTGCTATGCTTTAGTGCTGTATCTACTCTTATGCTTTAGTGCTATGCATCTACTCTTATGCTTTAGTGTTATGTATCTACTCTTATGCTTTAGTGCTATGTATTTACTGCTATGCTTTAGTGCTGTATCTACTCTTATGCTTTAGTGCTATGCATCTACTCTTATGCTTTAATGATATGTATCTACTCTAATGCTTAACTTAAGCATTAGAGTAGATACATATCACTAAAGCATAAGAGTAGATACATAGCACTAAGCATAGCACTTAAGCATAAGAGTAGATAAATAACACTAAATCATAAGAGTAGATACATAGCACTATATCATAAGAAGGACCGAAAATGCAATATGGAATTTGTTTCTGTCCTTTAACTCTTTCTTTTTCCACAGCTACAGTCAGATACCTCCTTGTTATATTCTTCTTCAGTTCATAACTTTATTAGCGTAAATTTAGAGTAGATACATATCACTTAAGTTAAGTGCTATTGTGATTTAGTGCTATGTATCTACTCTTATGCTTTAGTGCTATGTATCTACTGTTATGCTGTAGTGCTATGTATCTACTCTTATGCTTTAGTGCTATGTATCTACTCTTATGCTTTAGTGCTATGTATCTACTGTTATGCTTAAGTGCTATGTATCTCCTGTTATGCTTTAGTGCTATGTATCTACTCTTATGCTTTAGTGCTATGTATCTACTGTTATGCTTTAGTGCTATGTATCTACTGTTATGCTTTAGTGCTATGTATCTACTGTTATGCTTTAGTGTTATGTATCTACTGTTATGCTGTAGTGCTACTGTTATGCTTTAGGGCTATGTATCTACTGTTATGCCTTAGTGCTATGTATCTACTCTTGTGCCTTGGTGCTATGTATCTACGGTTATGCTTTAGTGCTATGTGTCTACTCTTATGCTTTAGTGCTATGTATCTACTGTTATGCTGTAGTGCTACTGTTATGATTTAGTGTTATGTATCTACTCTTATGCTTTAGTGCTATGTATCTACTGTTATGCTTTAGTGCTATGTATCTACTGTTATGCTTTAGTGTTATGTATCTACTCTTATGCTTTAGTGCTATGTATCTACTGTTATGCTGTAGTGCTACTGTTATGATTTAGTGTTATGTATCTACTATTATGCTTTAGTGCTATGTATCTACTCTTATGCTTTAGTGCTATGTATCTACTCTTATGCTTTAGTGCTATGTATCTACTCTTATGCTTTAGTGCTATCTACTGTAATGATTTAGTGTTATTTATCTATATTTTATTGCTATATATCAAATATTATGCATTATTGCTATTTATCTCCTTTAATGCCATATTGCTTTGCTCTAACAAAATCCCCGTTTCAATATTTATCCACCAAAACCCCTTTTCGACACTTTCCAACCTCTTAACCCCAAACTATTAAACCGGATACCTCCCTTTACACAGAACCAAAGAAGAAGAACATGGACATACCTATAATTTCACTTGAACCCTTTCTACAGGGTATCAGTTTTCCTATTGGCTCCTAGAGTAGGTATTTTAAACAAAAACATAAAAATTAAATTAAATTATTTCTAAACAAGAGTGTGCTACGAGTAAATATCAAACTGTTTAGTATGTGTTAATTAAATTGTAACCACCAATTCTTTATCAGTTCGGTGATATTAAATCTGGTTGTGTGTACAATCACACCAGTTGTTTTAAAGCTTTTTAAAACTTTTTTTCAGAAGAACATTTGAAAAAGGATGGTTTTAAATAATTATCATAAACATTTTGAAACATTAATTCATGCAAATCACGCAACGTTTTACTTTGGTACGTTGATGAGAAAACAAATTCAATTCTATTATTATAGAGGAGTAAGCACGGTACAACGTACATCATACCTATACGTATCGGAAGTTATGTAGGGCAGGGTCAAACATGAGAAGTTAAATAGTAAAATCAACTTAAATCATCTAAATCGATGTTAAAAGCTAATATAACAGGTCATTAATACAAAAGAAAAAAAATATGCGGAGCAGACCGTCCTAAAACTAGAGTCTCCCAGGAGCTGTTACCTCTCACCTGGAAAAGGGCCCTGGTGGCCGAGTGGTTAAGGTAGTTCGTCTACTATTGATCACGTGGTCTGTCAACACTGAGGTTGCGGGTTCGAGTCTCGCTGCGGGCAGGGTGTACTCGACTTCAATCTTAATTGATTGCTAGTTTTCCTACCGAAGGTCGGGGGTTCTCTCCGGGTACTCCGGCTTCCGCCCCCCCCCCCCAATAAAAACTGGACGCCACGACATAGTTGAAAATTGCTGAAAGAGGCGTTAAACATCAAATAAACAAAAAAAACCCAAACCTTTCACCTGGAACACAAATGACTATTTTTCAATTTTTGCAATTTATTCTATATGTTATAGACTTTATAGCGCATAAACTGATTATTTGTCCGAAATTGTCGTGTAAGGGTAAAAACAATTTTGTAGGCGTTTCACTATATTTATTATGGCCTTTAATAAGTTACATGGTAAAAACTAGAAACTTCACCAACATTTGCAATAGAAACAGCTCTCGTTCTTTTCTGTTAAAGGTCGGAAAATGACATCAGTGATTTCCATTTTGAACTATTTTCTTCAGGTATTATCAATGTCAATGAATATATTATTACGTCATGACTTCGTGTTAATTCATTTGATTGTTTCATGAGTAACTGGTAGCTTATTGTTACTTATGACGTCAGTTTGTAAACAAATTCCTCTCTTGGAAGGATTTTTTTTAGCAGTTACCAAATTTAAGTTTAAACAAACTACAACGATCCATATGATTTTTAGTTGGCCTTAGATACCATTTAGCTGTTCTATACCCGTATTTCCCTTGGACCGATATCGGGCCCATATCCATACACTTACCACCGATATTAATTTCCGACCATAGTCGGAAATATGACCTAGGTGATCCGATTGCAAAAAATGTTATTAACTTTAGGGCAAAATATTATAAGGAGTCATCGTACAATTTTCAAACAATACACTGATTTGTATGCCTTGTCGTTCCGATTATTGTTTCTATTAACGGTTTTACACTAGGTTCTGTAACAGCGGCCATCTTTGTCTAGGGATGAATACCCTTGGTGTAAATTTGAAACTAGGTAATGATTGTGGCCAATCTTGAAAAATATTAGCAAAGTGGTTTCAGAAAAGAAGATTTTTGAAAAACGACACACGACGGATGCCAAATGATGGCAAAAGCTCTGATGGACCCTTGGTCCAAGTGTGATAAAAATGATGTAATAAGATATAGATTTTAGTATGAAATATGGTTATCCTAGTTTTAATTAGCAGATACAATAACGCTTTTATGTCTGCACATTTCCTGTGTATAGATGATATTAATTTAAACAAGGAGACGTAATTAATAATTAAAAAAACACTCATAGAAATATTATAATGCAATGATTGGTAGACATATTTATGTTTGGTGTTGAAGGCTAAGTGGAGATATTTTGTATTTTATAGATCTCTAAACGTTCCCGCTTTTTATTGCAGAATAGATGACTTCCGCCATCAAGGTAGCAAGATTTTAAAAGTAGGCATTACCGATGATTCCAGTATACATCTGTTAAATCGCCTGTATTGTGTCATTTTGCTTGTAGTGTTAGCCATCTTAGTCAGCAGCAGACAATATGTCGGCAGTCCAATCCAGTGTTGGTGTCCTGCTCAGTTTACAAAGACGCACATGGACTACACGAACGATTACTGCTGGATATCTAATACCTATTACGTTGACTTTGAAAGTAGCATTCCCTTGGAAAAAGAAGCTCGAGTCAGTAAGGAAATCGAGTACTACCAATGGGTTCCGCTGATTCTGATTCTTCAGGCACTCATGTTTTATCTCCCAAGAATGATATGGAAACGCTTTGGAGGTTATTCATACATTAACATAAAGAAGATGTTAAATATGGCGGCAGATTCAACTTTCAAGACTGCTGAAGAAAGAGACAAATCGCTTGACGACATCGTTGCATACCTTCACAAGTATATAAAAATCCGAAATACCATTTCATCCGCTCATCACAAATTGGAAATAGCAAAAGAAAAAATGGCGAGATTCGGAATACATTACGGAAACTATCTCGTATTCTTATTTATGGTGACGTCATTTTTATATATTACATCGGCGGTTGCTCAGATTCTCCTAGTTGACTTGTTCTTAGGAAATGATTTCAAAACACTCGGATTTGATGTTCTGGCTATGATTTTCAAAGGAAGGAAATTTGAAGACCATCAACGTTTTCCACGTGTCACATTTTGCGACTTTGATATCCGCCAAATGACCAATGTCCAAACCTGGACGGTCCAGTGTTCCTTGCCAATCAATATGTTTAATGAAAAACTGTTCTTTTTTGATTGGCTTTTGCTTGTCGTTATGATTATAATTAATTCGGTAAACTTTTTATACAACTTATTATCAATATTTTTGCCATTTCGCACAGACAATTACGTCAAAAAATTCATGGAAATGGACGGAGTTCGTGGCGGGCGAATTGAACATACAAAGTCTCCAAGATACGAAGAAGTTCAGCGTGATTTTGTTCGGGAATATTTACGCCATGATGGTGTTTTTCTGATTTGGTTTTTGAGCAATAAAACCAGTCAAGTCATAGCAGCAGAAATTGTGAACAAACTCTGGCTTCGATATACCAAGGAAGGACTTGTAGAGGCCAAACTGCACATCGATACCGATTATCTCAAACCAGTGGCAGTCTCAGACAAGTTCTCATAATTTTGTAATAACTTCAGTCGTGTGAATTCATAAATTCTGACAAGCTAATATTTAAATTGCTAGCTAGTTACGGTAAACACATTGCATGGTTCCTTAAAATGTAGAGTAACTTACAGTGATATTTTGTGTTTTGTACGTTTGCTACTTGTATGGCTTAAATTATACTAGTGGTAAATTTATTATCCCATTTCTGAACGTTATTGAGCGCTTATCATACAAACTATTGGACCACAATGTTTTAACTGATTTAGCATGAATTAGGCACGTGTAGGTGTTGTGACGCAGGATTATCGAATGTCTCTTCATCAGTGATTATCGAGCTTAGTGCCTAACAATAAGTACTCATTTCCATGATTGAAAGTACTTGTTAAGGAACTGGTGCTGATATTTTCGTTAGTATCGTGTTTTATTTCTCGCAACGAGTGATTAAATTAACAAAATATGTTGCAAAGCATAAAGAAATGAGACATTTTTTCGCATTATATATTTAACACAACATTTGGTTGTTTCTTGTTAACATATGAACACATTTAACTACAATTTTGCCAAATATAACGCTTTTCACAATCAATTTCTTTTTAAGAAGTAAAACAACAATGCATTAGTATATTTTCTGTGCATCATTGGTCCTATATATACAAAACATTGTGCTATTATACAATGTTGATTGTTAGTTTCAATATATGTTTGACATCAATTGGTGAAAATGCTAAAATCATGGCCGATTGTAGTAATTAACAGTACGTACTCACAATGAAGTACTTTTCGCGGAACTTGTGCAATATATATACTCTTTAGAAGATTGTCATGTTATAATACGGAAAGCCCGTGGTTTGAAAGAGCCCAGCTCATTACACGATAAAGACCATTTATAGATTCGCAAAATAATTTGAAGGCGTTACAAAATGTTAAAATTCTCCACTGTACAAAGTCCTCCATATTTTTTCGTGCCAATTAATCTCCATTGGTCCGTCCCATTACCTCGGGTTATTTAATGTTTGTGAACATGTTTACGTACTTCACGTCTTGAGTATCGCTGAAATGCTAATATACACAGTAGATGTCCAACAATTCTTTTATTTTGCTCGTTTTCGTCCACTACCAAGAAAAATTAAAAGCTATTGTTTGGTAATGCGGTCAAGATATGATTACAAAATTAAACGAAACGTTTTAAGTGAATAACCACACAATTTGCGTGTTACCAAGTTAAAAGTGTAATTATTCCAGCTATTTCTTTGTACATTACAAACTCGAGCTGTTTGACGTACACAAACTGTGGCGACATTTAGCTCCACGTCGACTTTCATGTTCAGATCAATACATCTATCTCTATCACGACGTATTAAAGGACAGCAGACATTCTACCTGCATCATGAGATTTAGGTATATAAAGATTAAGACAACAGAGTGGATGACTCGTCGGTCAGTAGATAATCCTCCACTCCAATTTTTGATTGACAGCAATCGCGACGTTCAAAAAGACAGAAATTAAATCAAAACGCATCTAAAAGATGGAGAGCAAGTGCCTGCTTCACGATTTATTTGTGGGCATCAAGTCAGTACACCTGCATCACGAGTTATTGTTGGGCATCAAGTCAATACACCTGCATCACGACATATTAGTGGGCATCAAGTCAGTACACCTGCATCACGACTTATTGGTGGGCATCAAGTCAATACACCTGCATCACGACCTATTGGTGGGCATCAAGTCAATACGCATGCATCAAGAGTTAATGTTGGGCATCAAGTCAATACACCTGCATCACGACTTGTTGGTGGGCATCAAGTCAGTACACCTGCATCACGACTTATTGGTGGTTATCAAGTCAGTACACCTGCATCACGACTTGTTGGTGGGCATCAAGTCAATACACCTGTATCACAACTTGTTGGTGGGCATCAAGTCAGTACACCTGCATCACGACTTTTTGGTGGGCATCAAGTCAATACACCTGCATCACGACTTATTGGTGGTTATCAAGTCAGTACACCTGCATCAACGACTTATTGGTGGGCATCAAGTCAGTACACCTGCATCACGACTTATTGGTTAGTATCAAGTCAATACACCTGCATCACGACTTATTGGTGGTTATCAAGTCAGTACACCTGCATCAACGACTTATTGGTGGGCATCAAGTCAGTACACCTGCATCACGACTTATTGGTGGGCATCAAGTCAATACACCTGCATCACGACTTATCGGTGGGCATCAAGTCAATACACCTGCATCACGAGCTATTGGTGGGCATCAAGTCAATACACCTGCATCACGACTTATTGGTGGGCATCAAGTCAATACACATGCATCACGACTTATTGGTGGGCATCAAGTCAATACACCTGCATCACGACTTATTGGTGGGCATCAAGTCAATACACCTGCATCACGACTTATTGGTAGGCATCAAGTCAATACACATGCATCATGACTTGTTGGTGGGCATCTAGTCAGTACACCTGCATCACGACTTATTGGTTAGTATCAAGTCAATACACCTGCATCACGACTTATTGGTGGTTATCAAGTCAGTACACCTGCATCAACGACTTATTGGTGGGCATCAAGTCAGTACACCTGCATCACGGCTTATTGGTGGGCATCAAGTCAATACACCTGCATCACGACTTATCGGTGGGCATCAAGTCAATACACCTGCATCACGAGCTATTGGTGGGCATCAAGTCAATAACCTGCATCACGACTTATTGGTGGGCATCAAGTCAATACACCTGCATCACGACTTATTGGTGGGCATCAAGTCAATACACCTGCATCACGACTTATTGGTGGGTATCAAGTCAATACAAATGCATCACGACTTATTGGTGGGCATCAAGTCAATACACCTGCATCACGACTTATTGGTGGGCATCAAGTCAATACACCTGCATCACGACTTATTGGTGGGCATCAAGTCAATACACCTGCATCACGACTTATTGGTAGGCATCAAGTCAACACAAATGCATCACGACTTATTGGTGGGCATCAAGTCAATACACCTGCATCACGACTTATTGGTGGGCATCAAGTCAATACACCTGCATCACGACTTATTGGTGGGCATCAAGTCAATACACCTGCATCATGACTTGTTGGTGGGCATCTAGTCAGTACACCTGCATCACGAGTTATTGATGGGCATCAAGTCAATACACCTGCATCACGACTTATTGGTGGGCATCAAATCAATACACCTGCATCATGACTTGTTGGTGGGCATCAACAGAGTGGATGACTCGTCGGTCAGTAGATAATCCTCCACTCCAATTTTTGATTGACAGCAATCGCGACGTTCAAAAAGACAGAAATTAAGTGAAAACGCATCCAAACGATGAAGAGCAAGTGCCTGCATCACGATTTATTTGTGGGTATCAAGTCAATACACCTGCATCACGACTTATTGGTGGGCATCAAGTCAATACGAATGCATCACGACTTATTGGTGGGCATCAAGTCAATACACCTGCATCACGAGTTATTGGTGGGCATCAAGTCAATACAAATGCATCACGACTTATTGGTGGGCATCAAGTCAATACAACTGCATCACGAGTTATTGGTGGGCATCATGTCAGTACACCTGCATCACGACTTATTGGTGGGCATCAAGTCAATACAAATGCATCACGACTTATTGGTGGGCATCAAGTCAATATACCTGCATCACGACTTGTTGGTGGGCATCAAGTCAATACACCTGCATCACGACTTGTTGGTGGGCATCATATTAGTACACCTGCATCACGAGTTATTGGTGGGCATCACGTCAATACACCTACATCACGACTTATTGGTGGGCATCAAGTCAATACACCTGCATCACGACTTGTTGGTGGGCATCAAGGTAGTACACCTGCATCACGACTTATTGGTGGGCATCAAGTCAATACAAATGCATCACGACTTATTGGTGGGCATCAAGTCAATACACCTGCATCACGATTTATTGGTGGGCATCAAGTCAGTACACCTGCATCACGATTTATTGGTGGGCTTCAAGTCAATACAAATGCATCACGACTTATTGGTGGGCATCAAGTCAATACACCTGCATCACGATTTATTGGTGGGCATCAAGTCAATACACCTGCATCACGATTTATTGGTGGGCATCAAGTCAATACACCTGCATCACGACTTATTGGTGGGTATCAAGTCAATACACCGGCATCACGACTTATTGGTGGGCATCAAGTCAATACACCTGCATCACGACTTATTGTTGGGCATCAGGTCAATACACCTGCATCACGACTTATTGGTAGGCATCAAGTCAATACAAATGCATCACGACTTATTGGCGGGCATCAAGTCAATAAACCTGCATCACGACTTATTGGTGGGCATCAAGTCAATACAAATGCATCACGAGCTATTGGTGGGCATCAAGTCAATACACCTGCATCACGAGTTATTGGTGGGCATCAAGGCAGTACACCTGCATCACGACTTATTGGTAGGCATCAAGTCAATACACCTGCATCACGACTTATTGATGGGCATCAAGTCAATACACCTGCATCACGACTTATTGGTAGGCATCAAGTCAATACAAATGCATCAAGACTTATTGATGGGCATCAAGTCAATACACCTGCATCACGACTTATTGTTGGGCATCAAGTCAATACACCTGTATCACAACTTATTGGTGGGCATCAAGTCAATACACCTGCATCACGACTTATTGGTAGGCATCAAGTCAATACAAATGCATCACGACTTATTGGTGGGCATCACGTCAATACAAATGCATCACGACTTATTGGTGGGCATCAAGTCAATACAAATTCATCACGACTTATTGGTGGGCATCAAGTCAATACACCTGCATCACGACTTATTGGTAGGCATCAAGTCAATACAAATGCATCACGACTTATTGGTGGGCATCAAGTCAATACAAATGCATCACGACTTATTGGTGGGCATCAAGTCAATACACCTGCATCACGACTTATTGGTAGGCATCAAGTCAATACACCTGCATCACGACTTATTGGTGGGCATCAAGTCAGTACACCTGCATCACGACTTATTGGTGGGCATCAAGTCAATACACCTGCATCACGACTTATTGGTGGGTATCAAGTCAATACAAATGCATCACGACTTATTGGTGGGTATCAAGTCAATAGACCTGCATCACGACTTGTTGGTGGGCATCAAGTCAATACACCTGCATCACGACTTATTGGTGGGCATCAAGTCAATACACCTGCATCACGACTTGTTGGTGGGCATCAAGTCAATACACCTGCATCACGACTTATTGGTAGGCATCAAGTCAATGCAAATGCATTACGACTTATTGGTGGGCATCAAGTCAATACACCTGCATCACGACTTATTGGTAGGCATCAAGTCAATACAAATGCATCACGACTTATTGGTGGGTGTCAAGTCAATACACCTGCATCACGACTTGTTGGTGGGCATCAAGTCAATACACCTGCATCACGACTTATTGGTAGGCATCAAGTCAATACAAATGCATCACGATTTATTGGTGGGCATCAAGTCAGTACACCTGCATCACGATTTATTGGTGGGCTTCAAGTCAATACAAATGCATCACGACTTATTGGTGGGCATCAAGTCAATACACCTGCATCACGATTTATTGGTGGGCATCAAGTCAATACACCTGCATCACGATTTATTGGTGGGCATCAAGTCAATACACCTGCATCACGACTTATTGGTGGGTATCAAGTCAATACACCGGCATCACGACTTATTGGTGGGCATCAAGTCAATACACCTGCATCACGACTTATTGGTGGGCATCAGGTCAATACACCTGCATCACGACTTATTGGTAGGCATCAAGTCAATACAAATGCATCACGACTTATTGGTGGGCATCAAGTCAATAAACCTGCATCACGACTTATTGGTGGGCATCAAGTCAATACAAATGCATCACGAGCTATTGGTGGGCATCAAGTCAATACACCTGCATCACGAGTTATTGGTGGGCATCAAGGCAGTACACCTGCATCACGACTTATTGGTAGGCATCAAGTCAATACACCTGCATCACGACTTATTGATGGGCATCAAGTCAATACACCTGCATCACGACTTATTGGTAGGCATCAAGTCAATACAAATGCATCAAGACTTATTGATGGGCATCAAGTCAATACACCTGCATCACGACTTATTGTTGGGCATCAAGTCAATACACCTGTATCACAACTTATTGGTGGGCATCAAGTCAATACACCTGCATCACGACTTATTGGTAGGCATCAAGTCAATACAAATGCATCACGACTTATTGGTGGGCATCAAGTCAATACAAATGCATCACGACTTATTGGTGGGCATCAAGTCAATACAAATTCATCACGACTTATTGGTGGGCATCAAGTCAATACACCTGCATCACGACTTATTGGTAGGCATCAAGTCAATACAAATGCATCACGACTTATTGGTGGGCATCAAGTCAATACAAATGCATCACGACTTATTGGTGGGCATCAAGTCAATACACCTGCATCACGACTTATTGGTAGGCATCAAGTCAATACAAATGCATCACGACTTATTGGTGGGCATCAAGTCAATACACCTGCATCACGACTTATTGGTGGGCATCAAGTCAATACACCTGCATCACGACTTATTGGTGGGTATCAAGTCAATACAAATGCATCACGACTTATTGGTGGGTATCAAGTCAATAGACCTGCATCACGACTTGTTGGTGGGCATCAAGTCAATACACCTGCATCACGACTTATTGGTGGGCATCAAGTCAATACACCTGCATCACGACTTATTGGTGGGCATCAAGTCAATACACCTGCATCACGACTTATTGGTAGGCATCAAGTCAATGCAAATGCATTACGACTTATTGGTGGGCATCAAGTCAATACACCTGCATCACGACTTATTGGTAGGCATCAAGTCAATACAAATGCATCACGACTTATTGGTGGGTGTCAAGTCAATACACCTGCATCACGACTTGTTGGTGGGCATCAAGTCAATACACCTGCATCACGACTTATTGGTGGGTATCAAGTCAATACACCTGCATCACGACTTATTGGTGGGCATCAAGTCAATACACCTGCATCACGACTTGTTGGTGGGCATCAAGTCAATACACCTGCATCACGACTTATTGGTAGGCATCAAGTCAATACAAATGCATCACGACTTATTGGTAGGCATCAAGTCAATACACCGGCATCACGACTTATTGGTGGGCATCAAGTCAATACACCTGCATCACGACTTATTGGTGGGCATCAAGTCAATACACCTGCATCACGACTTATTGGTGGGCATCAAGTCAATACACCTGCATCACGACTTGTTGGTGGGCATCAAGTCAATACACCTGCATCACGACTTATTGGTAGGCATCAAGTCAATACACCTGCATCACGACTTATTGGTGGGTATCAAGTCAATACACCTGCATCACGACTTATTGGTGGGCATCAAGTCAATACACCTGCATCACGACTTGTTGGTGGGCATCAAGTCAATACACCTGCATCACGACTTATCGGTGGGCATCAAGTCAGTACACCTGCATCACGAGTTATTGGTGGGCATCAAGTCAGTACACCTGCATCACGACTTATTGGTGGGCATCAAGTCAATACACCTGCATCACGACTTATTGGTGGGCATCAAGTCAATACAACTGCATCACGACTTATTGGTGGGCATCTAGTCAGTACACCTGCATCACGACTTATTGGTGGGCATCAAGTCAATACAACTGCATCACGACTTATTGGTGGTTATCAAGTCAGTACACCTGCATCACGACTTATTGGTGGGCATCAAGTCAATACACCTGCATCACGACTTGTTGGTGGGCATCAAGTCAATACACCTGCATCACGACGTATTGGTGGGCATCAAGTCAATACACCTGCATCACGACTTATTGGTGGGCATCAAGTCAATACACCTGCATCACGACTTATTGGTGGGCATCAAGTCAATACACCTTCATCAAGACTTATTGATGGGCATCAAGTCAATACACCTGCATCACGACTTATTGGTGGGCATCAAGTCAATACACCTGTATCACGACTTATTGGTGGGCATCAAGTCAATACACCTGCATCACGACTTATTGGTAGGCATCAAGTCAACACAAATGCATCACGACTTATTGGTGGGCATCAAGTCAATACAAATGCATCACGACTTATTGGTGGGCATCAAGTCAATACACCTGCATCACGACTTATTGGTAGGCATCAAGTCAATACAAATGCATCACGACTTATTGGTGGGCATCAAGTCAATACAAATGCATCACGACTTATTGGTGGGCATCAAGTCAATACACCTGCATCACGACTTATTGGTAGGCATCAAGTCAATACAAATGCATCACGACTTATTGGTGGGCATCAAGTCAGTACACCTGCATCACGACTTATTGGTGGGCATCAAGTCAATACACCTGCATCACGACTTATTGGTGGGTATCAAGTCAATACAAATGCATCACGACTTATTGGTGGGTATCAAGTCAATAGACCTGCATCACGACTTGTTGGTGGGCATCAAGTCAATACACCTGCATCACGACTTATTGGTGGGCATCAAGTCAATACACCTGCATCACGACTTGTTGGTGGGCATCAAGTCAATACACCTGCATCACGACTTATTGGTAGGCATCAAGTCAATGCAAATGCATTACGACTTATTGGTGGGCATCAAGTCAATACACCTGCATCACGACTTATTGGTAGGCATCAAGTCAATACAAATGCATCACGACTTATTGGTGGGTGTCAAGTCAATACACCTGCATCACGACTTGTTGGTGGGCATCAAGTCAATACACCTGCATCACGACTTATTGGTGGGTATCAAGTCAATACACCTGCATCACGACTTATTGGTGGGCATCAAGTCAATACACCTGCATCACGACTTGTTGGTGGGCATCAAGTCAATACATCTGCATCACGACTTATTGGTGGGCATCAAGTCAATACACCTGCATCACGACTTATTGGTGGGTATCAAGTCAATACACCTGCATCACGACTTGTTGGTGGGCATCAAGTCAATACACCTGCATCACGACTTATTGGTGGGCATCAAGTCAATACACCTGCATCACGACTTATTGGTGGGCATCAAGTCAATACACCTGCATCAAGACTTATTGATGGGCATCAAGTCAATACACCTGCATCACGACTTATTGGTGGGCATCAAGTCAATACACCTGTATCACGACTTATTGGTGGGCATCAAGTCAATACACCTGCATCACGACTTATTGGTAGGCATCAAGTCAACACAAATGCATCACGACTTATTGGTGGGCATCAAGTCAATACAAATGCATCACGACTTATTGGTGGGCATCAAGTCAATACACCTGCATCACGACTTATTGGTGGGCATCAAGTCAATACAAATGCATCACGACTTATTGGTGGGCATCAAGTCAATACACCTGCATCACGACTTATTGGTAGGCATCAAGTCAATACACCTGCATCACGACTTATTGGTGGGCATCAAGTCAATACAAATGCATCACGACTTATTGGTGGGCATCAAGTCAATACACCTGCATCACGACTTATTGGTGGGCATCAAGTCAATACAAATGCATCACGACTTATTGGTGGGCATCAAGTCAATACACCTGCATCACGACTTATTGGTAGGCATCAAGTCAATACAAATGCATCACGACTTATTGGTGGGCATCAAGTCAATACAAATGCATCACGACTTATTGGTGGGCATCAAGTCAATACACCTGCATCACGACTTATTGGTAGGCATCAAGTCAATACAAATGCATCACGACTTATTGGTGGGCATCAAGTCAGTACACCTGCATCACGACTTATTGGTGGGCATCAAGTCAATACACCTGCATCACGACTTATTGGTGGGTATCAAGTCAATACAAATGCATCACGACTTATTGGTGGGTATCAAGTCAATAGACCTGCATCACGACTTGTTGGTGGGCATCAATTCAATACACCTGCATCACGACTTATTGGTGGGCATCAAGTCAATACACCTGCATCACGACTTGTTGGTGGGCATCAAGTCAATACACCTGCATCACGACTTATTGGTAGGCATCAAGTCAATGCAAATGCATTACGACTTATTGGTGGGCATCAAGTCAATACACCTGCATCACGACTTATTGGTAGGCATCAAGTCAATACAAATGCATCACGACTTATTGGTGGGCATCAAGTCAATACACCTGCATCACGACTTGTTGGTGGGCATCAAGTCAATACACCTGCATCACGACTTATTGGTGGGTATCAAGTCAATACACCTGCATCACGACTTATTGGTGGGCATCAAGTCAATACACCTGCATCACGACTTGTTGGTGGGCATCAAGTCAATACATCTGCATCACGACTTATTGGTGGGCATCAAGTCAATACACCTGCATCACGACTTATTGGTAGGCATCAAGTCAATACACCTGCATCACGACTTGTTGGTGGGCATCAAGTCAATACAAATGCATCACGACTTGTTGGTGGGCATCAAGTCAATACACCTGCATCACGACTTGTTGGTGGGCATCAAGTCAATACACCTGCATCACGACTTATTGGTGGGTATCAAGTCAATACACCTGCATCACGACTTATTGGTGGGCATCAAGTCAATACACCTGCATCACGACTTGTTGGTGGGCATCAAGTCAATACACCTGCATCACGACTTATTGGTAGGCATCAAGTCAATGCAAATGCATTACGACTTATTGGTGGGCATCAAGTCAATACACCTGCATCACGACTTATTGGTAGGCATCAAGTCAATACAAATGCATCACGACTTATTGGTGGGCATCAAGTCAATACATCTGCATCACGACTTATTGGTGGGCATCAAGTCAATACACCTGCATCACGACTTATTGGTGGGCATCAAGTCAATACACCTGCATCATGACTTGTTGGTGGGCATCTAGTCAGTACACCTGCATGACCTGTATTACAACCATTATGTGGACAGCAATTAAGTACACTATAACAACAGCAATTCAATTTACTGAACCATAATTAACAAGAATTAAGATTGACAGTAAGTCCATATACATGTATAATGACCTTAATGTGGACAACAAATCTACCTGCTTCACGAGATTGACAAAGAGAAGTGGACAGTAGGTCAATCCAACCTGCACTACGACCTTTATGTGGACAACAATTCAATCAACATGCGCCACGACCGTTTAGATGAACAGTATAACAACGTACATGCAATACAAACTTTAGGAGCACATCAAGCCCCCAATCAGACCTAAGGGCGGAAAACAATTAAGCACCGAGACCTTTCAATGATCAGAATGTTGACACAACAGCTTTATTTACGAGCTAGTAAACATTGGAATGAGTAGTCTTCGACAAGACAATTATTGTTATATGATTAAGTTTATTTTATTTTAATAGATTTTGAATTTTTTGTTAACTGAGAATCTTTTTTAAAATATATTGTCTTTTTCTATATACAAATAATCCCACATTGGTGTAGTTCTTGATTTGCGATTTTCTTGTATCTTGATACTTGAGACTTTAAAAAAGTCAAATGAAAAAAAAAACAAATGTAAATCTGTACAGATAAGTATTAAAACAGTTCTTATATTTTCCTAAACATGTAACGTAGTTCATTCTGTTGTTTATTTGTGTTTAAATGTTGTTTAACGCCACTTTCAGCAGTTTTTCAGCTATATCATGGCGTGCAGTTTTTATTGGGGAGGAACTGGAGAACCCCTCCCCCCTGACCTCCGGTAGGAAAACTACACCCTGCCCGCAGTGAGACTCGAATCCGCAATCTCAGTGTTGACAGACCAAGTGACGTCATTCTGCACAGGTCAAATGTTTTGCTGATAACAATTGTTCTCCCTTTAGTTAGAGACATCGTCATCTACGCTTTTAATGGTCAAAATAAATATATACCTAGTAAACCGAGGCGTATCATCAGATACACAAAGTAAATTCATGAGTATTAGCCTGTAACGATGAAATATTAGTAACTTTTAAAACATTAATCTAACAGTAATTCATAGTACATGTATTATTTATGATGTGAAGGCGAGTTTCTGTTTGCAATAGTAACGTAAGATATACAAATTGTGTACAATATACAAGGAGTGTCAGACATAACAAGAAATGACATGGGTTACACCCATATCCAGAGATGTTCGATTTATTGGTTTTAGGTGTATCCGATTTGGTTTTAATAGTTTTTTTCAACTTGTTTTATTTAAATTTCATCATATGCTGTAAAAGGTTACAAATATAGACAATTGTGCAAGGCAAGAAATAATCATCTTGATTATAATATCTCAACTTTGAGAAGAGTATTGTAATCAAAAAAGCAATTGTGTAGGAAAGACAAATGTTTACCGTACAATAACAATACACATAATCACGTGGTTCTGTGGGAAAAAAGGGGGGCGGTAAGATCGACAGTTATCGCGTACTTCCGTCGGGCATCCTCGGAAGATCAAAGAAAAATACCGACAAGTTACAATTTCAATTGATTTAATTTTACAGTAATTAAAATTGTTTTTCAAAAAATTTGCAATTAAAATATATTCAAACGTCAAACTAACGTTCATTTGCATAAACATTGCTAAGAACTTAATAATATTTTCAGACTGTAAAATAAAAAAATATATATAGAAGAGTCAGACATGTAATTATATGCCTCTGTTTTTGCAAAACAATTTATGAGATTATTAACTTCTAGAATTATTTTCAGCTATTACAACTGTTGATGACCTTTATTGGAATGTAACTGAATTGTTTTTCTATTGTATTTTTATATACATTTTGCAAAATTTCATATTTTAGTTAGTTTTTTTATTGTATTATTATTTTTAAAATTTCATATAGCTTTTTTTAATTTCTGTTTGTTTAAAGGACTTCATATACGATCTTAGAGGTATGTTTCTATAAGTATCTAAATATAACTGCTTCTTTAAAATAGTTATACATAAAAATTTTAAATCTTGAATTAAAGAAAAATGCAAACCTTTTGTGTTTTTTTTTTTCTTATTATAAAGAAATTTATTTTCCCTACCAATGTCTATGACATTTTTCACTCATTCAGAAAATCAAATTTCTTTAAATAACATGCCTGTTTTAAAATCTTATTTTCGTATAAAAATCATAATCTAAATTAGCATTTTCGTGGCTAATTATGTGAGTATTAATGGTCTTCCATTTATACCTTTCATTAAAGTTCAGTGTCATAAATAAGCAAATAGCAAATAAACAAGGCACATCTAATTTACAATTACAGAAATATCTCTTACCTCTCATCCCCCACCATGCACACACACGCACGCCTCGTTCTCGTCCAATCTCGTGCGAGAGAGTTTCGGATTTCGAAATCGTAAATAATCAAAACCCAGGGAAATTAAATTTAATGTTCAAGATTGATGAATTTCTACATAAAGGTTTCATTTTCTACCCTAATGAAATAATCCAGAAATTATACTGAAAACTATCGATCATGCATTAAGTAATACAATAAAATTTTAAAATGCATTATTTTTATCAAATCATCTTATCGATTCCCATAAAAACAAATACATTCACATTCTATTATGTGAAGATTAGAAACTGCATAAAAACTACTACCCTAGAAATTCTGACATAACAAAAGAAATAAAATTGAAAATTATCGATAAAGTCAAATTTATAATCATCTACATTTTTATGTAAAGATATGAATGCAAAAAAGATATGAAGCTTGCTCTATCAAGCATGAAATAATCCAAACAAAAAAATATAATGATAAAATTGAACTGAACAAGTCTTTCTAACATATACATTACGTAATATAACCAGGGACAGTCTATACAGTTAGTATAGACTGTCCCTGATATAACGTAACAAAATCTAAAAATACCTTTTTATTACCAAATTATCTAACTAATTAATAAAAGAAACACCGATATATACATTTTATTTTGTAAAGATAAGAATGCATTAAAAAAAATACTAAGCATACCCTATAAATCGTGAAATAATCCAAGAAATAAAATTGAATCGATGATCCTTCTAGCGAGGTCAAAAGCGCATTAATATACAATTTTTTTCATCTTTGCTACTCCTTATAAGATTAGGACAGAAAAATGTATTTTAAAGCTAGTAGAATTTAACAAATACGAAAAACTGTAATCGAAATATTTTCTTTAGCATTAAATTAGCCATTTTATCACTTACAACATGAACTATATTGTTGTATGGTTTTTACCTTTTTGCTCAATTTACCCGAAAACAATTATATATCATGAAGAGATAATAAGAAGAGATCGAACATATGATAAGTTAATATACCACATTTCAATATGTTTAAAAATTAAACCCAAATTTGTATCACTGTATACATGTACGTAGACATGTACAGAATCGAAACAACCTTTAATGATATATCTGTACTTTTCAATATTAAATGATATTTTTAGCTTTTTATTAAATGTTTGTGTTTTGTAAAACTTAAACATCCATAAAATAAATATGTCCTAAAAGAGACCGGTCTGCACACATATACACTGGGTATAACAAATCAGTAACCCACGCATGCCTGTTGAAAATTCCATTCATATGACAGTTAAATCTTTGTTAATTTTACCTGTCGAATGTGAGGTTAACGTGTACCGTGTTTGTTTATTTACGATTAAAGAAAAATCGTATGGCGAAATAACGGGTATAAGGGAAATATGAAAACTGATTAAAATATTTTTGTCTGCCATAATGGGGTGAGTATTTTTATTTCTTATGTGTAATATGTAGTTTTTGTTAATGTTTTGGTTATGTTTTGTTTTGATTTTTTTTTGTTGTTAGATGAGATGTTAAAACGTTCCTTTATATCAAACACGTTTGCAATACAAAGAATACAGCACAACAGCAGGGAACTCTTTTAAGAATTTAAAATGAATTTTAATTTATTATACATTTACACGACATTTATTTCTTCAAATGAAGACATGGATAAATTTATGTATTCCAAATGTTGCTTTATTTGTATTAAATTGGAGACCTTTCAATATAGTATTATGTTATTTTGTTAACAATGTCTTCTTTACTTCAGCCAATTATTATTGTTTTTCTGAACCCAGTTTGAGGTATTTATTTCCGCTAAAAACGTTAATAAGACCATGGTCTTTTTTTGGGGTTACGCGCATGTCAGGTAATCTCCGTTGTTGAGGCGAATAATTACTGACTTCCAGGAGGGATATTTAAATTTCTAATTACTTGCGCCGACGAGGGGTGAATTATCAGTGAAAAGTTGTATAATTGAGTTGCTAGTTCACTCAGTTTCCTTTTAATTAATTAAGGTTTGTGATCAATCAATGGTTCAAGCATTTTATTAGTAATTAAGAACAGACAATGAAATCAATATAAGATGGTCTTGACAAGAGTCTTGTAAATGTATATTATAGTAGGACCTCACGGTATCGATCTATTTATTGATCCACTTATTTTCGTCAACCATAAACAACATAAATAAACAAACTTATCTGGTTTCCTTCTTTGTTATATCCACTGATATTGCTAGTCTCTCTATCTCGCCAATTCTGATTATCATATTTTATCATGTTTTTAAAATTCAAATTTTTTCTGATGTTAAAATTAAGTAGATCGATACAACTGGTTCCTATATAAGTTGTAATATAAAATAATATGAATGAAGGCACAGCCTAAATGTGAGCATAGCACGTTGTTCGTGTCGTTACTTCAGAGCCCCAAACAGCGCCTCTTCATTCCATTGCCATTGATGACGTGACGTCTTACACTAATGTGTTGGTGACGTCACAAAACTCAATTTCAAATACAACATTTCAGATTTGTCTGGCATTTTTGTAGTTATTTAAAAAATAAACACTTTAATTTTATAGATATCAAAATTATTTTGGGCTATTTTTATATAAAAAAAAAGGGAAAATACCAGGTCTCGTTAAGGCCAGACCCAGTATTTGAGTATTTTCGTAAATTCCCAATGCATTCAGAGTAGCCCAGGTTTCTTTTTCAATGATCATATTTTGGGTCTCGTGCAATTTGGCAGACTCTGTACATTAGTGAGCTTCTCTTCGCTCGCATATAAATAAAGGCACATCCTAAATGTGGTCATAGCAATGTTCATGACAACAATGTCAATTTTTAAGAAAACAAATAAAAGCTAATGGTAAGGAAAGAGTTACGAGTTTCTATATTTAATATGAATGCAGCCTTAAATGCGAGCATCGCACATTGTTCATGTCGTTACATCAGAGCCTCCTAACAGTGCCTCTACATTCCATTGATGATGTGACGTAATAATGTGTCTGTGACGTCACAAAACAGCGTTTCAGATTGAAAAAAAATGTCTGGCTTTTTTGTGGTAATTTAAAAAATAAGCACTTTAATTTAGCCGTTTGTAAAAAAAAAGGGGGAAAAATACCGAGTCTCGCTAACGTGAGACCCGGTATTTTCGTAAATTCCCAATGCATTCCGAGTAGCCCAGGTTTTTTTTTCGATGATCATATTTTGGGTCTCGTGCAATTTGGCAGACTCTGTACATTAGAGAGCTTCGCTTCGCTGGCATATTAAAAAAACAGTTAACAGACTGTAAAAATGCTCAAAACACATAACAGAAAAGATTCTGTCTGACGTTTCAGCTTGACTAGATGCAGTATTTTTCCACATGGAGTTTTATTCTGAAAACAAAAATTTTAAATGATAAAATCTACAGACAGTTCTAAACTATCAATTCATCACAGTAAAAATATAGAGGCGATGAGTCAACCAACCTCGATTGGCGATGAGTTGGTAGTGGCGATGAGTCGTCCTGTTACCGTGCCTATGATGCCTAATTCATATTACTTATATTTATAATGTTTTTTCATTTTTTACATATTTTTAGAATCATTCATTGTGAAATGCCAAAGACAATGCAGAAAACCTGGGATGGACTTAGGAGAAAGGTAATACATATAATGTCAGAAAATATTACACTTATTTGTACGAGCCTTAGAAACATGTAGAAAATGCTAGGCTATGTCAAGCATTTCTTACCTGTTTCGTGGGGTAAACTATATATTTTTTGACAATGTATGAATAGTGTTTTTATTCTGCAACCTGAAAATGCATTTTATACTACCAAAAAACATGAAAAAAGTACACTTCTATCTGATTTTTTACTTGACATTTTCAGCACACATAATAGCGATAGACTGACATCACAAACAAATATTGTATTTGACAACATGTCGTAAACCAGAACAAAATACTTAATACAGTTAGAAGTAAGGACTAGATACCTGAAGCTGACATCATTATTTAAAATTAAAATAGTGCTTTTTTCGTAGAGTTGTATTTGTTTGGTTGAAGTGGTAGTTGCAGAATAAATATAATTATTCTTAGTCATCTGTTAATTTATTAAGTGCTATGAATAAATTATAAAAATTTGGATATACTGATATTAAAACCACACATTTTGCCGCAACAGTATTGAGTATTAATAAACATAAGAGACATTGCATTGGGTCAGGTACAATTAATTTAGAAATATGTTAAAGCAATATTCAAATATTGTGTGAAAATTATCCAATAAAATGGCTTTGCTATTTGCATTTACTAATTACCTGTCCCTTAACATCTTTCTTTTAAATTTTAGGTTTCCAAGTTTAATGACTTATTTCCACAGTCCCATGTGATATGCATTGCACTTATTGATAACTGTTACATGTTTGAAGGTAATTATGCAATAAGCTGTTTCATATATTATTGCCTTAAGATTTAGCTGATAAGATTTCATTAAGAGATTTCAATGAGTAAAGACTGGATTTATGTTTCCAATGATGGACTTGCAAGGTCACATCATTTCTCTTTAATTTTGTGGGGACTTTGTCTAGATGATTATTATATGATATATAATAATAGTTCATGCCTTCTTATTTTTAATTACATTAATCACATTAATTAATGACATTAAATCTTTTCTTTTTTTTTGCTATTTAACTATAAATATTACTCATGTTTGAAGCTAAAAATTATAAAATGTTTTATAAACAAAATATAAAGTCTTAGACTGTGTAATATGACCTCTTAGTGTTGTTGGTGGCCTATGCACCTTAACAGTACTAAAGTCTGATGCAGTACATGTACTTAAAGAAATCACTTTTATTTAAAGGTAGTGATGTAATGAAGAATGGCTTCTCCTCCTCATTAGAAGTAAAAGAAAAATATAAAAGTCTGGTTACTTCACAGAACTTTTTCTCACAGCCACAAGGTTAAAAAATACAAAATTTAAACATGTACACTTATGATTATTAGTTTTGTTACAATCCCATGTTGCTTCTGACTTGAACCTTAAGTATATTAAAGTACTATTATTATGCATATTTGTACAATTATAATTTAATTCTCAATTGATACAATTTTTATGAAATGAGGAATTGTTCTGATATACAAAAACTTGTATTGGTGTAAATTATTACTGATATAATTTTCTCTCAAAAATGTGTCTGCAACAAGAAAAGATATATCCTCTATTTGTGACTAGTACCTAGGCTATACTCTGTTGTTTTGTAGAAGTGATTGAGGAAGTCAGTAACAGTGTGTCGGATGCCCTGTCAAAACATTGTTTTGATATGGACATGGGAGAAATGAGAAATTTGATAGGTGCTGTTTTGTGTCCACCTAATAAAATCCAAGGTACTATTAAAATAAGGTTACTTCATATGCATGGAAAAAAATATTATCATTTTTTCTTTTTGATAAACTTTATTGCATTCTCTAAAAATCTAGAAATTTAATTAGAGTTTACAGATGTCACTGTTGATCATGGTAAATGTTAATAAACACTTTAACTAATGTTCAACACTTTCATCTTACCAGTTATATCATCATTTAATCCTGTTTTTGTTTTTTTTTCAATTTGCAGGCACAGGAAGAATGAAAAACTTTTTTGACGATGCAGAGAATTGTCCTGTTTGGTGGAAGAACACATCTGTTCCATTTGTCTCCCTAAACCACCCAAAGTGTACATTATGCCTCATTTCTTGTTGCTTTATATTTAAAACTGACATAGTTCCATGTTTTGCACAAAAGAGCTGCCATTCTGTTTATTTTTTAATATTTTTATGCTTGAGTGAACTGAGAAAAATGGGGGCAGGGGGTGTTACTAATGATTGCCAAAGAAAACATCAATGTCATCTAGACACATTTTCTTGTGTAATAATTGTGGAGGGTTCAAGAAACTGTTAGCCGTATTAAATAGTTCAAAATAAGCCAACTTGTTTTAATTATTAATTATTAATAGTTAAAGTCAAATATATCTTTTTTATTTTCCAGGTGGCCAAAAGAGAGCAACAATCTCTCAGGTATACCAGTTGGTTGAGTCTATGCAGGACTATTTTAACATTGTTCCTGCACCCCCTGCAAAGAAGAGTAGAAGTGATTATAGGTATAAAAGACAGTTGCTTGAAAGATAATGTTTACGTTTCAGAAAGTGTAGTTTTTAAATAATTTAAATATATGCATAAGAAGTCACAAAATTTAAATTAACAAAATGCATCAAGTTGCCAGTTTAAAAAAATCTAATTACAACATTTTGTTTTCATCAGCTACTGGGGTCAATAGTTTTTCCATTGTTGTGATTATTAGTAATGTATGGCAATCTATAACTTTTTACAAACTTAATAAAATTTTGACAGAAGTAATCATGATAAAGTTTTAAAAGGAAACACAAACAGGTTTAAAATTATTCTTGCTGTATGAGATTGGTTTTTTTTTCAACTTTAAGAAAACAAATTTGTGGTAAAGAATAATAGGTCTTTGTGTAAGGCACTCTGATTGGAGTCTGTCATCTCAACCTGAAATCTGCCACTAAAGAAGGAATTTATTATCAGTATTCAGTCAAGAACCAGTTTCTGATCATGTGTATATTTCTTTTTCAGAAGTAGATTTTATGACACTCCTATCCCTAGTTCTTTGTCTGCTTCTGTTCATTCTGTTGGTTCGTTAACTACATTAACCTCTGTGTTGTCTGATAGAACCTCCACTACATGTACTTCTGTTACCACTTCTGTTCCTTCTACTTCTGTTACCACTTCTGTTCCTTCTACTTCTGTTACTACTTCTGTTCCTTCTACTTCTGTTACCACTTCTGTTCCTTCTACTTCTGTTACCACTTCTGTTCCTTCTACTTCTGTTACCACTTCTGTTCCTTCTACTTCTGTTACCACTTCTGTTCCTTCTACTACTGTTACCACTTCTGTTCCTTCTACTTCTATTTCCACTTCTGTTCCTTCTACTTCTATTTCCACTTCTGTTCAGTCTACATCTACTAACACTTCTATTAACCTTCCTACTAATCCTTTAGCCTCTACTTATTTCCCATCCAACATCCCCATGTCCACAAGTATCAATTCTAACATCATCAACCCAGACATAGCTTCTTCACATACTGATGATAGTGACATTGCCAACCCATGCATTTCTCAACATTCTGGAACTTCTTTGAGGCAACGAAGGGAACAACTTTTGGAATTGGCACAAGTAATTATTTTATACATCAGTTTTTTACATACAACAGCATAAATTATTTTAGAGTTCTTAAAGAGATTTTTTTTTTAATAAATATTAAGGTTCATGGAGCTTAGACTGATTTCTTCATTTAAAATATAAATACACACCATAGTATGTTACAATATAAAGTGGGATTTCTTACTGTGTATTTATTGTGTTTTAGTTTTTTTCTGAGTATCTAAACATAATTTTCATCAAAACATTTAAAAAAATATGAAAATGTTTCTAAGAATGCCCAATTCTTTAATATTAAGCATTTATATGGATAGGACCTGATATTTCTCCATATATTTTTGACAGGATTCTGTCGAGAAAAACAGTGTGGACCTACTTAGAATCTTGGGGTCTGGAAATTGGAATGAGTTACTGGCACTTTGTGATGTATTGGAACCTTTTTTACCATCTGTTCCATCTTCCCTTACAAAGGAGTGGCATGTCCAGAAGTTGCTTCATTTCAATAAAAAGTATGGAATTGCAAAACATACAATACATGCATTTTTAATTTGATCATTACACGTGTATTGATTTTTGGTAACCTGTTAATTGTTGACAAGATTAAATTAAACTTCTTCCTTGCTTTGTTACATTATAAGTAACAGTCAATGGTAACATGTTACAGTACAGAGGTGAATACAGTTTTAAAATGATGGTAATACTTAAAAATTTGTTAATTAGGGCCCCGCCACTTTGTGGCAGACACCCTATAGTAATCAGTCTGTCCGTAGGTCAGAAAACTGGTCAGGGCTGTAACTTTTTTATCTTTTGAGGAAGACTTTTGATATTTGGAATGTGGGTAGAAAATATCAAGGCAATGTGTTGTATACCATGTTTGATGACCTTGACCTCAAAGCCGACAGGGCCCACAGTGAAGGGTACCATCTCATTGATATCTAGTTAATTAAATTTCTGGTGCTTCAAATACATTTGTTCTATGTGAACAGGATAACAAAATTACCTTGTTGTTTTTTTAAATATATGTGATGACATACTCAGCGAATATATAACACGTAGTTAATTAATTTTTTTTTCTGTTTAGATATGAAGATTTTATCCCTGCAAGTATTGGTAACAGAGTATGTTTGACAACCACAGCAGATGGAAATTGCATTTTTAATGCATTCGCCATCACTCTATATGGAGATGAAAAAAATGCATTCTTGCTGAGATTGTCAACTGTTGTGAAAATGGCTGGCAAAATCTTGGAATATTCCAAATATGTAAGTTTAATATAACCAAATTGGAAATCATTTTAATCAAAAGAGAAACAATCAGTTGCATGTTTTGCTTCAAATTCAATTTGTTACAAGTCACAACATTGCTTCACTTGGCTCACAGGAATATATATAAAATATAAGGCAATTGATTTTTGGTAGTGGTTTTTTCACAGTATATCTTGGATGAACCCACTACCTAAAGCCAATTGCCTTATATTTTGTTTATCTGCAATTTATAACCAAGAATATATCTTTGTGAAATCCATGCAAAAGTAAGAAAAAAATACAGAATCAATCTGTTATGCAAAACAATTTCAAAAGAACTATTTTGTCAAAGTGATCTTTGAAAAATGGTGTGTTATGTTATTTAGTGTCAACGTCATTCAACCGGAATGTGGTGTAATGAATGGACGTTTATTTCATTGATCCTGTGTAAGGTTACAAGGTAAGTTGTTTTTAATCATTTATGTAATAGTTTGTGAATGAGAATTTTTTTATTTTACTCTTAATTATAATATGGGGTGTCAAATTTTGTGTTGTTAATATTTTCTCTTTCACGAACCGTATTATTTCTAATTTATGTTGCCAACATTTCGGATCGATTTTCCAATGGAATGTCAGTTCAGAGTTTCACTTTTTATGTTTTCTATATTTTGTATTTTTTATCGTTATCATTTCTGGTAACTGTTTGGTGCTGTGTTATTTTTCATTTTCAGTACTTTGCAGTGGCCAGGGGAGATACGATTTTCACATCATTTATTTAGATCCAGTTTTTAATTACAATGTATTGATGTACAGTATGTGATGAGTTAAAGGTTCTTGCATAGGGCGAACGTTACTGCCATAATGATCCTTTTACAGTTTTGTGATTTACCCCAAAAATGGCAAGGTTATTCACACTTTCTTCTGGTGAATGAACCAGAATTCGGGATTTCATGTCACTTGCTGTTTATTGTTGATGTTTGTGCAATTTGAAAATTTTTTGCCAGAATCAATGTGTGAAGACATTAATCTTATCCTTTTTACTATTGGAGTATTGGAGAGAACAGAATGAAATAATTAATTGTTAGATTGAAAGTAGTCTTTTCTTAAAAATTTAAATGGCATAAATTTTGTATTTTTAGATTGCGGAGGAATTTGGAGATAATTGCCACAATTGGATTTCATCCTTTTGTGGACAAGAATATTTAGTTCCTGATGATGTCTCTGTTGGGGAAATGGTAGAGTACATGTGCCAACAGGAACTAGTACTGACTGCAAGGTTTCCTTACAGAGATTGCAGTAAGATTCATATAATGTACATGATGTAGTGCACATTACTTATGTTACATTCTTCTGCATTATCTCAATACAATGAACCTTAAACTTCATGACCATCTTAAGAAATTTATTTGATTTTTTTAAATGATACTACTGTGGTTATAATACAACACACTTAAACTGAAAGCAATATTTTTTTTATCTCATTGAAATGCACACTGAGACTATGCTATTGCTTAGTGTTTTTGTTGTACTTAGTCTACACTTTTGTTTCAAATAAATGATGTTATTTACTGTGTAAGATTGCTGTTTTAAAAGTTGTCATACATTTCAGGTCAAATAACATTGATATTGGTAATTATTTTTAAGCATTATTCCACATACACTTATTAGCCAACATTTTGAAGAGACCCATCATCAACCATTACTCAAGACACGAACTAACAATACCCTACATGCAGGACATTTTTCCATCTTTGTCAGAAATTCATTATACACAGCCAATTCATATTGTTTGGATACCAACTAAGCCAAGCAGGTATGAAATTATTAAAATGTTACATTTTAAATATTTGCATTTCGTGTAAATTAATTTTAATTTAATATTTACTGAAATAGAAGATTTAGAATTTTGCAAAACACAAGTTTTATTCTGTTCCATTTGTTAATTAATTAATTCTTGCTTCCATTGTACCGATTGCCTAGATAACATTTCTATTTCATGTTTTATATAACTTAGTCATGCATTTTTATTATAATTAATATATGCATAAAGCTAGAATTTCATTAGTAATGTGCGCTTGTAAAGTGACATGTTTTTTATCTTTATACAAATGCTTAGTTGACGTTGATGAAGCAGTAGAATTGTCTGACAATATTTGCAGATGTTTCAGTGGCTGATATTTCAGATTTACTCAAAGCAAACAACTCAAAATCAACAAATCTCATACTTTTTGAACATAATAAATGTCATATTTGATGTGCAATAACACACTTAAATCAACTAGAATGCTAAAACATTAAGTATCATAAAATAAACAACATACAGATTAGGGGATGTTAGTTTACATTGCTTCCCTCAGAAAAACATTGTCATGAGGCAAAAGTTATACTATTGCAGATATGCATCCTTACGACATGTGGTCCCAGCAGTGTGTTTACCTGGACCATTCGGAGCACATTTAGAGGAATGTGCCTTTGAAGGACTTGTATGTTGTGCCTTCATGTCAAAGGCAAACCGAGATCATACACCTGTCTGGGTGGAATGTACTATCTGTGGCCAATGGGTTCATGATATGTGCATGAAAATAGAGGGAACAAAGATAAAGGATGAGGACCCATTCCTCTGTGGGTGTCATATTTTAATTGATGGACATGTAGTTCTCAATAGGTATGCATATACTAATTGAGCAAATTATATTTAAATTAGGTTAAAGAACATATTTTTCTTTTATGTTTTTTGGTTTATATGTAGGGTATTGTGTATTCAGTGTATTTTTCTTTAAATTGCTATTGCTTAAGCCTTCCAAAATTTATATTTGTATGATTTTTACTTTCACTTACAATTTTTTTGGTCTAATTAGCTTCAATATTTATATCATCTTAATTTTGATTTAGCATATATGTATAAAAATATAATATACATGTTTTGTCATATATATGAGCTCTAGGAAACATATAAGATATAAAGCCATCTTTCAATGTGTGTACTTTCAGCCAAGAATGGTACAAAAATCTAACATTGGACTTTATCAAGTCTTATGTTAGTTTGAAGGTAGTTTTTGTAAACAAATGTGATTTTTTATTGCATTTAAGATTACAACAGATGATTAAGAAGTTAATTTTGAGATTTGTTAACCTGTGCAATACATGGTTTCAATTTTCAATTGTAATATTTCAGGGCTTGACATTAATGTTTGATTTTCCATTACCAAACAAGATAGTATTTCAGACAAGTTAAACTTTATTGTCACTTTTTGGAGTTTAATTTTCATTGGCTCAAAATATTAAAAGTCATATTTATGTACTAACTTTAAATAATGGAAAACCAAATACTGTCTTAAACATTAACATATATAATGGACTACCACTGTTATGAAAACTATTTAACAAGTTATTTAAAATTTTTTAAAGTCTTTATACAAAAACTTTTAAGCTATGCGATATGTTGGATTTACATCTATCACATCTAAGAAAAACTAGTGGTGAAAGCAAGGCTTTTAATTTTAATACTTAAAAACAAAATAATATATGATAAAAGACTTTTTCTTTAAGACTTGTAGGTCAGAAAGTTGTTTGCATGTCACTTTTCTGAAGGCACTAATGTAAACTGAAGTCTATGTCAAGCCTTGAATTTGATTTCTGACCTTGCATAAAATTTCCTTTTAATGACAGGAAATATTTTAATTCAAAATTTGTTTAATCATAATGTATTTTTAAAGGAGAATAGTACTGTTGTGATCTTTGCATGTCATAGATAGTTGACCATTTCAGTTGTCATGTTTAGTCTATTGCATTTGAAGATAAATGTTTGTTTTGTTAAAATAATTAGGCATTCCAATTACAAAATAGGTATCATGCTTTTGTTTTTTAATGTCAGTATGTATGCAGTGTAAAATGTTGACTGTTATTTAATGTTCTTTAAAAAAAACCTTATTTTTTGTCTCGTCTGCGACGAAAGTCGCTGGAGGCAAGACATATGTATGGGAATCCGGCGGCGGCTGCGGCGTAAACACTTGACATCTTGCTTCATATCTTTGTAAGCCCAAGCCCTAGGTCCATCAAATTTAGTCCAGAGGTAGCTTATGATGAGTACTTGCCAGTCAGTCACATGTCACCTGACCTTGACCTCAATTTCACGGTCCAGCGACTACGTTAAAGTTTTTGGGTTACGACAGTTCCTCTGTAACTACTAGGATGACAATATTTGGTGTATAGGTTGCTGATGACTAGTACATGACATTTTAGTTGGAATGCCTAGTTTGTGTTTTGAATGAATAGCCAATTTAAAACCAGCATGTTAGAATTGTGTCTTGATACTGCATCTTGTTTTATGATTTTGTTTATGTTCATACATATTGGTTAAGTTCTGAATCAGAGTATCATTCACAATGTAGATAGTTTTCTTTTTTTGGCCATTTTATGCCACCTATTATTGATATTTTTCTATACGTTACCAATAGGACATTCATGAACATGTATATTTATACCATTTCCTTGTTTAAAGCAACTGTATGTGTAATTGTCTTATTGAACAATTTATCAATACAAGTCATCATTACTGTTTATTAATATATCTGATATTTCATAACTTTTTTAACAGGATGTTGTGAAAGATAAAAAGCCCTCTTTAAGAGGATATATTTATAGGAATGCTGGCTTCGCTATGATGAGGAGAAGCCTCAGAATTGGTAGATTTGGACCATTTCAAGAAGAAATAGTAAGCTTTTTCATGTAGTGCAACTTATAACTATAGAACTGTCATAAGCCTTCAGATACTTGAGATAATAAAGCAATGTTACTTCTCTAGATTTATAACTTAGTTCCTGTACTGGGAATTCTACAATGACATCCTTGCTGAATTCTTGTGTTATTTTTCAAATTTTATGTATACAATATTTCATGAAACTATAACAAAACTGCTGAGCATATCTGTTTTTACATTTGAAAACATATAGAACATTATATGGATAACCAGTGTAAACTGGAAGTCAGTATAATTTTTTTTTTATTACAGGTTGACAGTTTAGTACAAGAACTAAGGAATTATACACCTTTGAATGAGCAAAGTCTAGTCCTTGATGTATATCTTCCTGAGGTAAAGCTGCTAGTGCCATATTGTTATTCAACAAATAAATTGACACTGAATGTTTTCCATTAATGCCAGGAGGTTTAGTATTTGAGCTTTCTGTTATTCAGACCAAATTACATTTTGGTTATATATTTTTTTGCACATGCCATTTAGATTCAAAATGATTAATTAATATAGTTTGAATATATAGATTCAGAATAATTTATTTACATGTTTGTTTTCCAATATATTTTGCTTTTCAACAATCATTTGTTACAGATGATAATTTAGTATAATTTGCACTTTTTATATGATTGTTTCAAAAAATTTCAGGTTCTTCTGTGCATTGTAGAGAAAAGGGAAGGAGTGAATCGACTACTTGCTGAAAAGGTTTTACTGGACTACTGATTGATAAAATTTCATGTATAATAAGCTACACTTTTGAATTTGTTGACTTGGTTAAAGTAAATGCATCTTGAGTGTAAGTCATCAAGTCCATTATTTTTTATGTAACTGCATAAATTATATAACACAATTGTTGTTTAATTTCTAATTTACATGTTGTTATGTTTAGAAATCCATAGTGACCATTAAACGAAGGGTGGTTCTGATTTTCGATATTCTGACCGCAACCTTTTGTTGAAGAGCAAAATTTTATTTTCAAGTTTAAATTTAGCTGATTTATTTTGTGTTTAATTTGAATGGGACTGTTTTCTTGTGTTTCTTTTAAAATTCTGCATCTTAATTGATTCAACAGATTTAATTCAGCATTTTACATTTCAATGCTATATAGACAAAAACTGAGGGGGACGGGGGAATATTGTCTTCAGCCTAGAAAAAAATCATGAGCAAATCAATGAAGTTCTATATAGTCATGTAATAAAGGCTTTTATTATGTAGATTTATTATTTTTTGCTGTTTTCAATCATGTTCATGGGCTTCATTCTAGCCTGTATAGTCAAAACTTATAAATATTGTGCATTCTCCTTTGTATATATTATATGATGATGTTTGGCATCATAACCAAGAGACAAGTCTTGCATTGCTCCAAGCATAGGTTTCCATTCAGTTGTTTTCCTGGGCAGCAAGTGTCTGTTTATGACTGGTTAATTGATGTTTCTTACTACAGTCAACCCTCTTTACAACGACCATGTTAGTTTCCGGCCATTTTTGACGTTAAACTGAATTTGCTGTTATAATGAATTTGTATTTTTGTACTTTGATTATCTCCCTTTTTTATTTGCGTCTATTGAAAATCGTTCAAGTCTGCTCAATATCCAAGCTTAATAACAACAAAATAATAAAATGCTTGTTTTCTTGCCGATATTTAATTAGAAACCTTTTTTTTTTCTTTTTTTTTAAACAAAATTAATTGTAAGTTATGATTATTTACATTAGACCGATATTCGGTAATTATCCTATGTGCCGCTTCAATCTTTACACACTTGTAATTAAGCCAATAATTTTCTGAAATATTTGAAGATTTAAATATTAAATAGCCTTTGACACCTTTTTAATGAAGCCATATCCCTATCATCAATTAGTTTTGTAACGGAAATGTCACGCAAGGTTAATTACGCAATAGCAACAGGTGTTCACCTGTGCAATTAACCATTAAAAAAATTAATTCTCTGGACAAAGATAATCTTTGACAGGTAAATCTTGATAATTTGTCGTTGTAACGAATTATTTTATGCTAGCTTTGGTATATTTGTTACCGACAGTCGGAGTCGGAAACCGAATATGTCGTTGTATCGAGCATAAACAACACGTGGACACGTTTGTTCCCACTGAAATCCTGTCGGATGTCGAATATTCCGTTAAATCGAATGTCGTTGTAATGAGGGTTCACTGTACAAAACAAGTTATTGTAACATATTGTGAATTTAAACAAAAATGTACTTGAAATGCATCCTTTTATCTATTCTGCTTGATGTGTACAATTTTATTTACATTTGCTATGCCAATAATAAACTCACAGGACCTGTCTGTCTGTATTATTTTAGTGTTTGAGTTTGTTCTATGTCTTTTAAGGTTGGGTAAGACACTTTTTCTCCAGTGCTTGGTATAACAAAGTGTTATTAAGTAGTAAATAGAAGTAATTGCAACATAACTTTAAGATGTATGTTCTACAAGACCATATTAGTGATATAGGTACTGCCAATTTAGTTGTTTGTTTTTTCTGTGGAGGTTTTACTTACTACAATTTATTTTATTCTTTATATAAAAAAATTGTACAAATAAAATAGTTCAAGTAATATGTCTTTATTATTCATCCAAACACCATATAAAGATTATCTTTGAAGTGAAAACTGTGTGTATACAGATGGCTTGATAATTTACACCCACTGTATGGAGGTCAATAATGGTTCATCTATTGCCTGTCATGTAAGCAAAATATGAAATGATTAACATAAATTCATATCTGAACATATCTGTACTTGTTAGTCTTAATTCATATCACAAGGCAATTACAGTTATATAAACACTTTTACCGCCATGTTAGTCATGACAAAAGGTATGGATCTATAGAATAATGGTTTTAACACTTGCTGTCATTTAATGAGAACAAGATGTGTAAACATGTCTTTATGTATCATTAGGTTAGATGTTTAGATTCAAAGTGAGACTGGGCCGATTGGTTAAGATAGTCATCTTCTATTGATTACTGTTTTCAACAGTGAGGTTGCTGGCACTGTATTCTCGACTTTAATCTTAATGCACAAGGATTGCCAGTTTTCCTACCTCAGGGTTAAGATATAGCTAAAAATTGCAAAAAGTGGCATTAAACACCGTTCAACGAAACAAGCAAAAAACAACCATTGCGGTTACGAGGGGTGCTCTACTTTGATCTTAATTGACAAGGATAGTCAGTTGTATTGGCGAAAATTATTTTAAACTTGCTCCCACATGTTCCCTCCATAAAAACTGGCACCCATAATACGCCTAAAAGGCCAATATAACGTAAAAACCTGGCGAAACTACACTTTACCTATCTTTCCAAAGTATACTTGGTATTTATGTTGAATTTCTTTTGCAATTTAATTAATATCAAAATGTCCAATTAAATTTTTTATTTGCAACTGATTGTAGCAATTATTAAATTCTTCATAATAAATTAGCTTAATTAAATTAACTCTTTATCTTGTCTAAAACGAATTCCATGAAAAAATTTTTATTAGTCAAATTATACATCCAATGCGTTTTAAACTGGCTAACCTGATCCTAAACACCTGTAATAGAACACAACAGTCAGGCTATTCAACCGATTTGTGACAAATAAAAAACCTAACAGCAGAAAGAAATAAATAATACGAAGTAAATACACGGATTAATACAGCCGTATTTTCTGACATTATTAAAGAACTTAATAATTAATAAAAAAATAATATTGAAACTGTTGAGTTCATAAGATTATGACATTTGTATTGGAAGCAAGTCAAATTACCACCCTTTTTTGCAAAAAAAACCCGCACAGTTAGTAAAATCGCCCCTTTAAACCTCGACCCCCCCCCCACTTATAGTAAGATCGTCCCCAGTTACAACAACCGCTATAGTAAAATTCTTAACATTTTTGCTTATATAATTTATATTTCAATCTTGTAGCTGATAATGATTTATATGTATAGACGATTCCATGCCAGATTGCCAAATACCAAACTGACGACTCCCAATTTGCCGAGTTTAACAAATTTATGCTAAAATATTTTTTATTTAAGGAATTACTTACAACTTATTCGAAAAATGTTTTCATTGTTCGGCAATATAACAATTAAAATTGGTTACCGATAGTTAAAACAAAAATTGATTAATTTTATGTAACTGAACAAACAACCTTTTCTCAACACAAGCTGATGTTTTAAGTTCAACGAGTAACTGAACATGCTGGAGTAAAATGCTTTGTCGAAGAGCTGCCGATAATCCAACGATTCCAATGAGAGAAGTGTACAACACTTATTCGACGCTGACAACGCATCAAGTTTAGATGATAGTTGCTTTGTTATAAATCTAGTGCTTGATGGCAAATAAATGACAAAATTATAGGTCTATCTATTGTTTTTTTAATTATTTAAATAATTACGTCTATACGAAACAATCCACAGATCTTCATGAAATTTATTCCATGAAATCGATATATTAACAAACAAATTCTGCGACAAAACATTATAAAGACATATTTTTTCTAAAATCATTAATAACTTCATTGTCGGCAATTTGGGAATCGGCTAACTGGACTCATCCTCCAAAGTCAGGGGTTCTGATTCCTCGTTCGCTCTATCATCAGCGAACGCGGACTCAGAACACCCGACTTGGGAGAATGACTGGACTCGGCAATATGGGAATCGGCAATCCGGGATGCTACCGTATAGACCTTTAAATAATAATGAAGGAGGATTTGTTTGTTTTGCTTTCATTATTATAGCTATTGTAATTACCCCAATGGGTTTTAAGAAACACTTTATCAGTTATGATTAGTTGGTAATTTTAATAAAATAATCACTTATTATACCTTCTGTTAGAACATTCGAAGAATCAGTACAATCTCACATATTGACAGTTAATATGGTAACAAAAACCGTTACAGCCATCTGAGCAAATTTTGATGTTCCTAAAAAAAACATATGCAAAGACCCTAATTTTCTGAAGCAGCTGATTATATATATTTGCAGCTTAATTAGGCATCACAAAAAACATAATCAAACACATGATAAAAACATTTGATTTCTGCGTAAGGTGAGAATTTTATTAAATTGCGATTTCTGCAAGACTAGTGATGTGGCTGAAAGTGTTGGCGTTTTAGACGTGGGGCGATTTGACTTGAATTCATTTATATACACCGAATCTCCCAACTCCATGGTGATAATTTAGTTATGCACTTTAAGTTGAAAAGTTTAATTCTACACTGTATCTTCCAAATCCGGGGTGATACTTCTACTTCTACTTCTATCATCTTCTGACCAACTTCAACATGATGAAGACACTGTCAGTTCTCTGCGCATGCTATGTACAATTTTGGTAAATTAGTAACAGTTTATAATGAATTAGTATCATCATTGATATATGCGAAGAATAGTTTAATTATTAAGAACTTTATGTAGAACAGTTAAGAAAAAAAAAACAAATAATGTTCACAACACAACATAAATAACAATCCAGATAAATATTCAAAAAGACTAGGTGGTTGCGTGTTATGAGGTTATAGACTATTTAATTACCACTCTACGACATGGGACTGCAAGTTGAACTCGATTTCGACCTTAATTAAAAGTGTTCATGGTCGAAGTGATTTGTTGTGTACTGTTGTGCCTGTACATACCATTCTTACCTATAATATATATGTCAGGATTTACTGTATGTTTGTATGTGTGTGAAACCGGTATCGCAAAGGTTTGAATAGCTTGATTTGTATAAAAGAAAAAACAAAAAAGGTTACTGCCGAGAAGAGAGTACACGAATTAAAAGTCTGATATAAATATTTTCTATGACGAACGGCAAAAAATAAACTATAAATTAGAATGCAAGCAATTATAAACAAAGTATAAATAAGTCGTAACCCATCAGTATAATACAATGGGTCAATTTTTTTTTTTATCAACCTAGGGTCACAGTCATATAACTATTGAAATCCCTCATTCTCCGTTCAGATTTTGAATTAAATTAACATACCGGTCTTACCACTGGATGTATCTTAGTATTAATAGGATAGTCCTTAGAAAATACACATATATACATTTTAGACAAAAATAAGCTGTAAAGCAAACCCTTTGTCAAAGTTACGTTTGTTCACGTGGGGGGGGGGGGGGGGAGAACTTGGTATATATAGGGTAATACGGATGTGCGGCCCGAAAGGGTCACTTTTTTACCTCTCCGAAATGTATGAAAGGGTAGCTTTTTTAATTGAAAAATATATCATTGGGTATAGTTGTAAATTGTCTAAATATATCCATGTCTCAATTCACATCTTAAGCATGTTAAGCGTATGTAAACCACAGTGATTTTACAAACATTATGTTTCATTTACATCACTTGATCATTTTGGTAGTGAATGCACTCTTTTATAAATGGGGATGTGCAGTAATAAAATATATAAATGGGTGTGGTTTAAAAATTTCAATATATGATTAGTTGTTACAACGTTGGAAAATATATGAATAGAGTGGGTTTTAAAATCTTCGTCCGCAGACATGTACCTAAAAGTATTCTTACTTTAACCCCCCTGTGTTTTTTTGTTTATTTAACTGATTAAATAAAAATTACAACTAACTTTATCCTATATCTGCATTTTTTACAGAGTTATTATGTTAATTTAAAGAGCTGTATTTTTTAAGGCACAGATTTTATTGGCAAATACTGTTACAGTAAAGTTTAAAGAAGCGATAATATTCAATATGTAAAGATGTTTGAAAAAAAGGGTTTTTACTGTTTCTTCTGTAAACAGAAATAAAATTAACAATTCAATTCAAACAATGCTTGTGGAATAGGGACATTTTATCCTTTCCAAAGCACTTCTTCGCCAGGTTCTAGCAACGAAAAGAAAGAGAAGCTAACTTGGAAACGGAAACATGCACAAACGTTCCGCGGCAATAGAACAAACAACTACACCTGCACTATACGAAACCAATAAGTTATTGTCTTATACTCGGAACGTCAGCACCGACTAATATTGGTAATTCGGCGTTTCGTAAAAAATTTAATTTATTAAATATTGGAACGATTGTAGCTGTGGGCAAATACACATTTAATCCGATAGACAACTTTAATTCTATCGTGATGTACTTGAAGGTTCATACAAGTGTAACTAGCAATGTAAATTTTTCTTGCATTGTCAGTTGCGCTTTTAAGTCCAATGTATACACAGTGTCGTATTATTACAGGTTTTGGTCTGTCCGGACCAATAATGTTAACATCGATCGATTTTTGTCTATAATTACAGGTCCGGGTAATATTATTATTTCCACTGCACATCCCGTGTAGACTACTTTTCTATTAGTATAAACGCTTCCAATTTACTGTATCATTACCAATTAAAAACTGCATTTTTCTGATTTTATCAATATATTAGTTCCTTTATTTTCTTTTGAGGCTGCTGGACCTGTGGTTAAAAAATATTTATCTCTTTAAGATACATGTATACATTTTAAAAGCCTCGGAAATATTTTTATATTGTACCAGCTGACTTTAGTGATTATTACAGTTTGTGGGTCCGCTTTTCATATAAATTTTATAGCCAGGACAAATAAATTATCAAGTTTACAGGTCTGCCATTTTTATTAACTTGTAAACCATTTATAAGCCTAGGAACACCTGTAAACAGATATAGTGATCGAAATATACGCAGAAATTGAGTTTTAAGAAATAATGATACTCGTTGTACAATTAGATATTACATACATTGAATTGAGACAACGATTTCAGACTTGTGCATATAAGGTTTCAGGCATATTTACAATGACCAACGACGTGATCACGTTCCTTTCCCGTTTTCTTACAAATTAAGGTGACACTTAAAGTTTATGCCAAAGCTTCCATTGTAAAAGTGTAAAGGATCTTCTGGTCTTCTTTGACTCCCATCTGAGTGCATACAAGTGTTTGATAATATAGATAATAAATTATAGAGACCCGGACCCAAAATGTTAATTTTACTATCCGACCGGATAAGTAAATTGGGCGGACCTATAATCCAATTCTTCCTCCGTGCTAAAACCCCGTACAAGCATCCAATTTTTCCCAATGCTATGTACTTAAAAAGCAGATTGGTTGTATACATTATTTTCACAATTCTGAATTTACGTTCCTTGATAGATTGAGTGAAGCGAAGCATAATTAATTATTCGCTAAAATGTTATCTGTGTCAGAATGTACATTTACCATGTTTACCGTATATCCCACATGATAAGACGATTTTGGGAGAAATCACAGTATAATTTACCTTATTATGTTGCTTTAATATAAATAATCCTTAATATGTAAGGAAACGTTTATTCTCGATAAATCCGAAATAGGAAACGCAAACATGTTTATCAATTGCCACTAAGCTGATACCGTAAATACTGAAATAAGTTTCTGTTAAGTTGTTACATGTTTATTTTCTTAGCATTGTTTAAATATTATTACTCATGCAATCATATTTTCCGACTGTTTTATTGGTTATGCGCGTTAAATATGAGTATTAAGATGAAAATACTCTTAGGGCAGAGATTCGTTTTACATGCGAATTTATACGGTACGATCACTTGGTCAGAAACGATATACAAGAACCTTTGTGTTAACTCTGTGCATAATAGGACAGGTGAATGGTGTTTCATGCCAATTTTAGCTAATTCTCAGCTATATTGTAGTGTCCAGTTTTTATTTTGGAGACGAAGCCTGAGTACCTGGAAAAAACCTGACCATCCATAGGAAGGAATCCATATGTAATTTGGAAATCCTTGTCAATTCAGATTGGTGTCTAACACACCCTTTTAAAAATTGAAATCAAACCTGCAACCTGACTATGTTAACCACTTGGCTACATAGGCCCCACAATGTATATTAATTTATCATCTGGCTTAAAATTTAAATATATTGTAGCTGCTGGTGAATTGAACTCAATAAAACAATTCAACAAAAAGCTAAACAGATAGGTTTCAGTACACCTTATAGTTTCATTTTAAACCTAAGAATTAGTACTTTGTCATTTGGTCATCATCTAATTAAAGGGCCACTGTGGGAAAACTGAGCAAGAAAGTAAGAGTAAATATAATATTTATTTTGCATTATGTTTACAACATCAAATATACTGTGCATGTGACTATTTGGATCCTGAGCTATAACATGATATGTGAATAATGATCAAATATGGACTTTTTACGAGGTCAATACGTAGTTATATGGACCGTGGAGGAAAATATTGACAGAGGACGAAGTCAGAGGTCAATATTTTTCTACAGGTCCATATAACTACGTACTGACAGAGTAAAAAGTCCCTAATTGTTATATTACATATGAATTTTTCTCTATTTATTTAAATTTAGAATAATGAGTCGGAAGAGTATATCCGGATCTATTTTTAGAAACAAGCCTTAAATATGCTTTATAAATAGTAACATATCCGGATCTATTTTTAGAAACAAACCTTAAATATGCTTTATAAATAGTAACATGCCTTAAATATGCTTTTAAAATAGTAACAAGCTGCTTTAGAAATAGAATATATACACATAATATTTTGGGGGACCATGTGACTAAATAATCCAATGAAAATGTAAGAATCATAAACCATATGTAATATTATAAAATATTGTCTATTTCTCCAGACACAGTTACAATAAAGTATAAATACAAGTTTACTGTTTTGTTGTGTTGTGTTATATACCCTTTATAAACTAACCAGTTTCTTTGTACAGGCCTCAGTTAATAGAAGTGCTTCCTGATAATATCATAGGTTAATTATTAAAATTAAATAGTTACTTAACTAATTCTACACTTTTTCATTACTTTATGTTGAAAGATGAAAATGTGCATTCTCAATGCAAATTTATTGTTTTTATCATGAAAAATGATAATACTCATAAAATAATTAAATGAATTACCTTTTCGAAATCTGGTGCGCAGGATAGTGAATGGAATATTTGGGGATTCATTTGTTGGCATCAGCTGGAACCCATAACAAATACCTACAAGAAATAATTTACAAAATACTGTATACAAAGATGATATTTTAACAGTTTCACCCTTTCTATCCAAGCTGCAACTCACATGTAAGGTTGAATATAAAGAGCTCAACCCAAACTTAATTTGCCTTGGTGTGAATGTTGAATTAGACAGTCAGGATAACAATATATCTTTTATGTATTAAAACTTAACTTTCTGTACAACATAATATTTGCAATTAACACCAGACATATCCAAACAACCATAACCATTCTTGGGTTGTGTAAGACGTTTCTAATTGACAAGTTTACACATTTATTTCCTGATGGGGTTGTCACTAGTAATAATATAGCTTTACCGTTACAATATTGTAAAAAAGCAGTTTCAGAATAAAATATATCTTAGTCATTTGAATTTATTAAAATAAATGCAGTTGAAATAAACATGGACTTACCATGAGGGCAATAAACAGTAAATATTCCTGGCAGCAAAGCTGGATGGCCTTGATAGCTCTTGCTGCATGATTTATCCACTCTAGTACTGTCCATTTCATAGGTACCACGAGGCCTACACATTGGAAGATTGGGAAAAAAAGCTCATTTCATCTTCATTAAAAACAGCTGTATTCTCTTCAACTTTATCATTAAATGGCGATATAGCAAGTTCCCACAATTCTTCCAACAGTGGACACATTTCTGCAGGTGCAGAGGCACAATCTGTTTGTTCCAAAACATCAAATAATATAGGCAAAAAATTATGCAGGTCTTGCCATTTTTGTGGGTCATTTTTTACTTTTACTCCATTTATTAAGTCCATTATTAAACAATATACTTCTTTGGTAGGATGGATGTATCCACAAACAGGGGACTTTGATGACAAAGATGTAATAAAATTTCTGAATTTCTTGGGCAACTGTACAGAACCATCATCAACTGACTTTAGAAAGATGTGTAGTGTTGGATAATTTGTTATTTTTTAAAATAAATCAGCCTTTTCCTCTTCATTTAAAACCTTTGATCGTTTCCCTCTTATGGTGTCACCTCCTGCAGCAAATCTGTACAGCAACTTTCTAGTTGTTTCATCTTGCAGAAAAACCCTATCTATAAAGCTGGAATAAAACAAATCTACTGAGAACTGAACTGCAATAAAATAAATAAGCACATAAAAGACATTGAACTTCATGGAATAAGCACAAGTATCCCTGTAAAATGTATATTTCATTCTACTTTATCAGTAGTTTATTTTCCATTTGATGTGTACCGGTGATAAAATAAAACATGATATAACCCTCCCCCAAAGAAAACTAACACAAGGCGACCATAAGAACTGTTTTCGCAGCTACCTTCCGTTAACAATAATACAGTTTTAATAATCTGAACAAAACTCTTCAAACTGCACAAACATCAACAGCAAGTGACAGAACCCAAACATCTTTGCCATTTTTTGGGCTAATCCGACAAATCACAAAACTGTAAAAGGATTATTATGGCAGTAAAATTTGGCCTACACAAGAACATACAACTCATCACATATGCATTGTAATTACAACTGGAATACTAAATAAGTGATGTGTAAAACGTATCTCCCCTGGCCACTGCAAAGTACTGAAAATTTAAAATAACACAGCACCAAACAGTTACCAGAAATGATAACGATATAAAATACAAATTATATAAAACAATAAAAAGTGAAACTGACACTTAATTTGAAAATCTGTCAGAAACGTTGGCGACATAAATTTGAAAATATAAAATTCATCAAAGAGTACAATAATAAGACATAAAATTTGACACCCATTATTATAATTAGGAGTGAAATAAAAAATTCTAATTCACAAACGATTAAAAATGACTTGCCTTTCAGAGGATCAATGAAAAAAACGTCTATTCATTAGGCCATATTCCGGTTGAATGATGTTGATGCTAAATAACACAGCACACCATTTTTCACAGATCACTTTGACCAAAAAAATAGTTCCTTACACAATATGACCTAAATTGACCATAAATGCTCTCTTTGAATATTACTGATAAAAGGAATATATCTCAATTTTAAATACCAAATATTAAAATTAATAATTTTCAAAATTTATGCATAGAGTTTTCAATATTTTCCAGTATATAATAACATTTTATTTGCAATTAAAAGTCAATTGTATTAATATTGTTAACAAATTAATAATTAATAAACCAATGAAATCAATTTTATTTCCCATTGTTTAGATAGGTGTGTATCAGGTAACTGACACCAAACTGTAGTAATAATCATGTACTCTCCATATGAAATGCATAATTCATTTCCTTGTCAGATTTAAAGTTACCATTTAACAAACTGTAAAGAGAACTATAGCTGGTGTATGATGTTTAGGGATGAATAATCACCTTGATTTCTTCTTTATGACATTTTTACTTCCTCCTCCTTGATCATGCCATGACCACATCCTCCTCTGGAATGATACTGATGTGCCATCACAGATAATTATATCAGAACCATCTCCAGGACAATCTGGGCATGAAAATCCTTCAGTGTAATTTATATCGAGCAATTTTAAATAAGACAGCCATGCAGCTCTAAGTTTGTGATATGAAAAGATATCTGATATATTATTTCCATAATCTCTATGGCTATCAACAAAAACAGAATAAAATGTATACAGTGGCCTCCTGCAATAGAAATATCAATCAATTACTGTATATTCATTAATACAAAAATATAAGTAAAATATTAACAAGCAATGTAACAGGAGGAAAACTTTTGACAATTGAATTTCTCTTGCTGGCACCTTTAACTGAACCAAATGGTAAATAGCAGGCTTTAATTATAATTAAAAGTGCTATCGGAAGCTGTTGAATAGTTTTCATAAATCACTTTTAGGTAATTAAGTTCCCACCATATTATTAAATACATGTAGTATAAACTAAAGTTACTCAGTTTAACATAAGTTTCTACAAGTACAACATATAGAAGTTCAACTATACATAATTTAGATCAAGGATAAAGTCGCTTTCAGTGTGTAGCATGTTCTGATCTATTTGCATGTGACAATGAAGGGGTTTAAAATAAATCCATCATGATTGGTTCAAATTTACCTTCCATGAAGAAAATTATGCATGTATAACCGGAGAACATCATGTCCAACAAGAAATGTGCCCATATTCAACACACATTTATCAAGTCCATCGAATAAGGTAACTGTATTACACTGTAAACATGGACGGTAATACACTGAAATGGAAAACAAATAGCAACGTTTCAAAATTTAATATTGATAAGCAATGATATGGATATTTAAAAGCAACTGATTTCTTAAAAGATACTCTATAATAAATACATGTAGGTTATTAATAAATTACATACATTAGTTAATTTTAAATATACAATTTAACAAGAATCTCCACGACAGTATTCATGCATAATGTTTAGGTATATTATTCTGTTATCAAATTATCATTTGTCAAATAAATCTTTATTTGTCCCTATTTTGTTCAATTTTTCTTTGATAGTGCAAGAAGAGAAAATTCACATCACTCTATTATCATAATATGAACATATTAATGTCAGTTTCTAATGGCAACATGACATCACAATGTTACAAAACAGTGATAAACAGATTATTGTTTGTTTTATTTCCTCAATTTCATTATCCATCTCGATGTAAGCAATTCTTGTGATAAATAAGATCTCAGAAATAAAACAAACATTAATCTATATTTTGTATAGTGAGCATCAAGATGCGAGCTATACGGTTACATGTGTGTGTGTAAAAAAAGTCATGTGATCCATATGGACAAATCAATTGCAGATTGTTGCTGAGCAATCCGAAGAAGATATTGTAGACTAACAAAAAAATATATAATATTAAAATAGACAAAAATAAGTTTGACATCTATAAAGTTAAAGTGTTTATTTTTTAAATTACTACAAAAATGCCAAATTTTTTTCAAACGCAATATTTGAAATTGAGTTTTATTAGAAAAGATGTCATGTCTTCAATGGGATGAAGAGGCACTGTTAGGGGGCTCTCAAGTAGCGACATGAACAATGTGCGATGCTCGCATTTAGGCTGCACCTACATTCATATTACATAAAATATTCCTAACAGTATTCTTGTGTCAATCTATTTAAACAATATGATTACCAGTTCCTTTGCCAAAATAGGTATTTGTAATTATAATGGCATCTTTAGAGGCAATCCATCCGTTGCTGACCGGATCTCCATTATGCAGACTGCTGCCACAATGACGACATGCAACGTCTTTTGGTACAAATATAATGCTGCCATCATGTCTGTCTAAATTATTGATAATATTTTGTTGAAAGCATTGAACAGATTCTGTTGTTGGCTCAAAAGAAATCTTTTTGTAGGAATGGCAGATTACTTTATTCTTTGTTGGTTCAAATGTTGTGGCAGTTTCATGCTTTACAAACTCTGCTAGTTCTTCAATGACAGGTGGAAATGGTTCATTGCAAGAGTGCTGAGTAATAATATTTTTGACTTTCCTAACATGATCACAGTAATTCCGTTCACAACAGTAACAGTAAAGAGAATTTTTCTGTGCTGTAACAAGGCCATTACACCTCAAATTGTCACTCCAGATTCGGACAACTGGTACTGAATTGAGTCTTGTGGCTTCTTCAATCTGCAAAATTGTTTAGACTTAAAAGAAAATTTTTTCTATACGGCAATATACTAATAAATAGTTAGAAAAAAACATGAATATATGTTTCAAAATTTGCTAATGCTTCTTTTAAATATATACTTAAGTTATCTTGTAAAAGCTGCCGAAGGATATACAGTCAAAAACAAATGAAACAACTTACTTCTGGCTCATGTGAGGCATATCCATGGTCATAGCCTACAAATAAAATTATTACTACTTAAATTACAATCTGTGTGAAATAAATCTGCAAAAGAATTATTATAGACTGTAATGTTAATAAAAGAATACTAATGCAAAATTTTAAAAGTAACTGTCAATCAGTAAGACCAGAAAAACCTATTCAGGAAACAATATAAAGCTATTGGTTGTAGTCTATATACTCTATGAAAAAAATATATTTTCAATCTAAATATGAATTACAATTTTTTTTATCAATAATATTTACCTCTTGACATGCTTTGCAAGGAAAATTTAACATGTTATAAGGCCTTAATGATTTAGGTACATTAGGTACATTGTACAATGTACAGGTATAATCATCAAAATAAACTACTTTTCATACCTCCAGAAGTTAAAACAAAATAATCCCCTGGTTCTATCTGATGTAAAATGTCATACTTCTCATATATTGTAGCTCCAATTTTTCTATGGATACATTGAGGATAAATACTCAGGAATTCTAAAAATAATGAAATATATTATACACAAAAGTTATGTTCCATTATTATTATCAAACACCATTGTTAGTGACATATAAACAGGTAATAGTGAGCAATTACAATCTTTGTGCATTCATCGAGAAAGGTTTAATTCTTTTCATTATTTGCAAGTCGATATATTACTCTTTTCTGTTTAAATGTTTGTTAATGCCACTTCCAGTAATTTCATTCTATATCAGACGGATGTGACATCTTTGATATGCAAGCCACAAATCTAATGGTTTACCATTGTATGAAATGCAGTATTGGGTAGAAGAGGAATTTATCTCCCTTGACCAGATAGGTTGACAGCTACATGTATATATCCATCTGTAGGACTCTCCTCTAAATGAAACTGCCCTTCGTTCTACTAAAATTAGATGGTCTTTCTGAAAAGTATGGAGAGAATATTTTTCTTCTTTTTATTCTGCTTACATGGCATTTTATTTCTGTTATGAAATGTGTGACACAACATCTTCAAAATGTTTGATTAATGAGTCTAATTGAACCCTTGTTTAACCTCAACTGGAAAAGTCAATTAACAGCCTTAAAGGTTAATAACCAAACATTCTATTTTTGTCACATTAAAAAAAATTACACTGCTTATATATGTCATTAAAGTTTAATTAATATAATATTCATGATTTAACTTTGGTTACTGATGAGCATATTGGGACACCTTGTTACCAAAAGAAATTTTTTCCACATCTTTCTATATTATTTATTAATTGTAATGTAAATATTAAAATTAGTTCACCTTAAACTGAGCCTTTACATAATTCAGATCTGGAAGCACCATGAAAAGTCCAGCTCCATCTGATATGGTAATAGTTGCTGGATCTAAAAATAAAATTGTTGTGCTAAAAATAAAACTTAATAAAAATAATCCGATGTTCTAGATTTTATCCAAAATGTTTAGAAATGATTAACTGAATAATAAGACTGGGGTGTAATATGGAATAAAGAAAATTGCTAAATGGGGCTTGTATAATAAATATACATGAAATATAATAAATGTTTCCTTAACATTGATTGAGCAATATTTCAGCTTTATTCAGGAGAAGAACATAACATTTAAAAAAAATCTTGTTTGATTACATGAAAAAACCCAATGTTTGGACATTCCAAAGCTTGCAACTGGGATAATGACTAGTTTTCAGATAACAATTTAACAATATTTTTGTCTTTCATTTATTTATATCAACCAAATATCTAAAACATATATAATAATTAAACAAATATGCACTAATAAATAACTACCTGTGCAAAGAAGGTTCTTGTAAAGTTCATCTTCACTAAAAAACGAATCATGCTGAATAACCTACAAGGACAACATTCAAAATACAAGTTCATATGCAAGAGACTTCAGAAAACATTGGAAGTCATAAATTAATTTATAATACTGGCAGTACAAATATAGAATCAGAAAAGGAACAAACAAATTTCTAATCCCAAATATCTTTCAAATTAAAAGAAAAGGTAAATGTTAAATATAATAAATTGAAACAAATCTGATTTAAGTATAAATGAAGTTAAACCCAACTAGTTTTAGGACAATTCATGACACTAAACTTCTTTTTCACAAATTATGTTTTTTTTTTAATGTTTTCCGTTTGTCCTTTCACATAAAAGGAATTTAATGTTTGTATAAAGTAAGGGACTTCAGTGTTTGTGGTATTCTAAAAACAACTATATAATTACATGTTCAAATGCATTTTGTTCTGACAACGACGACAACGACCGCGGCGGTGGTGGTGGTGATGGAGGTGGAAGTAGTAGTTCTACATTTGTAGAAATTGAACTATTCTCAGATTCTCTAACTTCAGGTGTTGATGACTGGTTTTCATTATTATCTTCCTCTTTTTTGATTGCTAAAAAATAAGAATCTTTATACATATATAATATAAAGTCATCAACAAATACAATTATATGTAGAAAAGACCATCACATGTTTGATGAAGGTGACTAATAATCTTAATGACAATATGTAGATGAGCCTATCACATGTTGTCGGTAGGTATCAAATGGTCTTAATGACAATTTTGTGTAGATGAGACCATGATATTGTATGAGTGTGACCTAAGATCATGAAATGTTTTAGATAGGTCTTATTTGACAATTTTTTGGTCAAAAAAATAAGACCATGACATGTTGTATGTGGTAGATAAGACCATGACATGTTGTATGTGGGCAAAGGATGGTCTTACTTGACAATTTTTTTGTTGATAAGACAATGACATGTTGTATGTGGGCTAAGGATGGTCTTATTTGACAATTTTTTGTAGATAAGACCATGACATATTGTATGTGGGCTAAGGATGGTCTTATTTGACAATTTTTTGTAGATAAGACCATGACATGTTGTATTTGGGCTAAGGATGGTCTTATTTGACAATTTTGAGTAGATAAGACCATGACGTTGTATGTGGGCTAAGGATGGTCTTATTTGACAATTTTGAGTAGATAAGACCATGATATGTTGTACATGTATGTGGGCTAAGGGTGGTCTTACTTGACAATTTTGAGTAGATAAGACCATGACATGTTGTATGTGGGCTAAGGATGGTCTTATTTGACAATTTTGAGTAGATAAGACCATGACATGTTGTATGTGGGCTAAGGATGGTCTTAATTGACAATTTTGAGTAAATAAGACCATGACATATTGTATGTGGGCTAAGGATGGTCTTATTTGACAATTTTGTGCAGATAAGACCATGACATATTCTATGTTGGCTAAGGATGGTCTTATTTGACAATTTTCAGTAGATAAGACCATGACATATTGTATGTGGGCAAAGGATGGTCTTATTTGACAATTTTGTGCAGATAAGACCATGACATGTTGTATGTTGGCTAAGGATGGTCTTATTTGACAATTTTTTGTAGATAAGACCATAACATGTTGTATGTGGGCTAAGGATGGTCTTATTTAACAATTTTGAGTAGATAAGACTATGACGTTGTAAGTGGGCTAAGGATGGTCTTATTTGACAATTTTGTGCAGATAAGACCATGACATGTTGTATGTGGGCTAAGGATGGTCTTATTTGACAATTTTGAGTAGATAAGACCATGACATTGTATGTGGGCTAAGGATGGTCTTATTTGACAATTTTGAGTAGATAAGACCATGACGTTGTATGTGGGCTAAGGATGGTCTTATTTGACAATTTTGTGCAAACAAGACCATGACATTTTGAAGGCAGGTGCTCAATGACAATTTTAAGTAGATAAGACCATGACATATTGTATGTGGGCTAAGGATGGTCTTATTTGACAATTTTGAGTAGATAAGACCATCACATGTTGTATGTGGGCTAAGGATGGTCTTATTTGACAATTTTCAGTAGATAAGACCCTGACATATTGTAAGTGGGCAAAGGATGGTCTTATTTGACAATTTTGTGCAGATAAGACCATGACATGTTGTATGTGGGCTGATGGTCTTATTTGACATTTTTTTGTAGAGAAGACCATAACGTGTTGCATGTGGGCTAAGGATGGTCTTATTTGACAATTTTTTGTAGATGACCATGACATATTGTATGTGGGTTAAGAATGGTCTTATTTGACAATTTTGAGTAGATAAGACCATGACATATTGTATGTGGGCTAAGGATGGTCTTATTTGACAATTTTTTGTAGATAGGACCATGACATATTGTATGTGGGCTAAGGATGGTCTTATTTGACAATTTTGTGCAGATAAGACCATGACATGTTGTATGTGGGCTAAGGATGGTCTTATTTGACAATTTTCAGTAGATAAGACCATGACATGTTGTATGTGGGCAAAGGATGGTCTTATTTGACAATTTTTTGTAGATAAGACCATGACAGTCTGTAGATAGGTGCCAGATGGTCTTATTTGACAACTTTTTGTAGACAAGACAATGACATGTTGTATGTGGGCAAAGGATGGTCTTATTTGACAATTTTTTGTAGATAAGACCATGACATGTTGTATTTGGGCTAAGGATGGTCTTATTTGACAATTTTGAGTAGATAAGACCATGACGTTGTATGTGGGCTAAGGATGGTCTTATTTGACAATTTTGAGTAGATAAGACCATGACGTTGTATGTGGGCTAAGGATGGTCTTATTTGACAATTTTGAGTAGATAAGACCATGATATGTTGTACATGTATGTGGGCTAAGGGTGGTCTTACTTGACAATTTTGAGTAGATAAGACCATGACATGTTGTATGTGGGCTAAGGATGGTCTTATTTGACAATTTTGAGTAGATAAGACCATGACATGTTGTATGTGGGCTAAGGATGGTCTTATTTGACAATTTTGAGTAAATAAGACCATGACATATTGTATGTGGGCTAAGGATGGTCTTATTTGACAATTTTGTGCAGATAAGACCATGACATATTCTATGTTGGCTAAGGATGGTCTTATTTGACAATTTTCAGTAGATAAGACCATGACATATTGTATGTGGGCAAAGGATGGTCTTATTTGACAATTTTGTGCAGATAAGACCATGACATGTTGTATGTTGGCTAAGGATGGTCTTATTTGACAATTTTTTGTAGATAAGACCAGAACATGTTGTATGTGGGCTAAGGATGGTCTTATTTGACAATTTTGAGTAGATAAGACTATGACGTTGTAAGTGGGCTAAGGATGGTCTTATTTGACAATTTTGTGCAGATAAGACCATGACATGTTGTATGTGGGCTAAGGATGGTCTTATTTGACAATTTTGAGTAGATAAGACCATGACATTGTATGTGGGCTAAGGATGGTCTTATTTGACAATTTTGAGTAGATAAGACCATGACGTTGTATGTGGGCTAAGGATGGTCTTATTTGACAATTTTGTGCAAACAAGACCATGACATTTTGAAGGCAGGTGCTCAATGACAATTTTAAGTAGATAAGACCATGACATATTGTATGTGGGCTAAGGATGGTCTTATTTGACAATTTTGAGTAGATAAGACCATCACATGTTGTATGTGGGCTAAGGATGGTCTTATTTGACAATTTTCAGTAGATAAGACCATGACATGTTGTATGTACACGGAAGGGATTTTGTCCCGGGGGGGGGGGGTGCCAGATGGTGTAAATGCCAACTTTTAGCAGAAAAGATAATGACATGGGTTATGTGGGTGGAATGTGGATGGTCTTATTTGACATTTTGTGTAGATAAGACTGACCTGTTGTATTAAAAGCAGGATGGTCTTATTTATAAAATACCCTTTTTTAATTAAAGTTCATCAGCTCCAACACACAAAATATGCTTTTTGTATAAGGATACACATTGTTTTTATTTAGAGGAACAAAGACCCAGGGCGAAACGACTCACTTTATAGGTGCGAAACGACCCAATCAAATGGACTCTGGGCAAAACAACCCGACACCATGTTGTAGGTGGGATAACAATGGTCTAAATGACAATTTTATATTGATAAGAACATGACATATTCTTAAAACTATGATAAAAATTACATAAATAGACAGTGTATGGTCAAAGTTAAGATGTAACATCCATAATAAGAAATCTATAGTAAATGCCATATGGTCTTATATGTCCAACACATAACATCAGGATACATTTATCGTCAGTACATTGCCGACCCCTATTGCCTCGTGGTCTTATATTAAATGCATCCTCTGTGTATTAAATTTCACGCCATACTACTCAAACCTAACCGAGTCGGTTGCAAAAAGCTCTGTTAAAGATCAGTATACTTACAGTACGAGCATTTTGACCTTTTCCGAGTAGAAAAATCATATTGTGTTTCACCTGACTCAAAAAATTGCTTTTTATAAGGTCGAAGCGTTTGTTTTTTTTGTGCATTTTAATTTTCTAGAAAGTACTGAATTCCTTTCGTCTTCTTCCATTCGGATTATGGCTTTGCGTGAATACCGAGGACTACCGATTGCATTTGACGTCATAAGTATAAGACCATGGTCTTAGGAGTAATTTAGAACGGAAATAATACCTCCCAGTTTATATGAATTAAAACCACTAAAATTTACAGTTGACGGTAGATGGCGTTGTGTCTTTACAGCATCGGTTTGTCTTTGTTTCTTTGTGAGCTGGGTTTATGTGTATAAGAAGTATATCTGACTTGACAGGAAATGTAAACCGAATAATAAACCTTGCCTATAAACATACTTTCAAAGGGTTAGTGATACACAAGTTTTATGGTTGTCGGACCAAATGATGTCTATATAGATCCAACACGCTACTGTTTTTACCAGTGGTAAACATAAAATATTCCAAAATCTACAACATGAAAGCTAATTATCAACATAATTCGCCACCATTTTGACCTGTCAATACCAGTTTTCTATTATGTTTTTAAATTTACACTCTTTGCTATGACCCTTTGATCTTGCTGTGTATAACTAAATGTATCTTTAAATAATGACCCTTTGTGTGTATTCCCCACGTGGTGTGCCCGTTCTATACGTGAGATATACACCTTTAAATTTGTGCATGTTATTTTAAATCAGTCCGTCACACAACTCTTTAAACTGTATATGTTTAAATTTTAATTTAAACACTTTCAAACGAACAAATAAAATACGATACAGTTTCCAGCTTTACATCTATATGTGCATGACAACTTTGTACATCACGTTAACACATGTCAAATTAATTAAAGTGAAATGAAATGTCATTTTCTGAACATTTTCACTGAAGCCAATATAGGAGAGTTCTACGGAAGCTTAGTCGTGCCACCTTGTTTTAAAAATTTTGTATTGCATTAAATTCAAAAATACTACAGCGTTAGAACAACAATTTTATTATTATCGAAATATTTGATATATGATAATATTTTATTTTTTTTTATATGACAGAGGCAATTTTGTTTCTTTGACGCGCACACTTTAACACACTTATATTGCATGACACCCCATTACGGTTTACCTTTGCGTTTAATTGCAATAATGATTGCGTTTAAACGTAATGAGTATTTGCGTTTAATCGCAATAGGTATTGCATTTATTCTAAAACTTTTGATTTTACGTTTTGCGTTTAATCGCAAAAATTATTGCGTTTATTCGCAATATTTTGCGTTTAACACAATAAGAATATTTTTTCCAACAAAGTGGCCCAAAAACGCCTCCGTACTATACTACGTCTTACTTCTTTAATATGATATTATTTTAACTGAAAGTTAGATATTGAAATAATTGTTACAATATGTGTGTTTCTCGCTTCTTTCTATATATTGACAGTATAAAAGTTCCGATATACCGGTAACCTAGTAACTTTTTACCACTTGAACTAACAAAAAACCAATAATCCATTAGACAATACAAATCACTGTGTGGTTTATTCATTAATTTAAAACTATTAAGAAACAAGTTCACTCCCTTTCGCCTATTCACGTATTGTATTTTGCTTTGGGGACACAATTAATTTGAAGGATAGGCATTGTATGCTTGAAACAACTAATCTATTTTTG